>JAJEOU010000056.1:1700215-1931278 GCA_021534815.1 Acrocephalus arundinaceus
AAAGGATCTTTGAAGATCTTTTCCAAACCACTCCATGAATCTGGGACAAACCATCCCAAAAAACAGAATCTCCCTGGGGTTGCCGAAAGGGAACATGAAAAGTTGGGGATATGACCAGGAGAAGCAGCTGGGAGGGATTTTAGCAGCCCTGATCTGCTCCATTCCCTTGGACATGGATAAATCCTGGATTTCCTCCCCCTGGCCTGCCAGACTTGCTCCAGCTCATCCCTTTCCCTCCAGGCAGAAGGACCCAGGTGACCAGCAGGGAAAAGCAGGATCAGATGGAGCAGGTGGAAAGTTCTGGAACGTGCAGGGAGCTCCAAACCACGGCTGGGAAGGTTCCTTCACACCCCAGTGTCCAAAAACCCCCAAAATTCCTTCATCAGAGCTCCAAGGATGGAGCTGAGCCCATCCTAACACCCCTCCCCACCTGGAAACATCATTCCCTGCTGGAATTCCCTTCTGCACCATCCCCCTTCCTCCTGAGTGACCTCCTCTTCCTCCCAGCCAGCATTCCAAGGCCAGGGATGATTCAGCAAATCTTCCCAGCTCCCTGTTGGATGTGCAGAGCAAACTTTATTCACATTCCCAGCAGTTCATTAAAATAAAGCGAAATCCAGATGTTGCTGGGCTTTATTTTCAGTCTGTTGCTTCCAAAGACTTAATAAGAAAATCTTGGTTTTCCTTGATTCACTTTGGAGGCTCTGGAAGGGCTGCAGGCAGCAGCCGTGATTTGTGAGCTCTGGAAGGCAAAGGCATCCTGATCCCAGCCTGGAACACTCCTCATAAATAATCCCGAGCTCCAAGCCAGGCCCCAGGAGCTCTCCCGAGCTCTCCCTCCACAGCAACATCACAGGGCCTGGGAGAACCTGGCGAGCTCAGCTCTCCCTGCCCTCCTCCACAGCCTGGCTGCCAGGGCTCTGGAACAAACTCTTAAATCCCTGTCCTTCTTCTCTTCCCATAAAAAACCCTAAATCCCTGTCCTTCTTCTCTTCCTGGGACAAACTCCTAAGTCCCTGTCCTTCTTCTCTTCCCATAAAAAACCCTAAATCCCTGTCCTCCTTCACTTTCCATAAAAAACCCTATATCCCTGTCCTTCTTGTCTCCTCATAATAACCCGTAAATCCCTGTCCTTCTTCTCTTCCTATAATAAAGTCCTAAATGCTTGTCATTCTCTTCACATAAAAAACCCTACATCCCTGTCCTTCTTCTCTTTCCACAAGGAACGCCAAAATCCCTGTCCTTCTTCTCTTCCTGGGACAAACTCATAAATCTCTGTCCTTCTTCTCTTCCTGGGACAAATTCCTAAGTCCCTGTCCCTCTTCTCTTCCCATAAAAAACCCTAAATCCCTGTCCTTCTTCTCTTCCCATAAAAAAACTTAAATCCCTGTCCTTCTTCACTTACCATAAGGAACCCCTAAATCCCTGTCCTTCTTCTCTTCCCATTAAAAAAACCCTAAATCCTTGTCCTTCTTCTCTTCCTGGGACAAACTCCTAAATCCCTGTCCTTCTTCTCTTTCCATAATAACCCCTAAATCCCTGTCCTTCTTCTCTTCCCATAAAAAACCCTAAATCCCTGTCCTTCTTCTCTTCCTGGGACAAACTCCTAAACCCCTGTCCTTCTTCTCTTCCCATAAAAAACCCTAAATCCCTGTCCTTCTTCTCTTCCTGGGACAAACTCCTAAATCCCTGTCCTTCTTCTCTTCCTGGGACAAACTCCTAAACCCCTGTCCTTCTTCTCTTCCCATAAGGAACCCCAAAATCCCTGTCCTCCTTCTCTTCCTGGAACAAACTCCCAAATCAAATCCCTGTCCTTCTTCTCTTTCCATAAGAAACCCTAAATCCCTGAGATGCTTTGGGGTTCTGCTGTCACTGTCCCTGATCCCATCTCACTCTGGAATCTGCCTGGAGCAGGTTCTGCAAATCCAGCCTTGGCCACGGAGCTGCTCCTGGGGATGCAGCTTCTCCTCTCCTCTCCTCTCCTCTCCTCTCCTCTCCTCTCCTCTCCTCTCCTCTCCTCTCCTCTCCTCTCCTCTCCCTCTCCTCTCCTCTCCTCTCCTCTCCTCTCCTCTCCTCTCCTCTCCTCTCCTCTCCTCTCCTCTCCTCTCCTCTCCTCTCCTCTCCTCTCCTCTCCTCTCCTCTCCTCTCCTCTCCTCTCCTCTCCTCTCCTCTCCTCTCCTCTCCCTCTCCTCTCCTCTCCTCTCCTCTCCTCTCCTCTCCTCTCCTCTCCTCTCCTCTCCTCTCCTCTCCTCTCCTCTCCTCTCCTCTCCTCTCCTCTCCTCTCCTCTCCTCTCCTCTCCTCTCCTCTCCTCTCCTCTCCTCTCCTCTCCTCTCCTCTCCTCTCCTCTCCTCTCCTCTCCTCTCCTCTCCTCTCCTCTCCCAGGTGTGAAAAGTGGGAACCATGGAACAATTTGGGTTGGAAGGGACCTCAGAGATCATCTCATTCCAACCCCTTGCCATGGGCAGGGACACCTTCCGCTATCCCAGATTTATTCACTTTTAATTTAAATTTAATTTTATAATTTTTATTTATTTATAATTTTACCTCCTTCACTCCCTTTTCACTGCTGAGGACATCAGTTTGGAGAATCCTGGTGGGGCCTGGTGGATCCTGGGAATGCGATGGTGGCCCCACATCCCTGCCCACATTCCAAAGGATGTTTGAGTGCCTGGAAACCCTCACCTTCATTTTATTATGGAATTTGTTTTGAAGCTTAATTGTTATAAATAAAGAGCTTGACTTGGCCAATCTATCAAGCAGCAATTAATTTATTAATTAATACAAAATGGTAAAGTGTGAGCAAACAGCGCTGGGTACAGTGGGGGTTTCGCCTCCAACTGTTGATTTTCTGCTGGTATTTATTGAGATTTTCCATAATCACTTCTCAGCAATTTTTTTTTTCTAGTTTCCTCCTAATTTCTGTTTTTGAAATCCAATTTCTCTACTCATTGTGATCAATTCCTATTGGTGATGTTAAATTTTCTATACTTCAAAAGGTGTGAAATCAGTGAGGTCAGAAATAACATCTTGTGATGATGATGAGGTTCCCAGGACATAAATCAGTGGTGGTGGCATCCAGATTTCCTTCTTCAGAAGAAAACACCAGAGATGAGAGATTCAGTCTTCCTTTTTAGGACTATAAATCAGTTTTCCAGCTTCCAGGTGGGTCCATCTCCTCTTCCCAGGATCATTAATTTTAGTTTGGAATATCTCACTTCCTTCTATTTGGGTGATTACAATCCTTTCTATATATATATGCTAAAGCTACAGTTCAAACCTTTTATTAAAAACCTTATAGGCTCACATGATTCACTTATAAGCAAGAAAATATCAGTTCAAAATCCCCTTTCCATGTTTTTTCCATTTTGTTCATTAAACAGATGTTTTTATAATTACCCTATGGCCTTTTCCACACATTTCACAACCATAACTACAAAGTTCATCTTTTTCTACCTGACACCAAACACAACCCCACATTTCACATAATTAAAAGAGCTCCAGGAGCACTTGGATGGGATGGGATAATAAACCCCCCAATCCCTGTTCCTTTTCCTCCATTCCAGCTCACATTCCCTCCTCCAGCACCTCCCTGTGTCCCTCCAGCCCATCCTGGGTGAGCTGTCCCTGTCAGGACAGGGGTGACAGCAAAATGTCCCTCAGGGGGGCCTGGCTGGGGTCCTGCTGAGCTCACCTGCTCCCAACCCCCTGCCTTGAGATCCAGGAGGGATTTTCTCCCTAAAACTCAGGAATTTGGGGGTGGTTCCACCCCTCTCAGTAGGATCTGGGCACTTCTCACACACCCATCCCAAAGCTGGGGTGGAACTGGATGATTTTTAAGGCTCTTTCCAACCCAAATCTTTGTGGGATTCTCTGATTTTACTTCCCTGATGCATCCCAACATTTTTCTATTTCCTCCGTGTTTCCACATGGATGGGGAAGGATTTTTAATATGGGCATGTACAGGACAAGGGGGAATTTTAAATGTCCAGAGGGCAGGGCTGGATGGGATCTTGGGGAAAAAATCCTTTCCAGTGAGGGTGAGGAGGGGTTGGGATGGAATTCCCAGATTTGCTGCCCCTGGATCCCTGGCAGTGTCCCAGGCCAGGTTGGACATTGGGGCTTGGAGCAGCCTGGGACAGTGGGAGGTGTCCCTGCCATGGCAGGGGTGGCACTGGGTGGGATTTAAAACCCCTTCCAATCCAAACCATTCCATGATTCCAGCCTCAGTGATCCTGGGATTCTGGGATTCGGGGATTCTGGGATTCAGGGATTCAGGGATTCAGGGATTTAGGGATTCTGGGATTCATGCCTGAGAGACGTTGCTGTGCCCATCCAATGCCTGTGGCCAACCAGGACCATGGAAATCCATCCCATCCCTGATTTCCAAGCCCCTGACCCAAAATTCCATAACAAACCCCAACCCTCATCTCAGCCTCTCCACAATCCAGTGGGGGATTTGTGGGATGCGGGCAGGGGGGAACCCAAACCAAACAAGTTATTCCTGCAGATTTGATGAAAGGTTCTCGGGCCAAAGGGTTTTTGCCTGAAACCCAGGAATTTTTTCCTTCCCTGCTCCAACTCCAACGCGGCCAATTGTGTGTGGTTTGTGCTGCTGCTGTGAACATTCCCTGGCTGTACAAGAGCAGGGATAATTAAACTCTCACAGCTATGAATTAATTAATAATCAACATAAATAATCATAAAAACATCACCCTTTGATGGCATGACTTGACCAATTCCAAGTGGGTTTGGCCCGATGGAGCATTCGAAGAATTTGGCCATAATCTGCTTTTTTCTGCCAACCTTTAGAGGATTTTTTTTCTTCCATGCTAAGCGTGTTTTTCTTCAAGAGATTATCCTCCTTCCAAGCCAATTAACTGCATTCCAACGAAAACAGGGAGAATTTGAAATAAATGATACCAGGCTGTTTGTAAAGAAAGAGAGAGGGGGAATGAGAGCACAATTGAGAGTCTGAAATTGCGGTCACTTAAATCAAACCCCTTCTGTGCACAGCTGAAAACGTTTTCTCTCCTCAAATCCTGACATTTTACCACGGGAGGAGGAACAAGGGCATTAAATCTTCCAGGGGTTTTCACTTGTTTGGGTTGCCAGAGTGGATCTGGTGCTGCCTCACGTTCTGAATGTTTTAAGAAAGATGTTAATTATCCAATTTGGGGACAGAACAATCAGGGAAAAACAGAAAAAAAAAAAAAAAAGAGGGGAACACAAAATATTCTGAGCTGGAAGGGACCCACAGGATCATTGAGAGCAACTCTTGAGGACGGGTCTCAAATCCAGTCTTTTGTGGAATCAGAGCAAAGTGCAGGATAAACCCACAGGAATTTGGGGATAGGAGCTGAAGGGATCCCTCACCTTCCCAACAGCTGAGGTGAACCCAAAAATGACACTGGGGCTCTGGGACAAGGTGCTCACACAGCCATGACCCAGGAGATGGGAGACCAGGAGATAAGTTCAGAACTCGGATATTCCTAAAGGAATTTGGGGATTCCAAAGAGATTCCTCCCCGTGAGGGTGGGCAGACCCTGGAATAGAATTCCCAGAGCAGCTGTGGCTGCCCCTGGATCCCTGGCAGTGTCCCAGACCAGGTTGGACATTGGGGCTTGGAGCAGCCTGGGACAGTGGGAGGTGTCCCTGCACCCAGGAGGAACTTTAAGGTTTCTCCCAACCCATTCCATGATTCCATGAACTCTCAGCCCGGTGGGTCTGGCTTGCTGTGACAGCTGCTCCTGCTGGTGGCCCCACCAGAGATGCTCCTGGTGTCCCCTCTGTGGGATGAGCCTCAGGAGTGAAATTCTCCAGGATGCAGCTCCCAGAGGAACCTGAGCCACAAAGAGGATAAAAACTGGCCCAGCATTGAGCACTGAGGAGAAAGAGGCCTCTGAAAGCTCTCCTGGGCTTTTCCATTCAGCACAGGGAACATCCAGATGGATTCCCTTCCCAAACCCACCGCTGAGCTGGGATCACCCTGGAGCTCCTCTCCAATGCCTTCCCATCTCCAGCATTTCCACAAAGCCAGGGCTGCCAGAATCCTTGGGAAGGGAGAGCTCCTGTTTTCACCTGGAGCAGGTTTGGATATCAATTCTCAGCTCTCAGGGTGGATTTTTGGGATTTCAAATTCCCATCCTCCATGGAGAGCTCTGTCCTGCATGGAAAGGCAGAGGCAGCTCTCCCATTCCTCCTCCCCTGCCACATGGATCCACCAGGAATTCTATTCCCGTGTCTGAAGGCTGCATCCACACGGGGCTGAAAAAATTTCCAAGTCTTTCTTAGGTCAAATCCCAGGCTGGTGTGATCCCCATCCATCCTGTGAGGAGCCCCTCTGGAAAGGGGAGTGTGAGAACGACGGGTTGGTCGTGATGGACAGAGACCAGAGATCTCTGGAGTCAGGGCTGGATTTGGAGCGTGCAGTTTATTGCACAGGGTGTGGGTGAAGGGGCCCTGTATGAACTGCCAGGCACAGCTCAGAGCAGGTCTGAGAGAGTGAGAAGAGAGAGAGAAATTCCCGTTACAATCCATTAAATCTTCTTCTATACCGAATATTCTAATTTACACCAACCAATCCAGCACAAGACACAAATCCTACAGCATTTACACACAGCCTATAAGAATCATTACATTCCCATCCTGTGTTATATTTTAAACCGTAAAAACGACTCTTGGGACCCCTCCTGCCCAGCCACCAGGGTCTGCTCTGACCCTTGGGCTCTTGGTAAGGAGAAGGGCATTGTTTAATCAATTAATTTAATTGTTTAACTTTCAGCTGGCCATACCATTGTTCTCCAGTTGTTCAGTGACTAAAGCTCGGCATCTTAGACATCGAAACTTGATTTCAACTCTATTTCACTTATAGGTTTCATATTCTCTAAAATTAAGCAGTCGTATTTATAAAGTTTTCCTGTTTCATCCTCCCCAACATCGGAGGATTCCTGCTGTTGTTATTTCTTTTCCCTCCACACTCTGGCCCAGGGTCCCTTTATTTTAGGAGCTGTCCAAACAAATTCTCTCACCAGTCCTTCCCTCGGGGGCTCCCCAAATAGGAGAGCCTGAAATCCTTCAGGATTGTCCAGCCCTCCCACTTCCTGCAGAACCTCTGCTCACATCAGGATTTATGAATGTCAGAAAATAGCTGCAGCTCCTCCTCTGCGAGCCCAGGGTCCAAGCAGCTTTCCCTGAATTCATCCAGAATTTTTCCATGAAGCATTCCCCGTTCCAATCCCGGCTGTGGTGACCACCAGGGTGTTCCTCATTGGAAGTTTCCTCACTGTGACTCTGCAAGGGGCTGACAGGTGGAGCCATGCCAGGGCCAATTCCCAGTTCTGTGCAGGAATAAACTGCAAATCCTGGGAAAAAAGAGAGCTGGAATAAACTGAAAATCCTGGGAAAACCAGAGCTGGAATAAACTGCAAATCCTGGGACAAACCAGAGCTGGAATAAACTGCAAATCCTGGGGAAAAGCAGAGCTGGAAAAACCTGCAAATCTTGGGAAAAAGAAGAGTTGGAACAAATTGCAAATCCTGGGACAAACCAGACCTGGAATAAACTGCAAATCCTGTGAAAAAAAAACCCCAGAGCTGGAATAAACTGCAAATCCTGGGACAAAGCAGAGCTGGAATAAACTGCAAATCCTGGGAAAAAGCAGAGCTGGAATAAACTGCAAATCCTGGGAAAAACCAGATCTGGAATAAACTGCAAATCCTGGGGAAAAGCAGAGCTGGAATAACCTGCAAATCCTGGGAAAAAACAGAGCTGGAATAACCTACAAATCCTGGGAAAAACCAGATCTGGCAGGACTTCTCCATCCTCCACATCTCCCTGCCAGTGAAAAGAAGGCACAGTGAGGAATTTCCATCCTTGGGAGTGCCCAAGGTCAGGTTGGAAGGGGCTTGGAGCCATCCAATTCCCAGTTCTGTGCAGGAATAAACTGCAAATCCTGGGAAAAAAAGCAGAGTTGGAACAAATTGCAAATCCTTGGACAAACCAGACCTGGAATAACCTGCAAATCCTGGGAAAAAAAACCCCAGAGCTGGAATAAACTGCAAATCCTGGGAAAAACAGAGCTGGAATAAACTGCAAATCCTGGGACAAACCAGATCTGGAATAAACTGCAAATCCTGGGAAAAACCAGAGCTGGAATAAACTGCAAATCCTGGGAAAAAGCAGAGCTGGAATAAACTGCAAATCCTGGGAAAACCAGACCTGGAATAAACTGCAAACCCTGGGAAAAAGCAGAGCTGGAATAAACTGCAAATCCTGGGACAAACCAGAGCTGGAATAAACTGCAAATCCTGGGGAAAACCAGAGCTGGAATAAACTGCAAATCCTGGGAAAAACAGAGCTGGAATAAACTGCAAATCCTGGGAAAACCAGATCTGGCAGGACTTCTCCATCCTCCACATCTCGGGTGTTTCACCTCCCTGCCAGTGAAAAGAAGGCACAGTGAGGAATTCCCATCCTTGGGAGTGCCCAAGGCCAGGTTGGAAGGGGCTTGGAGCCATCCAATTCCCAGTTTTGTGCAGGAATAAACTGCAAATCCTGGAAAAACCAGAGCAGGAATAAACTGCAAATCCTGGGAAAAAGCAGAGCTGGAATAAACTGCAAATCCTGGGAAAAAGCAGAGCTGGAATAACCTGCAAATCCTGGGAAAAACCAGAGCTGGAATAACCTACAAATCCTGGGAAAAACCAGATCTGGAATAAACTGCAAATCCTGGGACAAACCAGACCTGGAATAAACTGCAAATCCTGGGGAAAAGCAGAGCTGGAATAACCTGCAAATCCTGGGAAAAAGCAGAGCAGGTATAACCTGCAAATACTGGGAAAAAGAAGAGCTGGAATAAACTGCAAATCCTGGGAAAAACCAGAGCTGGAATAAACTGCAAATCCTGGGAAAAACAGAGCTGGAATAACCTGCAAATCCTGGGGAAAATACCAGAGCTGGAATAAACTGCAAATCCTGGGACAAACCAGAGCTGGAATAAACTGCAAATCTTGGGAAAACCAGAGCTGGAATAAACTGCAAATCCTGGGAAAAAAAACGGAGCAGGAATAACCTGCAAATCCTGGGGAAAAAACCAGAGCTGGAATAAACTGCAAATCCTGGGAAAAACCAGATCTGGCAGGACTTCTCCATCCTCCACATCTCGGGTGTTTCACCTCCCTGCCAGCAAAAAGAAGGCGCAGTGAGGAATTCCATCCTTGGGAGTGCCCAAGGCCAGGTTGGATGGGGCTTGGAGCCACCTGGGATAGTGGAAGATGTCCCTGTCCATGGAATCTTTAAGATCCCTCCCAATCCAAACCATCCCATGATTCTCTAAGCTCTTCAAGACCAAGATTTTATTCGGGAATTAAAGCACCCTTCCCTTTCCTCCACATGGACTGGGTTGTTTTTTGCTGTCCACGATGCAGGAGGAACTCCAGGCCCCCCAGCTCAGCTCCTGTGGGCTTCTCCCAGCCCAAAGAGCTCCCAGAAGCACCTCTGGACACCCAAACTGCACTTCAGGAGCTTGGATTCCAGGGAATTTTCACTCAGAACTGTGCTTCCCTCTCTTGGCCAGCTTGGAAGTTCTAACAAGCCTCCTCTGGCTGATTTTTCTTCATTCCCACCCCAGCAATTATCTGGACAGCCTCCCTGGATTCCTGCATCATCCTCTTGTTTGCTGAGGCAAATTTAATAAAGTTTCCAGGAGAAAACATCTCCCAGACCAAGCTCTGGTTACTTTTTGATGCCTCCCAGGAGCAAGTCTGGACTAACAGAGCTCCCAGCAATTGAATTCCACCTTTTTCTGTCTGCTTCCCTTCGCGGGGAGCTGCTCCAAAGGGAGGCTCAGCCTCCCTGGCAAATTCCACAGCTGTGTGGAGCGTTCTCAGCCTCCCTCCACATCTGGGGCCGTAAATCTGAGCCCAGCTCAACATCCACGGATTGCTTCATTTATCTTGGAAAGGCTCCTGTGGATGTGCCTGCAACCTAAATTTTCTCAGCTCCTCACTTCTGATGGGGCCTCCTTGTTTTTTTTTTAATTTTATTTTTTTAAAATTTTTTTTCACTTCTCCCATCAAGAATTGAAGCCAAATATAGAGGTTTCTTATCCTGCTTCCCGATCTAAATAAAAACCAGGCCACGAAATATTTTTTTGAGGATTTTTTTCCTTTAAGCAACTCATTTTTTTTTCCTGAGGAGCAAATTCTCTCTCACTCTTAAGATCAGTTGCTCTTGGGCTTGTTTATGGAAGGAGGGGAAAAAAAAAATCAGTGAGAGCCTTCAGAGCGATCCTTTGGTGAGATCCCATTTACAAAGTGTGCCTACCAAGTTCTGTTTCCCAGGGGAAAACAAGCAGGAATCAATGACAGAAAACATTTTCCTGCTGGCACTTCCTGAGTCTCCCCCTCCTGTCAGTCCTGTTGGATTTTTCAGGACACATTTAACTTTTCCTGGGGGTTTCTTGCTTTTCCTCTTGCACAGTGACTCCACTTTGGAGGAGTGAAGTCACTCATCTATTTTTTCCTCCTGTGGAAATTCCTCCAGAGCAAAGCTTTTGCCTCGAGGCAAGTAGTAACACCTTGCTCTGAACAACTCAGGATTCTGTTAAATCCAGCTCTTCCTGCAGCCCTTCCACCCCTAAACCCAGTTTTACTCCTTCAAGCATTCCTGGCATTCAGCTCCTGAGGCTACACAAACAACCTGATCATCATCCAGGGTCTGGCTGAGCACAGCCTGGGGATGAGCCTCAAAAAAAATGGATTTGAGCCTTTCTCACTGTCTTGGTTTGGACAGACAGGTGTCAGCTAAGGAAGGCAGGAGCCTCCATTGGGATGGAGAATGTAAATCCCCTCCCTCTGAATTATTATAATTTTGAAATTAATGAGGCTTTCAGGCAAAGAGATGGAATAGGAATAACAGTTCTTTACTGGGAATATTAAAAATAAAAATGCAGTAGTACAAAATAAAAGGCAAATAAAAAGAAAAAGCTGACAGAGTCAGAACACAGCCTGACACCCTGTGGGGCAGTTAAGTCCTCCTGCAGTGACAGATGTGGCTCTGTTGCAGCAATGATCCTGGAGCAGGTGCAGTTTTCCTCTGAAACTCCAGTGGGGCTGAGCTGGGTCCGGTTTTCTTCTGGGAATGCAGTGCAAACAGGCTGGGCTGGGGTTCTGAATCTCAGGGTTTATCCAGGTAGGAATGATGGGCTCCTCCCCCTGGGTGCAGCATCTCCCCATGGGATGATGGAATTGTATCAGCCCTGCAGTGAGCCTGGATGGCCCATGGACAGCAGAGATCCCCTGGAAGGGATAAAGAATGATGGAATTGTATCAGTGAGCCTGGATGGCCATGGACAGCAGAGATCCCCGGAAGGATAAAGAATGATGGAATTGTGTCAGCCCTGCAGTGAGCCTGGATGGCCCATGGACAGCAGAGATCCCCTGGAAGGGATAAAGAATGATGGAATTGTATCAGTGAGCCTGGATGGCCCATGGACAGCAGAGATCCCCTGGAGGGGAAAAAGAATGATGGAATTGTATCAGTGAGCCTGGATGGGCCATGGACAGCAGAGATCCCCTGGAAGGGATAAAGAATGATGGAATTGTATCAGCCCTGCAGTGAGCATGGATGGCCCATGGACAGCAGAGATCCCCTGGAGGGAGGATGGTGTTGCCTTGGGAAGGCTGACCTGAAACAGAGGCTGGGCAAAACTAGAGAATAAAATCAGGATTTATTAAAAGGTCTCCAGAATCCACCCTGGGCATTACAGAAGCCTGGGCAAGGCTGCACCCAGGGTGGGCTGAAAGTGGTAACAAAGATGGCTCCACAGTCACGAGATTTTACCATTTTATCAGTTTAGGTCTATTTGCATTTTGGGGTCCAATTGTCCAATTCCAGCCCCAGGCCATGAGGTCCCATCCTTGTTCCACCCCTCAGTCCATCGTTGTTTGTGTTCTTGGGCTGAAAGTTGTCCTTGGTCTTCCAGCAGAAATGGATTTGTTTTGTCTCACTGCTCCGTGGAGGGAGCTCAGTGCAGTTCCTAATACGAGGCTTATCCTTGGGCAGCACAGAATCTGAAAATATAAAAGCTGAGGCATTAATGGGTCCTGGAAGGGATAAAGAATGATGGAATTGTGTCAGCCCTGCAGTGAGTCTGGATGGCCCATTAACAGAAAATTTCCCTGGAGGGACAGTGGGTCCCGGAAGGGAAAAAGAAAACACTTCCCACCTGGTTTTACAGATGGAAACAGAGTACAAACTGCTGGTTACATCCTGCATTGCAACCCCAGACACTCACACACAGGAATAAAGTTTTGTTGTCCCTTTTTTAGCCATCTGCTTCAGATCACAGCCACAGAGACTTTCTGTGCACCCCAGCTGGGCTGAGGCAGGATTTGATTTCTGAGTCGATTAAATCCTGTACCTGCCTTTGAGACCAGACCCTCTGCTCCCAAATCCAAGCCTGGAAAATCAGTTTTGCCTTGGATAATTCTTTCTGTGGTAATTTCTGGAACACCAACTCCAGAAAAGTTGGGAAAAAAAAACCCAAGGTGTTGGTGGGGCAGGGAGGTGGCACCAGGTGACCACGGGGGGCCCTTCCAATGTCCCCCATCCTGGGATTCTCTGCAAGAATTTTTTGCCTTCAAAAATATTCCTCAACTTGTGCATGAAAGCCTCGGAGTCAGGATTAGGGAATGTTGGCTTTCCCTAGGGAAAAATCCAGGCTTTTCTTGTAGCCAGCTGCTGTGCATGGCAGGATTCACCCCAGCCTCCAACAGCTGTTGAAATTTGGGCAAGAAAGTTGAAATTTAGGTTATTTAAACATTGTATTTAAATTAGGGCAAGAAAGTTGAAGTTTGATTTATTTAAAAATTTTATTCCCATTAAGGCAAGAAAGTTGAAATTTGATTTATTTAAAAATTTTATTCCAATTAAGGCAAAAAAATTTGACATTTGATTTATTTTAAAGACAGTATGGAAAATATGGGCAGTAAGCGTTTGGATTTGATTAATTTTAAAATTGTGTTTTAATTTGGGCAAGAAAGTGGAATTTTAATGTATTGGAAAATTGCATTTCGATTTGGGCAAGAAAGTTGAAATTTAATTTATTTAAAGATTTTACTGAAGTTTGGCCAAGCTGCCTCTGCTGGGAAGAGACATCTCCCCCCAGACTTTGGAAGTTCCCATCTCCAGAAATTTTCCAGCTGACCCAGTTCATCCACAACCCTCATTTCCCTCAGCAAAAAAAAAAAAAGGAGAGACTCTTTCATCTGGACTTTTATTTCTATAATTCTGCAAATTCCAGGCTTATATCACAAAGGCCTGGGGAAAAAAAATAACCCTTCAGGGGTTAATAAGGAAAGAAACATCCTCATCTGGCTGAATTCCAGTTTAAGAGCTCACCCAGACCTTTGTCACCTCCTGTCACACAAAGCTGCACTCCCAAATCAAATAAAACTCAATCAAACCCCTCCGAGGACTCTGAAGTAAATAATTTGCAGCATTTTAGCCCAAATTACTGCTATTTACTCCCTATTATTGTTCAAACAACTCCCAAGACATCAACAGGATTTTATAAACGCAGAAAGCAGGGAGATCTCAGCCCATAAAAGCTTTGGAAGGGAACAAAAGGGAGCAGTAAATGAAGGCAGACTCTGGTGTGGGGGCTGAGGGGATGGTTACAACCAGGATGGATCATTTGGTGGAGCTGTAAAAATAAAATTGTGCATTTTTCAGCTGATATTTCTGGCATTTAAGGCTTGAAAAGCTTCTGCCTGAAACCTTCAGGGCTTCTTTGCAGGGAAACATTTGCTCCATCCGAGTCAAGAGGCTGCAGGGTTGGCCTGAAGTCCCTGTTTGAAGCAGAATCTCCAGGTCTGAGGAATGCTGATCCCAAGCCAATCCCAGGTTGTCTCCCAAGGAGTGGAGCTTTCCTTGGAAAAACCCCGCTCTTGTTTCCCCATCAACCTGGCTGAGGAGGGAAGGGGATGGAAAGAGGGAGGTTCAGGTGAGGTAGGAGAGAAAATTTTCCCTGGCAGAGCGGTCAGGCCTTGGGCTGAGCTGCCCAGGGAGGTTTGCAGTCCCTGTCTGTGGCAGTGCTCAGGAGGAGGCTGGAGGTGGCCCTTGGGGACAGGGTTTGGGGTGCTGCTGGTGCTGCTGGGGTGGCCCTGGGTGATCCTGAGGTCCCTTCCCACCCTGATGATTCCATGATCCTGTGATCCTGGGATTCTGCCCACTGGGATTTGCAGGGGCTGCTCTGAGCACCGGGTCTGAGGCCTCCAGGCCTTCCTTTCACCCCAGGGAGTGAAGCCGTGGAGCTTTGGGAAAGTGATGGTGCTGCCATGGGCTGAGAGCAGTTATTATTGATGTGTTTGATTTGTGTCCTCATTTGTATCGTTCTTTATTTAAAATAAATATTGGCATGTTGCTCTGTGGTTTATTTTAATTAATATCATTCTGATTTCAGGGGGGCTTCTTCCACATCCCAAGGGGAAGGAGAAAAGGAAACGGCCTCAAATGGCACCAGGGGAGCTCAGGTTGGAGACTGGGAAAGGAAATTTCCCTGGCAGAGCGCTCAGGCCTTGGGATGAGCTGCCCAGGGAGGTTTGCAGTCCCTGTCTGTGGCAGTGCTCAGGAGGAGGCTGGAGGTGGCCCTTGGGGACAGGGTTTGGGGTGCTGCTGGTGCTGCTGGGGTGGCCCTGGGGGATCCTCAGGGGCTCTTCCCACCTCGGTGATTCCATGAAATCCAAGCCAAAGGCCCCTGCACACCCACCAAACCTTCAGGGGGCCACAACTTCCAATCCATCTGCTCCCAGCCTCAGCACCTTGGGGGCTGTGAGGAGTCTCCAGGATGGTCCCTCCCATCCCAAGGTCAGGTTCCTGCAAAGCCCAAGGGATGAGATGAAGTTCAGGTGAGCTTTAGGGTGACAGCCTGGAGGTGTCCCTTGGGGACAGGGTTTGGGGTGCTGCTGGTGGCACTGGGGTGGCCCTGGGTGATCCTGAGGGGCTTTTCCCACCTTGGTGATCCTGGAATTCTGCTGACCTGATGGGATCCAGGCCAGCAGAGCCACTGCCATGGGAGTGTCACCAGCCCAGCCCTGTCCTTACCACAGCAATGACAAAAATCACCTTTTGCGGTAACTGATGGCAACGATTTTAATTCATTTTAATCCATAATATTAAATAGCCTAAATATGATAATTCAATATGCTCAGATGATCTTTTCCGATTAGAAACAAGGTTATCACCTCCTGCTAAATCCTGAATCCTGCAGCTTGGGACACACATCCTCTTTTCCCACACCTTCCAAGGCCACCCTGATGTCACAGCTTCTCCTCAGGAATGGTCTGGCACAGAGGTTCTTCCCATTCCAAAGATTTACTCACTGTTGGGATAACCACAGGCACAGGGACGAGGAAATATGAGCAGGTCTGTGCAGAGCTTGGTGGTGACTCCTGAAATTCCCCAGTCTGGAGATGATTCCCAGAGTTTCCTTCAAAAAAAAAAATTCGAGCACAACTTCCCCTGTCACCTTGGTAGAGTTGTCCTGCTGATTCTCCCAGCGAGAGAATCAGGGAATTATGGAATCATGGAATGGTTTGGGTTGGAATGGACCTAAAAGATCATCTCGTGCCACCTTCCACTGTCCCAGGTGGCTCCAAGCCCCATCCAAGCTGGCCTTGGACACTTCCAGGGATCCAGGGGCAGCCACAGCTTCTGTGGGCAGAAGATTGGTGAAACCTTCTCTTCCCTTCATAAAACACAAGGATGAAGCTCGTCAGTATTCCAAAGGCTGCTGACCACTGGAATTCCTTTTGGAGAGCTCGCAGGGAGAGCCTTCCCCAGAGCAGGAGCTTCTCCAGAATGGTGGGGTTTTATCTCAGCACTTCCCTGCTCCAGAAATGAAAGAGCAAAGTGGAGCTAAGCAAATCCATCCAGGAGGAATCTCTGTGGGGTTTGGAGCAAGTGAGGCCTGGGGCCACCCTCTGAGGGCTGGGAATGACCTGGGAACAGTGAAGAGCTGCCCAGTCCATGGGCACCACGGAAAGCAGGGACACTGCGTGCCTGGAAACCACAATGGGATGGACAACACACAGCCAGCTTAATTCCCTTTTCCATCCCAATCCCCCCTATTTCCCTTTCCCAGACTGGAGGTGCCCTACAGACTCATCCCCCGTCATCCCCACCTTCCCCAAGCCCAGCTCTGAGCAACACCCAGGGCAAGCCCATCCTGAAGCAATCAAGGAGCATTCCAGATGGGACACATGGAAATATTTCCATCCCCACAGCACACGGCCCTTGGGAAAAGCAGGGCTACAAAAAGCTTTGGCAAAGAGAGGTTGTTCAAAACCCAGCACGGCCCCAAATTCCTCCGTGTGCTGCCTTTGTGCAAACACCTCTGGATCTGCAGGAACTCATTCCACCTGCCTGGGACACTCATGGCAAAGCTCTGGCAGTTGGAGAACATCAATAATTCAAAACCTGCGTGTGACCCACGCTGCCCAACCCATCCCCCTAAGGTTACTTGGACTTAATATCCACAGAAATCACATTGTTGTTTCTTCTTCCAAAAAGTCATGAATAATTTACCATTCATTACCCCAAAACTTCTTTTTTTGTTGTTTTTTTGTTTTGTTTTGTTTGGGATTTTTTACAATTGGCTTCATCCAAAAGAATGAGAAAGCGGAGAAAATGTTCATTTCCCAACCTCTTCTTAGTTCATTGTTGTTGAGCATAAAAGTATCCCTCAGAAAATCTGTAGTTAGCAAAAGATGACATTTTTGGGGTTTCATTTGAAGGACTGCGTTTGTTTGGGAAGCAAAATTCACCTCTGCTCTGAAAAAAGTGATTAGGGGGAAAAAAAGGTGAAAAAATCTGGATATTTGGACAATGCTCTGAGGGACAGGGTGGGATTGTTGGGGTGTCAGTGCAGGACTGGATGATCCCTGTGGATCAGGATATTCCATGATTCTAAAGGAATGCATCAGAAGTCACACTTCAGGCTACCAGAGGAACGAGGACTGCTGGAGTCTTGTTCTCCCTGCTTGGCAGAAGTTGGCAAATCCTTCAGAATTCCATGTGGGGCCACTGGAAATGTCCCCAGCCAGAGCAGATTCCTTGGCCTGTGGTGTGAAAAGTGATCCCTGTGCGGCAGGGCTTGCCCATGGGATCAGGGGGAATCTGGCACCTGATGGTTTTCTGTGTGGGAATCACGCCTGATCCCACTGGGAATGGCACCTGATCCCACTGGGAATTACACCTGATCCCACTGGGAATGACACCTGATCCCACTGGGAATGGCATCTGATCCCACTGGGAATGGTACCTGATCCTACTGGGAATGACAGCTGATCCCACTGGGAATGACACCTGATCCCACTGGGAATCATGCCTGCAGCCACTGGGAATGACACCTGATCCCATTGGGAATGACACCTGATCCCACTGGGAATGACACCTGATCCCACTGGGAATCATGCCTGCACCCACTGGGAATGGCACCTGATCCCACTGGGAATGGCACCTGATCCCATTGGGAATGACACCTGATCCCATTGGGAATGACACCTGATCCCACTGGGAATCATGCCTGCACCCACTGGGAATGATGCCTGATCCCACTGGGAATGATGCCTGCAGCCACTGGGAATGACACCTGATCCCACCGGGAATGGCACCTGATCCCACTGGGAATGACACCTGATCCCATTGGGAATGACACCTGCACCCACTGGGAATGACACCTGATCCCAATGGGAATGACACTTGATCCCATTGGGAATGACACCTGATCCCATTGGGAATGACACTTGATCCCATTGGGAATGACACCTCATCCCACTGGGAATAATGCCTGATCCCATTGGGAATGGCACATGATCCCATTGGGAATGACACCTGATCCTACTGGGAATAATGCCTGATCCCACTGGGAATGATGCCTGATCCCATTGGGAATGACACCTGATCCCATTGGGAATGACACCTGATCCCACTGGGAATAATGCCTGATCCCACTGGGAATGACGCCTGATCCCACTGGGAATGGCACCTGATCCCACTGGGAATGATGCCTGATCCCATTGGGAATGACACCTGATCCCATTGGGAATGACACCTGATCCCACTGGGAATAATGCCTGATCCCACTGGGAATGACGCCTGATCCCACTGGGAATGGCACCTGATCCCTCTGGGAATGACACCTGATCCCATTGGGAATGACACCTGATCCCACTGGGAAAGACGCCTGATCCCACTGGGAATAATGCCTGATCCCACTGGGAATGACACCTGATCCCATTGGGAATGACACCTGATCCCACTGGGAATGGCACCTGATCCCACTGGGAATGGCACCTGATCCCAAGGGGAATGACACCTGCACCCACTGGGAATGACACCTGATCCCACTGGGAATAATGCCTGATCCCATTGGGAATGGCACCTGATCCCACTGGGAATGGCACCTGATCCCATTGGGAATGGCACCTGATCCCACAGGGAATGACACCTGATCCCACGGGGAATGACACCCGTACCACACAAACAGATTTCCATGGGATTGCTCCACCTGCTGGAGCTGAACTCGTTTCCCAGAGGTTTCATTTTGGTGTCCAGACAAGTTGATGGGTTTGGGATGGGATTAGGCCCCTGTTCCACCATCACTGCCAGCCAAAAATCCTCCCCAAAAAAAGGTCTTGCCCTCAGCCCCTGGGCTTATCCCAAACACTCAATTCCTCCCTTCAGGATTCCTGTGGGGAATCCAGCTGGGATGCTGGCCTGGGTTCAGACACACGTCTCCTTTTGGAGAGGGTGATTTAACCTGGAGCAGCTCCCAACCCTGCAAACCATTGTTCAGTGAGGGTTCAGAGAGCACTGCTGTGGGAATGGAATCACTGGAGCAGGGAAAGGTTCCACTCCCTGATTCCTGCCAGGATAAAATGATCCTGGGACTGAAAGCACTCCTGGCACGTTTCTCTCACTCCCAGCCTGAGTTTTCCTGCCTTTATGGGTCTAATTTCAGATTTTTAAATTTCTCTAAGTACTTAAATCTGTCCTGTCTCTAAAATTTTAGCTTCCCATAAACGAGGCAAATTAATTGATGTTCACTGCTGCTTGACACAGCCCAAGTAGGATCTTCCCCATGATTTTCCCTGTGAATCCTGCAGGAAGGGAAGGGATGGTGCTGTTTTATCCTTGACATTCCAGCAGCTCTGGTGCAGCAGCTCCACCTCAGGCACGTGGTGGGACACAAGCCCCTGGTTCACATCTCTGCCTCTTCAGCCCTTTTTCTGCACACCCACATCCACAGGGATTGCACTTCCAACACCCCAGCCCCAGAGGAATCCCTGGATGCTTTGGGCTGACCCTCACAGGTCTTCAATTCCCACCACCAGGAATGAGCAGGGACAGCTTCCTTGTCTTGGTTTGGAAGGACAGGCATCTGCCAGGGAAAAGCCAGAGCCTACCTTGGAACGGAGAATGTAAACCCCTCCCTCTGAATTATTGTTATTTTGAAATTAAAGGGATTTCAGGGAAAAATATGGGAATAGGAATAACAGTTCTTTACTGGGAATATTAAAAATAAAAATGCAGTAGTACAAAAAAAAAAAAAAAGGCAAGTAAACAAAAAAAGAAAATCCTGACAGAGTCAGAACACATAATAAACCTGATTTTTAAAGCCTGTTGCTCAGGGTGTTGGTGCAGCCCAATCCAGCCCTCCTGCAGTGACAGATGTGGCTCTGTTGCAGCAATGATCCTGTAGCAGGTGCAGTTTTCCTCTGAAGCTCCAGTGGGGCTGAGCTGGGTCCGGTTTTCCTCTGGGAATGCAGTGCAAACAGGCTGGGCTGGGGTTCTGAATCTCAGGGTTTATCCAGGTGGGAATGCTGGGCTCCTCCCCCTGGGTGGAGCATCTCCCATGGGATGCTGGAATTGTATCAGCCCTGCAGTGAGCCTGGATGGCCCAGGGACAGCAGAGATCCCCTGGAAGGGATAAAGAATGATGGAATTGTGTCAGCCCTGCAGTGAGCATGGATGGCCCATGGACAGCAGAGATCCCCTGGAAGGGATAAAGAATGATGGAATTGTGTCAGCCCTGCAGTGAGCCTGGATGGCCCATGGACAGCAGAGATCCCCTGGAAGGGATAAAGAATGATGGAATTGTGTCAGCCCTGCAGTGAGCATGGATGGCCCATGGACAGCAGAGATCCCCTGGAGGGAGGGTGGTTTTGCCTTGGGAAGGCTGACCTGAAACAGAGGCTGGGCAAAACCAGAGAATAAAATCAGGATTTATTAAAAGGTCTCCAGAATCCACCCTGGGCATTACAGAAGCCTGAGCAAGGCTGCACCCAGGGTGGGCTGCAAGTGGTGGCCAAGATGGACCCCCAGTCACGAGATTTTGCCATTTTATAAGTTTAGGTCTATTTGCATTTTGGGGTCCAATTGTCCAATTCCAGCCCCAGGCCATGAGGTCCCATCCTTGTTCCACCCCTCAGTCCATCCTTGTTTGTGTTCTTGGGCTGAAAGTTGTCCTTGGTCTTCCAGCAGAAATGGATTTGTTTTGTCTCACTGCTCCGTAGAGGGAGCTCAGTACAGCTCCTAATACGAGGCTAAATCCCTAGGTAGCACAGAATCTGAAAATATAAAAGCTGAGGCATCAATGGGTCCTGGAAGGGATAAAGAATGATGGAATTGTGTCAGCCCTGCAGTGAGCATGGATGGCCCATGGACAGCAGAGATCCCCTGGAAGGGATAAAGAATGATGGAATTGTGTCAGCCCTGCAGTGAGCCTGGATGGCCCATTAACAGAAGATTCCCCTGGAGGGAGGATGGGTCCTGGAAGGGATAAAGAAAACACTTCCCACCTGGCTTTACCAGCTGGCCCATTAACAGAAGATATCACCGTAGAGTTATGAGGGATGGGTCATGGAAGAGATAAAGAAAACACTTCCCCAACTGGTTTTTAACAGCTGGTAACAGAATACAAACTGCTGGTTACACCCTGCATTGCAACCCAAGGCATTCCCACAAATCCTGCTCAGGATCCCTGCACCTGGGGACACTGGGCAGCCATGGGGACAGGACAGGGATGTGCCACACCCAGGCCTGGGAGGAGATTCCTCTCTCAGGTGCATTTCCCAGCGGGACAGAGATCCTGGTGGAGCTCCTGGAACACCAGCAGTGATTTGTCCCTTCAGCATGGAGCTGTGCTGGAGGATATCATGGAATGGTTTGGGTTGGAAGGGATCTTAAAGATCATCCAGTTCCATCCAGGGACACTTCCAGTACCTCAGGTTGCTCCAAACCATCCAACCTGACCTTGGACACTTCCAAGGGCAGCCACAGCTTCTCTGGGATCCATCCTGCCAGGATTCAGCCTTGGAGCCCCTGCCAGAGGAAAGCCTGAGGAGGAGAGGGTAGAGAAAAGGCCCAGGAAGTTTTGTTTGTTTGTCACCTGAGCTGGACACGGGCTGAGCACAGAGGGGATGGCTGTGCTGGCTCTGACTCTGCTCAAATCCTTCTCCCTCAGCTTTATCCTGATTGGATTTTTCCCCTCTCCAGCTGCTGCTGTGCCTCATCAGCCCTGGGCTGACACAATTCCTGCATCAGCCCTTGGCTCTGAGCAAGCAGAGCCTCCTGCTCCTCACACAGGAGTTTTTTTGGGCCAGGGCTGAAGTAGCCCTTTGCTCCTAACGGAGTTCCAAATGAAATCCCGTCCTCCAGGGCACAAAAATCCTGAAAAACCAACTCCTAGGAGAGAATAAACGCCAACAGGAAAACCACCAGCAATGAGCTTTGGTATGCAACACATCCAAAGGGGGAAAGAGGGGCTGGAGCAAGTTAAATACAGCAAATTCCATCAATCACAGAATTCCAGACTGGTGTGGGTTGGAAGGGACATTAAAGCTCATCCCATTCCACCCCTGCCATGGGCACCTTCCACTGTCCCAGGCCCCAGTGTCCAGCCTGGCCTTGGACACTTCCAGGGATGGGGAATGCAGGGAAATTATTTTCTAGGCAATTGTGGCTTTAATTTGTCTCCTACCATCACTAAAACCTGAAAACCTGTGCAACGTAATCACTCTAAATATGGGGTAAATCTGTTTTACAAGGGACTCACCACTGTAACAGCCAAGTCACTTTAAAATTTATATATTAATATATATCACACAGATATTTACATACAGACATACATATAAACCCTGTTTTTCTTTATTTTTATGCTATGGACTGTATTTTTTTTTAATAAAATTGTCTTATTACCTGTAGCAAAAACCAGCAGTTCAGTATGACAGCAGAGGTTGCTTGGCTGTGAATGATTTCATTTTTTGGATGTTACTTTTCATTTTTTAAATGCTACTTTTCATTTTTTTTTAATGTTACTGTTTAATTTTCGTTTACTATGGAGGTACCAAGCACCAGTTTGCCCAATTTAGATTCTTGTTTAGATATTCCTCTTTAGCTTCCACAAAGAAAAACTTGAGCATGACACTCCAACTATTCAAGTTTAAAACCTGGCCAAATTAAAACCAAATTAAAACCTGGCCACTCCTCACCAGCACTTTCCTAAGGGTGAGACAGCATTTTCCAAGGAATGGAAAGGATGGAAGGAAGGGAAATATCCATGGATTCCCTTCCATGTGGCAGCTCTGCAAGGAACAGAAGTGAGGGCACAAAAATCCCAAAGCTGAGATCCAGAGGGATCTTCAGTTAAGTCAGAGGGATCTGAGCCTGGATGGAGGAGATTGGACAAAATTTGGGGTGCAAATTTATATTAACTGGAAGTAAATTTCATTGGAACGTGGAGTCCCCCACATGAGCGTGGGGAGTTTGGAAACCTGACTGGTTTTTAAAACCTGGTTTTTAAAGTGCTGGGAGCAGCAGTTTTCCATATTTTTTGGGATAACCCAAACTCACTCTTCGTGCCTTTGCCCGAAAAATATCTAAGTGCTTTCTAAATCCACATGAAGCAATTCCCAGTGGGGTGCCCCAGAGGTTCTCCAGCCTGTGCTGGGGCACGTTCCCAACACTGAGGAGCTGCAGGGGCAATTCCCAATAAAAGGTGTTTTTATTGCTTTTCCCAGTTGGGAAATGGGATGGAACTCCTGCAATGGCAGCTCGGGGCAAGGAGTGTTTAGAAGCAGCTCCCAAGATTTTTTATCTCCTGTGAAGACAGAGCTCCTTGTGGTTTTTTCCATGTTTAATGGCTCCTTAAAGTCGGATAAATCACATTTTTACCTCTGCTGATTAGCAAAGACTTCGTAGGGGAGATCATATGCAAAACCCAGGAATTATAAACAAAATTAATTCCCAAATCCTGCTCTGGAGTAGTTCACCACTTACCAGTCCAGGCAGCTCTTAGGAGGTGTTGAATAGGGGGAGTTTTGGAATCAACCAGCAGGAAATCTGCTCTGGGACCATGCAGCCAGGTGGGTGAGCCTGGCAGGAGGAGATTAAACAAGATTGGGGGTAAATTTGCATTTAGTGGAAGTATAAATCAAAACTTGAGAACGCTGAGCAGACACTGGGCCTGTAAATAATGACACAACACAATAAAGATTCCTCTGGCTGCCCTTAGGACACAAAAGCTCCTGAGGTGGGATGAAGGAGTAGAAAAGAACCAGCAAGAGAAGGGCTATCAGTCCCCAGGGTGGAAAAAACCAAAGGAATGAAACAAATGGGAATAACCTTGAGGTGTGCAGAGCTCCCTGATCATTCTCAGCTTCCCAGCTGCCCAGGTTCCTGGAAGAGCCATAAATAATGAAAAGAAGGCTCTGGAGCTCCTCAGCAACAAAACAATTTCCAGGTATCCTATCAAGAGTGGTTTCCAGTTTTTATTGTGGAGATAAAGCAGGAAAAACATTGCTCAGGCTGGATCCCATTGGCCACAGTGAGATCAAAACCCAAACCAATCTGCTCTACATTGGAATTTTTGAGCCCTGTTTTAAGGTGGAGAGCTGCACTGCTTTCCCAGTCAGTCAAAACAGCGTTATCTGGGACAACAGGGCATGGACACAATGGCTAAAGAAATAAAATTAAAAAAAAAAAAAAAGCTTTTTGAATCTTCCCCTCAGAGACTGACAGGGAATTGTGTCCTCTTCAAACTCCAAATGAGGCTCAGGGCTTGGTTTGATCACACTGAGGGAAAAGTTTTGGGCTGGTTTGGGAATCACTTTGTGAAATGTGGGGTTGTGTTTGGTGTCAGGTAGAAAAAGATGAACTTTGTAGTTATGGCTGTGAAATGTGTGGAAAAGCCATAGGATAATTATAAAAACATCTGTTTAATCAACAAAATGGAAAAAGCATGGAAAGGGGATTTTGAACTGATATTTTGCTTGCTTAGAAGTGAATCATGTGAGCCTATAAGGTTTTTAATAGAAGGTTTGAACTCTAGCTTTAGCATATATATATATAGAAAGGATTGTAATCGCCCAAATAGAAGGAATTGAGCTATTCCAAACTAAAATTAATGATCCTGGAAAAAAGGGATGGACCACCACCTGGAAGCTGGAAAACACCAAAAACTGATTTATAGTCCTAAAAAGGAAGACTGAATCTCTCATCTCTGGTGTTTTCTTCTGAAGAAGGAAATCTGGATGCCCCCACCACTGATTTATGTCCTGGGAACTTCATCATCACAAGATGTTATTTCTGACCTCACTGATTTCACACCTTTTGAAGTATAGAAAATTTAACATCACCAATAGAAATTGATCACAATGGGTATAGAAATTAGATTTCAAAAATAGAAATTAGGAGGAAACTAGAAAAAAAAGTTGCTGAGAAGTGCTTATGGAAAATCTCAATAAATACCAGCAGAAAATCAGCAGTTGGAGGGGAAACCCCCACTGTATCCAGCACTGTTTGCTCACACTTTACCATTCTGTATTAATTAATTAATTAATTGCTGCTTGATAGATTGGCCAAGTCAAGCTCTTTATTTATAAAAACTCCCAGTCACTGAGGATGAACAAGGGTGACCTCAGAGACTCCCAGTGCAGATCCTTGCTCTTGTTAGAAAGGGAAATGGAGTGGAAGGAAATTCCTACAGGAGGGAAAAAGGCAGGAAAGAAACACTGGGAATATCTGTCCACACTCACACAGGCCTGGTGTCCCCTGGAATTGCTGCTGTCATGAGAAGAGCTCAGGGCAGGGGATTGTGGAGATTCTGGGATATCCCCATGGAGGAGACCCCACAGGATCTCTGGACAATCTGTTCAGGCTGGTCCCTGCCCAGGGCAGAATTTCAGGGGAATTGCTGGGCTCAGGCCCTGCCCGTGGCTCTGGGGCCATTGCTGGGCCTGGAGCAGAGCCTGGGCCTGCTCTGCCCTCCCTGCACACAGGGACAGACAGAGGACAGCAGGGACAGACAGGGACACACAGGGACAGGGACAGACAAGGACAGAAAAAAAAACAGGGACAGACAGGGACAGGACAGAGGGACACAGGGACAGACAGAGGGACAGACAGGGACACCAGGGACAGCGGACACCAGGGACACACAGGACACAGGACAGCAGGAACAGACAGGGACAGAGAGAGGACAGGGACAGACAGGGACAGGACAGCAGGGACACCAGGGACAGACAGAGGACAGCAGGGACAGACAGGGACAGACAGGGACACACAGGGACACACAGGGACAGCAGGGACAGACAGGGACAGACAGGGACAGACAGAGGGACAGCAAGGACAGACAGGGACACACAGGGACAGACAGAGGGACAGACAGGGACACCCAGGGACTGACAGGAACACCTGGCAACACTCAGGGACATCCAGAGACACCCAGGAACACCCAGGGACACACTGGGACAGAGAGGGACAGACAGGGACAGACAGTGACACCCAGGGACACTCAGGGACACCCAGGGACACACAGGACACCCAGGGACACCCATGGCTGAGGCCCCTCTCCTGGGGCTCCTCTCCAGGCTGAGCAGCCCCAGCTCCCTCAGCCTTTCCTGGGCACGGAGATGCTCCAGGCCTTTCCTCAGCTCCAGGAGCTCCTGGCCTGCTGTGCTCAGGGCCAGGGCTGGACAAATCCATTATTCTTCTACCACCCTTTGTCTTAATTCAGAAAAATCCTTCCATTTTAATTTCTGGAGGCCCAAACCCCCTTTTTTTTCTGCCCTCAGCCTCTGTGCCAAACACGACAGCATTCCCAAGCCACCTCCAAACTTCTCCTGAGCTCCTGAAGTCATGGCCTGAACACTTCTCAGGGATGAGTTTTCTAAATCTCTCCACTGGCTACACGCATCTGTAGAGTTTTGGGAGTGAGACAAACGGGTAATTTATCTTGAAAAAATAGCAGAAGGTGTGGCCCTGACTCCATGGCATCCCACTGAGAAATCCAAGCATGGAAACACCAAAGCTTCTCAGCAGAACCTCTGGAATAATTTTGTTTTTAATGCAGCATGGAGAAATCAACATCATTTTTATTCTTGGGAATGATTGGACTCATCCAGTCAAGTCTTCCCCACAAACACCACTCTGAGGTGGCTGCTTGACCCAGAACCACTGAAATGGTCCAAGATTTTTAAAAACGTGGGAGATGCAGGACAGCTCCCTGTGTTCTACCTGTCCACGCACATCCTCGTGCCTGTCACGAGAGGGAATCAACAACAAAAACAGGCAGCATCCTGCTCTGGCACCCTCTGGATTTTCCCCCAAGTTCTTCTGGCATCCCAAAGTTTGTCCTGGGGTAGCAGGAGAGCTTGGAGCACACCCAGGTCTCACCCCCAGTGGCTGCGGGGGTGCTCACAAACACATCAGAGGGGAGAGGTGCTGCCAATGCCAACAATTCCGGAGTAGGGAAGCACCCCAAAATCTTGGAGGAAGGAGTGTTTGGAAAAACAGAGAAGCCTGGCACACTGAGAGCTTTCTTTGGGCAGGAATTGTTCCCTGGAAGGGTGGGGAGGGGCTGGGATGGAATTCCCAGAACAGCTGTGGCTGCCCCTGGATCCCTGGCAGTGTCCCAGGGCAGGTTGGACATTGGGGCTGGGAGCAGCCTGGGACAGTGGGAGGTGTCCCTGCCATGGCAGGGTGGCACTGGATGGGATTTGAGGTCCCAACCCAAACTCTTCTGGGATTTGTTGATTCTCCCACTTGGGTGAGACCTCCCAGAGCTAAAAGAAGATGAAGCCTTTTCCCTGTGCCCAGCCTCACTGGGAATCACCCTCAGGAGAGTCCATGGAGCAGTGGAACAATCTGGGAATCACCTCAGGAGAGTCCATGGAGCAGTGGAACAATCTGGGAATCACCTCAGGAGAGTCCATGGAGCAGTGTAACAATCTGGGAATCACTTTCAGGAGAGTCCATGGAGCAGTGGAACAATCTGGGAATCACCTCAGGAGAGTCCATGGAGCAGTGGAAACCAATCACCCAAACCATAAGTAAAAAATCACCAACCATGGAGCACAATCCCCACCTGCTCCAGTGTCCTGATGCATTTTGTTGCTTGTCACAGCTGTCAGAAATTCCAGCTGGGAATTCCTCCCTTCAGCAGCCCCCGGGGTGGGTGTTCCCGAGGAAAGCCAGCACTGGCTCCAGGAGTTAAGTGTCACCACAGGGAGTGGGAATAAGGGAATAAACACCTCAAAAAGGGATAGAGAATTCAGCTGGAATTTTACCCCTAAGCTCTGCTGGAGGGAGAATTCCCAAGCATTCCCTCTGGAACTTCCCTGGTCTCTCCAGCTGTGCGCTCCACAGATTCAGAGCTCCCTTTTCCACCCTTTTCTTTCACTCAGCATCTCATTCTCGAGAAGCAGGCAGTCCCAGGGCTAGCCAGCCTTGTTTTCCACAGGGAGGTGTGTGTGCAGTCAGAAGGAGCCCAAGCATGTCAAAATACTGCCCTGAACGCTCTCCCTGCAGCTGGAGCTCTCCAATTTTCCACTGCTGGATGCTGCTGCCAGGGGGAGAGGAGCTCCCAGAGCCAGCCCAGTATTTTTCCATGGAAGGATGAAATCCCTAAGAATAACAATTTATCAGAGGAGCTGTGCCTCTTTGACCTGGCTCATTTTCAGAGATTAGGAACCAACGAGCTCCCGATGAATTGTGGTGACTTTGTGGTTGTTTTTTTAATTTTTTTTTCTCTCCTAAGAAGTGATTTTCATGTTTCTCGGGGAAGGGAGGCAGGGGAAGGAATGCACATCTGTCTTCCCAAGTGGATCAGGGAGAGGATAATAACAAATAATGATAACTCAACCACGTGGAGGGCCTTTCATCCTGCAGGAGCCCGGGAATGCTCCAGGGCCAGCCCTGGGGTCTGCAGATTTCAGGGAGAGCAGGAGCAACACCCAGGCAGGGCAGAACCCCTGGATCCCTGCAGTGGGAATCTCCACAGGTATTAGTGGGAAAAGAGGTGGTTTTAGCAGGATTTTCACATTCCTGCTCTCCTGGAGCAGAAGATTTTCCACAGGAACAACTCCTTGGTACTCAGCGCTGCCTGAGGAGCAGGTGAGTGGAAAGGAGTGGGAGAGATCCCTGTTGTGATGGAGGAGACAGTCATGGAATGGGCTTGGGAAGCCCTCAGGATGTCAGTGACTGACAGGGTCACTGTCATCATCTCAGTGCCAGAAACAACCCCTGGCCATTCCTGCTGGGTCCCAGCTGCTGCTGGGTTGGAACTCTGAAAGTTGAAAGTTTTGAGCTTTCTGAATTTATGTAAAAGTAAACACCTCGTTTGACCTGAGACCTTGGAAAAGACTTCAAAATTGTGTGACAGCACAGAAACAGTTCGTGTGTGTAGTTTGGATGGTGTTGTGTGATCTCACAGGGTGAAAAACTGAGATTTGGGATTTTGGTCTATAGGGATACATGGGAGCCAAGATGGAGAATTGTAGGTGTGGGTTTGTTGTCTTTTTGCACCTTCTTCTTCCTTCTTCTTCACAGATCTGGGTGGTTTTCAAATATTGGGTGAAAGAGGTCAGCATTGTGGATTTCAGGTGATCACAGTTGGGTTAGAAACATAAATAATAGAGGTGTCAACAGTTCATTGGATAATTAAAACTTAAATAACCTTAGATAGACACCATTTTACCTCAGTTTCTCAGCTTGTTAGAGAGAGCTCACGTCTGCGGAGTCTGTAATAAATAAAGACAATAAATTTCAGAGTGTGACTGCAAGAAACAACATCTTTTAAATTTTATTTATTATTTTATTTAAGTGAATAAAAGCTCAAAAAAGAGCCAAGAACTCTCACACTGCTGGGCTGGCTAAACCCCAAAGATGAGGATGCACACAAAGCCAAGCTCACAGAATCATGGAATGGTTGGGGTTGGGAGGAACCTCAAATCCCATAAAGTGCTACTCCTGCCATGGCAGGGACACCTCCCACTGTCCCAGGCTGCTCCAAGCCCCAATGTCCAACCTGGCCTGGGACACTGCCAGGGATCCAGGGGCAGCCACAGCTGCTCTGGGAATTCTATCCCAGGGCCTGCCCACCCTCACAGGGAACAATTCCTGATTCCCCAGATCCCATCCAGCCCTGCCCTCTGGCAGTGGGAAGCCATTCCCTGGCTCCTGTCCCTCCAGTTCCTGATGAATTGTTCCTTTCCATGTTTCCTGTAGCCCCTTCAGACCCTGGAATTTGCTGTGAGGTTTCCACACGACCTCCTCTTCTCCAGGCTGAACATTCCCAGCTCTCCCAGCCTGGCTCCATAGTGGAAGGGCTCCAGTCCTCTTAGGAACTTTGTGGCCTCCTCTGGATTTGCTCCAGCTTCCACATCCTCGTGCTGGAGGCACCAGGTGGGATCTGAGGAGAGCAGAGCAGAGGGGCAGGATCCCCTCCCTGCCCTGCTGCCCTCAGGGCTTTGGGGACAGCCCAGGACATGGGGCGGGTTCTGGGCTGGATCAAGCTGGAAAAGCCTCAAACTCCTCGCAGGTTTTACCAGGCAAATCCTGCCTCCATGGGAAGCCAAAAGAGGGGAAAAGACATTTCTGGATGCCTCCAGTGAGATGGAAAAAGCAAAATCTGCCCCCACTCAGGTACCTGCTGCACTTCAGACATTTCCCTGCCACCTCCACCAACCCGAAAACACCAGTGTTAACTTAATGGGCTGCACATTCCAGCTCTTTCCCAACTCCAGCCTTGCCTCCTGGGATGACTCAGAAGTGCCAGGTGCAACTTCAAAGCATCCACCAAGATCGGTTATCGTGATAGGATCTCCAGATGAGATCCTGAGGATACGCAAATTAAAAACACAAAGATATGGACGGGCTGCTTGGGAGAAATTGCTGGAAAAATCTTCCAGGGCTGGAGAAGGATTTCCATGGGCTGAAGTTTCCCAAAAGGCAGGGAAAAACTCTTTCCCATCTCGTGGACATCTGTTGAGCAAAGTGGGAAATGTTTTGAAGGCCCCTGCCAAATTTAGCTGCTGTTTGCTCCTGCCTGGCCCTCGCCACCACTCCAGAGGTCACACGAGAAATGGTTCTCACAGCACAACACCAAGCGGATCCTCCTCTGTCCAGGATAATCCCAGGCTCCCCATTCCCTGCAGGAAAACCCTGTCGACGTGCTGGGATGCCACATCCCCTGTGCAGGGCTAAATTTGTCCCCTGGTGCTCAACATCTGGGAGATGTTCACAGGCACGGAGGGAGGAGCTCCACTGAGCCATCCCTGCTCCGGCTGTTCAGCAGGAAAGCACACAAAAGGTGCAATTCCAGCCCAAATCTGCCTCTGGGAGAATCCTCAGCATCTCCTGCAGCTGCTGATCCTTCAGGGGACCCTGGGATCTGGTGCTGCACTGGCAGCAGGAGCCCAAAAATGCAGGGACAATCCTTGCAGGAGGTGGGCAGCAATCCCACACCTCAGGACACCTTGGCAAACCCCAGGGAGAATTCCAGATCGATGGAAAATGCTGCTGGGTCACCATTCAGGGCTGAGCACCAGTAAAATCCACTGTTGGTGGGGATGGGGCTCCTTCCTCAGGGAGAAGCCTCTTTCCAGATGTTTCTGGGATATTTTTTGGGGGTTTTCTTTTCAATAATTCATGTAAGAATCAGAAAAACTCATAATATGGTGCTGGGGTGCAAAAAACTCAACCAGTGGTGCCTCACACACCCTGAGCCCGACTTTGTTAAGACACACTCAGACCTGACTTAGAACTGAATTTAAGGGTGGCAAAGCAGATTTGGGCTCAAGTCAGCCCAAATAATGCTCCATCTTCCTTCCAGAAAATCTTCTGGACAGAAACGTCCCATCTTCTCTGGTGGCCTCTGCTCAGGGAATGTTGTGGTGCTGAGATCATTCCCATGGGATGGCAGAAACCCTGATTGTCCTGGGGAGTTTGGAGACTGAAAGCAGCTGATGAGTGAGGGTTAATTGTGCTTCAAGGCACTCTCTAACCCTGGCTCAGGGCTCGTTCTGCCTTCCTATATCATGGAATTACAGAATGGTTGGGGTTGGAAGGGATTTTAAGGATCATCCCATTTCTGCCATGGCTGGGACACCTCCCACTGTCCCAGGCTGCTCCAAGCCCCAATGTCCAACCTGGCCTGGGACACTGCCAGGGATCCAGGGGCAGCCACAGCTGCTCTGGGAATTCCAGCCCAGCCCTCCCCACCCTCCCAGGGAAGGATTTTTTCCCAACATCCCACCCAAACTTGTCTTTTTTCAGTTTGAAGCCATTCCCTGGGTGCTGTCCCTGCAGCCCTTGGGAATTGTCTCTCTCCAGGGTTCCTGCAGCTCCTTCAGGCCCTGCAAGGCCACCCTGAGCTCACCCCAAAGCTTCTCCTGGCCAGGCTGAACAATCCCAGCTGTGCCAGCCTTTCCTCCCAGCAGAGCTGCTCCAGCCCTCTGCTCATCCTGGGGCCTCCTCTGGGCTCTCTCCAGCAGGTCAAAGAATATCCCAGCTCCCAGTCCAGTGAAAATGAAGGAAAATTGCTGAATTTGAAGTCTCAACTCCAGAGCAGACAGGGACTGATCCAAAGAGGATTAAAGGTGAACAAGCTGGAGGGGTTTGTTCTTTGAAACAAGTGGTTCTTAGAACACTGGGAGTCGACCCTTAATTTGTTCCATTTTTACATTAAGCTGAGAAAAGTAAATGGATTTTCCAATCCAATAATATTTATTTTGTTCTAGCCTGTTATAACGAGCTTGTGCTGCCCTGAAGGCAGCTCTGCATCCAGGGACTCCATTTCAGAGCTGTTGGTTTCTGGGAGAGAAGTAGGAAAAAAATTGACTTTGATGTTTTGTAGCCCAGAGCAGAATCGTTCCTGAGATCCCCTCTCCTCCAGGGAAAGGAACCTTCTGGCTGTCAGCAAAGCAGGTGGAAAAATAACATTTTAAACATCCAGCAAAACTTCTGGTGACTGTAAAAAAAACCCCAAAAACATTCCTGGAGTTTGGGCTGTCTGACCACACAAGGAGACCACAGGATAAGGTGTCCAGCAGGGAATTCCCTGGGGTGTTTGCACCTCTGCTGCTCCCACCTCCTTGGGAAGGTGAATTCCCCAAATGTCAAACAGGCTGATCAAGCATGGAACTGCTCCTGTGACCTGGCAGCACCCAGGGAGCAGCTGGAGTTGTGCCAGGAGGGATTGAGGTTGGATTTTAGGGAAAGGTTCTTCTTTCCCCAGAGGGTGCTGGGCACTGCCCAGGCTGCCCAGGGAATGGGCACGGCCCCGAGGCTGCCACAGCTCCAGGAGCCTTTGGGCAGCGCTGCCAGGGATGCCCAGGCTGGGATTGCTGGGGGCTCTGGGCAGGGACAGGCTGGGACTGGATCATCCCTGGGGGTTTATTCCCACTCAGGATATTCCAGGATCCTGTGATCCTCTGAACCAGCTCCAAGCTGAGCGTGCAGGACAATGGGGAAGCAGAAATTCCCATTTTGGGGTTTTCTCCTGGTGCTGCTCCCAAGCCTGGCAGAGCAGGAGCACCCCAATTCCTGGGACACAGAGAACATCCCTGAACCCAGCACAGCCACCAACCTGAGCTGGGACAATCCCAACATCCCCTGTGGGAGTTCCTGGCTCTTTCCTGCTCCAAGGTCAGGGCCAAAAAAAACTCAGGAGATGTTGTTGCAGTCTCATTCTGAGATTTATTCTCCTGATCTATTACGAACTCATGAGATGTGAGCTCTCTCTAACAAAGTGAGCTAAAATGGTTTCTGTTCCAGGTTTTTTGAGCCCCAATTATCCAATAAATAATATCCTGTATTATTTATGCTTCTAACCCAATTATGACCACCCCAAACCCGCAGTGCTGACCTCTTTCACCCAATACAGAAAACCACCCAGATCTATGAAGAAGAAGGTGCAAAAAGACAACAAATCCACACCCCAAGTTCTCCATCTTGGCTCTCATCTATCATCACACACTAAAACCCCAAATCCCAGTTTTTCACCCACTGAGATCACACAATGCCATCCAAATTCCCCAAACTGCACACACACGCTGCTCCTGTGTTGTCACTCAATTTTGGAAGCCTTTTCCAAAGCCTCAGTAGGATAAGGTGTTCACTTGAGGTTGGCACCCCTAAATTCAGAAAGCTCCAAATTTTCAGCCTTCGGAGTTCCAACAATCCCCTGTCCCCAGCAGTGCTCATCCCTGTGCTCCTTCATCCAGGGAAGCATTCCCGAGGGGTTTGTCCAGCTCCTGGCTGGCTGGGATCCCTGGGCACAACACAGACACCCAAAGGATCATCCCATTCCCAGAGCTGCAGCCAGGAGGCCCAGCTGGGTAATTCCTCCGTGTTTCCGTGCTGAGACTGGAAATTCCCATCGAGGACGCATCCCTGGGAGGAACAGGATTAGGATGAAGTTGGAAGTTCCCAAGCAGGACACTGAGCTGAGTCTGAGCTCTCACCCTCACTCTGCCTTTCTCATTCCCGATTTTTCTTCCATCCAAATTCCCACATGGCCACAGGGTTCCCTTTCCAGGTTTGGAAGGGATTTTCTAGTCCAAGCTCCCCTCTGTAATAAACAGAAACACCCCCAAGATCCTAAAACCCCATCCACGTGGGTGAGGCATCCACAACCTCTCTGGACAATCTTTTCCAGAGATTTTCCTGATTTTCCACCCTCACTGTAAAAAAATTCTTCCTTTTATCTGATCTGAATTCGCTTTTAATTTAACCCCCTCACCCTGTGAGGCCTACAGGCCCCGTTGAGAACCCTGTCCTTAAAAATCCTTGAGATATTCCATATTTCCATAGGATTGAGGTCCAAGTGCAATCCCAAAGCAGGAATACTTTGCTGGAAGTGCTTTGGAGGTGATTGTGAAGGTCAGGGATTAAATTCAGCCCCAGTTCCGAGCAGGTGGTTGTGTTTGGGGTTGGAATGGGGTGATTTTTAATGACCCTTCCAACCCAAACCATTCTGTGATTCTTATTCTCCCAGCCTGATTCCAAGAACATGGAAGTGGGAAACAAATGAAGAGGGTGAAAAAAGAAGTGAAGGAATCCACAATAAACAGATTTTAAAATATTTTAAAATACTGTGAGCAGTGTAAGAATAGAGAGGTGACAAAGGACACCCAGACATGCTCTGAGGGAACATCTTTGTCCTAATTCTGTTTAACAGAGAAAAATCCAGAAAAATCACCAGATTTCTTCATCTGGAAATAGAAATTGGACTTGGCCAAAACCATAACCTTGAGCAAGAGGAAATTCCTGGTGAAACTGAGCTCCCTTTGCCTTTCCTGAGGCCTGGGATCCTCATTTGTGGGATTATTATTATTATTATTATTATTATTATTATTATTATTATTATTATTATTATTATTATTATTATTTTATTATCCTCAAAGGAAGGATTTCAGGGATGTTCCCCTGCCCACAGCAGAGCCAGAGCCCGGCCCCACGTGCAGCTCTGCAAAACCCAGCTGGAAAATCCACAGTGGGATGAAACCATTCCAGCTTGGAATCAGATTTTGTTTTGAAGCATCCAAGGATTTAAACAGAAGAAAAAGGAGCTTTTCCCCCCCACTAAATTAGGAATCTGCTAATCGAGAAGGAGAGTTTTTATTGCAGGAATTTTGGTGAGATGATCCAGGGGTGATATTTTAGTGTTGTTGGTGGTTACAAAGCAAACAACAACAAAACCAAAACAAACCCCCTCCAAAAAAAGAAGAGGAAGAGAAATTTTAGGGATTAATTTCTCCAAACATCAGTTTCTGCTGGGTTTCTGAAGCTCAGGGATGCAATGGAGAGCGGGATTTGGATTATCCAGAGGGAGATCATTCCTTAAAGGCCCAACACGGTCAAAAATCACTGGGAGGACAAATTTAGAGCAGCACTGCAGGAATAATCGTGGAGGTTCATCCAGGAGAGAGATCCATGATTCCAAAAAATTAAAAAAAAGGGAAGAGGTTGTCAAACATCAGGTTAAAAACAGAGCTGGAAAAACGGCACCAATCTCACTTTTAAAAAAGCTCCTAAAAACCACTTAAAAAAGGAAAGAGGGACAAAGGAGTTTTCCCCAGAATATCTGATGGGACTTGGGAAAACCTTGGACAAGGAATTCAGTGGGAAAAGTGCCTGGAGCAGCTGAGTGAAGCTTTGGATGGGATTTGGAGAAGATTGGGGTGCCTTGGCTGGGCCTTTTGCCCAGTTCCAAGTGAGGGACAAGTGACAAACTGGGAGATAATTGGGATGAAGAGTTCAGCATTCCGAGGAAAAGGAACTGTGAGAACAGCAGCAAAGAAAAATGGATCTCAGGAGATCAGAGCAGCTGGAGGTGGCTGGGGGAGTTTTCCAGGAAGAAAATTGGGAATAGCAATGGAGACTCCATTAAAAGTGCACTGGAAAGCCACAAGATTCCAAAGAAATATCGGATGCAACCTCTGGATGCAAAATGGATCCCTTAGTGCCCAGAAGCTCAAACTGGGCTCATGCACACTGTGGAGACAAAACAGAACTAAGGATGAGTGGATTGGAGCAGGGAAAGTCCAGGAATCCAAGGGAATGTTGAGTGACGAGGGATAAAGGCAATAAAAAATAAATTAGAGGAGTAAAAGTGGTGTTTTCCAAGCAGGAATGTGGGAAATCCCACGGAGGTGTCAGATCTACGGGAATGCGTTTTGTTGTTCACAGGGAGAGTTAATTTGGGTTTGGTATTCCCAAGGAAAAGCCAAGGTGGAAAACACAGATTAAGATTATTTCTGACAAATTATGGATTTCTGATGAATTAGGGACTTCTAACAAATTGTGGATTTTTAACAGATTGTGGATTTATAACAAATTGTGGATTTCTGACAAATTGTGGATTTATAACAAATTGTGGATTTCTAAAAAATTGTGGATTTCTAAAAAAAAAAAAAAAAAAAAAAAAAAAAAAAAAAAAAAAAAAAAAAAAAAAAAAAAAAAAAAAAAAAAAAAAAAAAAAAAAAAAAAAAATTGTGGATTTCTGACAAATTGTGGATTTATAACAAATTGTGGATTTATAACAAATTGTGGATTTCTGACAAATTGTGGATTTCTGACAAATTGTGGATTTTTAACAGATTATCGATTTCTAACAAATGAAAGGTTCCTGGCAAATGAAGGATTTCCAAACCATCAGGATCTGAGGAAATCCTGGCATGAGAAGGAGCCAGCACCAGGAATCTGAGAGCCTTGAGTGGCTGGAAAATGGCAAGCACAGCACTTCCCTAGAAAAATGATGGGGAATTAGGGAGCAGTCAGCAAGGAAGCCCTGGGAAGCAGAAATTCCTAATTGATTCTAATTAATTAATTAATTCATTCCTAATTAATTTATTAAAACTCCCCCTTTCCCACTTCCTTGAAGATGATCCTGAGCATTTTTACTGGGCTTGGCAAGAGGAAATTATTGAAATTTCAGACTTAAAAATGGGAACAGATGTGGGGATCCAGGGACATCATGGCACAAGGAGTTGTTTGGTCATGGAATCATGGAATAATTTGGGGTGGAAGGGATTTTAAGGATCATCCCATTCCCATGGGCAGGGACACCTCCCACTGTCCCAGGCTGCTCCAAGCCCCAATGTCCAACCTGGCACTGCCAGGGATCCAGGGGCAGCCACAGCTTTTTGGGGAATTCCATCCCAGCCCCTCAGTACCTTCCCTGGGAGGAATTTCTTCCCAAAATTCAATGGAAAAGAGGAATGATGATGCTGTGAGGGAACAACGCCTCGTGAGGCACAAAAATGCCACAAATGATGGAGAATTCCAGGGAAAGGCACCAAGCAGACACAGAATCCTGGGCAGGAATATTTGGGGGAATATCAGCTTTTCACACCACCTTCCCTTCATTTCTCTCACACAGAGAAAAAAACCACACGGAACAATTTTATCCAACCTGCTCCAATTAACAAATCCCTGCAGCAAATCCCAGTGATCCCAGTGGTCCCAGAAAATATCTTAATTCTATTCCTTACCTGATCCCATTTTCCTCAGGCAGTCAAACCAACAACAAGATGTCTCAAAGCTTTCCAAGTTTTCTCCCTGGGCACACCAGATGGGAAAGGGGCAGGGAGAGGCTCTTCCAAAAGGAAGTTGGGAGCAGGAGCCTGATTCCCGTGTCCAGATCGTGCTGAGCAGCAGGTTTTCACTCTGGATCCCTGAGCCAGCCCAGGAGCCAGCCTAAAATTAGTCTGAACTAATGTGTTCCAAGAGAAATTAAGCCAGGGATTCTTTTCAGGACACACTTGGAATTCCAAGTCGGTTTTATGGTTAAAAAAGCCATTTTCTATTTGCTAAGCACATATTTTAATTCATTTGAATTGAATTAATTTTCAGCCTTTCACTGAATTTTTCTCCATGAATTCTTTTCCGGTTTTCCACAATAAAAATAAAATAAAATATAATCCCCAAAAATTCAGGCAGGCAGATGACAACGAGCTTCACAACAAACAGTTTGTGTAAATTTAAGCTGCCAGGCACAGCTGAGACTTTTTAGGTCTGTTTTCCCCATGGAAGACAAGAAAATGGAATTAAAGCCGGATATTTTTACCAAGGAAATTGAAGGACTTCATTGAAAGCCACTTTGACTTTCAAATTCCAGGAATGAGGAGCTACAAGGAGCCTTCCATAAAAATGCAGTTTTAATGTCATTGGATTATTCTTATTCTGCTCAGCCTGGAGAGGAGAAGCTCCAGGGAGAGCTCAGAGCCCCTGGCAGGGCCTGAAGGGGCTCCAGGAGAGCTGCAGAGGGACTGGGGACAAGGCCTGGAGGGACAGGACACAGGGAATGGCTTCAGAGTAGGATTTGATGGGATCTTGGGAATCAGAAATTGTTCCCTGGCAGGGTGGGAAGGCCCTGGGATAGAATTCCCAGATTTGCTGTGGCTGCCCCTGGATCCCTGGCAGTGTCCCAGGCCAGGTTGGACATTGGGGCTTGGAGCAGCCTGGGACAGTGGGAGGTGTCCCTGACATGGCAGGGATGGAACAAAATGATCTTTAAGATCCCTTCCAACCCAAACCAGTCTGGAATTCTGGGATTCTCTGAGCCTGAAGATGAGCAGAGGATGATGCTGGAAAGGTCACACATTCCCCTGACCTCTCCTTTCCCCTGGAATCCTCATGGAATCCATGGCTTTGCAGCTGCAGCTGAGCCTGATGGATCATCTGAGAACCAACCAAAGTGGGAAAAAAAATTGTTTCAGTTGAGTTAGAGAAATGTGGAATTATGGATGGGTTGGGAGGGATTTTAGGGATCATCCAGTGCCACCCCTGCCGTGGCAGGGACACCTCCCACTGTCCCAGGCTGCTCCAAGCCCCAATGTCCAACCTGGCCTGGGACACTGCCAGGGATCCAGGGGCAGCCACAGCTGCTCTGGGAATTCTATCCAGGGCCTGCCCACCCTCCAGGAAGGAATATTTTCCCAGAATATTTGATACTTCACCATTAACCCGGCTTTCCATGCTGGAAGTCACATCCCATCTCTGCAAACTGGGTTAAACTGGGAGCGCTTTTAGCACCAACCACGACCGGACCAAAGGGGAAATAATCACTGGAATTGGTCTTTACAAACAGCTAATTAGTGTTCAATAACAGATAATTCAGTGTTCAAGGCTGATTCCCCTCCCACAGAATTCCACAGCAAATCTCTCTCTGCTTGCAGAAAGTGAGAGAAACCTGGAGAACTCAGGGGGGTTTCTGCCCAAACAAATCGAGGAAAGGAAAACCACGTTCAGGACTGGAGTGGATTATTTTTTGCCCTCATTTTCACACGGGAAGGCCAGAGAATTCCCAGAGGATTTCCAGCTGCGTGGTGAAAAACTCCAGTGCTGGTTGTCCCACTCTCCTCTCCCTGCCAGCAGCCTGAGGATGGGAGATTTCCTCAGATCTCCCAGTGTGGATATTTGGGCTGCTGCTCCCCTGGGAAAGCCAGGCGTGCCAAGAGCTGTCCAAAGAGCAGCAGAAATCCAGGTGGATGCTTCCCTGCTCCTCCTGCTCCCACCACAGCCTCCAGCTGCTCTGTGCAGGGCTCCTGGTGTTGGGAGCCAACATTTCCATCTCCTTTCGGATAATGGAACAGCCAAGAAATGAAAGAAAGCAGCTCCAAAGCCCTTCACTGACACACACACACCTCCAGCACATCCGAATTCCAGCAGCCACAGGAGCTGAGGGAATTGGAGTTTGGGCAGCCAAACCCTCCTTTGTCTCTGTTCCAGCTGCTCTTCAGCCTCTCCAGATGCAGCAATCACAAAAGGATGGGCTGAGGCTGAGGACAGGGACAGATGGAGACTCATTCACCTTCAAATTCATCTCAAAACATGAAGATTTTTCCCAACATTGCCTAAATTTTCGGTTTTTCTTATATTGAAATGTTTTCTTTGGCAGAAATTTCTCCCAGCCCTGTCCCACTGAGCAGCTCTGCCGTTCCATGGGCAGCCTTGGGCAGGGCCAGGTTCCAGCAGCTGGACTTGCCCTTGGAGCCAAGGACCAAATCCCCCTCTGGCTCTGACTCCTCCTAAATTTGTGTCTCTGCATGAACTCAGTGAATCTTTAGTGCTGCCCCATTAGCCAGGCACGAATTCTCTGCCATTGAACAAACTCTGATTGCAGCTGCAACGGGAGAGAAATTCCCCGGTTTTCATCTCCAAAAGGGCTCCTTTGTCCATCTCCAGTTGTGAAATAGGGGCTTAAGCCGACTTTACACCAAGAAGTTGCCACAGAGGCATGAATAAACATGAGGAGCTCCCTCTCCTTTGTGTTTGCACAAGAAAATCATGATTTTCTGCTGGCTGGCAGCAAATCCTGAGGATTCTGCTCTAAATAGACAGGGCAGAAGTGAAGCACTCAGGGAAGATGGAACAAATCCATTGTTTGCAGTGATTCTCCCAAGTTCCGAACCAGACCCAGCAATTAATTTGCTTTGATGGACCCATGGTTTTCGTTAGAGTTCCTCATATTTAATTATGTCCTAATCCACCTCCAAGAAAGCAGAGGGAGCTCAGCAGAGAACCATTACCTACAAACAGGAGTGGGAGCCAAGCATTTGAAATCCAGTTATTGATACAAAGCAGAAGGCAGACTTCCAGCTCAAGCAGCCCCTCGGGTTTAATCTGAAGATCTATCAGGAAAAATCTCTTCTCTTTCCCACTGGAGGCTTTCATCTCTTCCCAGGAGGGAGCAATCATCTTCCCAACCCCTCCCTCATGGCCCTAATTGTCCAAAGGGAGTCTTTGTGTTTGTGCACTTAATGAATTTACTGAGGGCAGATCGTATCTGCCACGGGACAACTCCTGAACTGCAGCAGGGTGTGATTCCCAACCTTTTGTCCTGGAAAAATCCCCTCCCACGGAGCCAGAATCCCAGAGAAATTGCTGCTTAGTTCTCCTGAAAATTCAGTTTGTCACCAGCTCAGAGACACCCCCAAAGGTAAAATTTCCTCCAGGCAAAGTTGTTGCTCCTCACCTGGGACTCAGAATTGTCCCAGCTGGGGCTGGGATGTTCCTTAAGGAACAACTTCAGGGAAGGAGAAAAACCTTTCCCTTTGGGTGGGAGGTCTCCAGTTGTGTGAGGGTTGGATGGTGAAGGAGGAGAAGCTGGGTGCCCAAGGCAGGTTGGACATTGGGGTTTGGAGCAGCCTGGGACAGTGGGAGGTGTCCCTGCTCATCCTGGCTCTGGATGGGCTTTAAGGTCCTTCCCAACCCAACCCATTCCATGATTGTGTGACACTGTCCTGGGCAAAGCACCTCCCATGGAACCAGAATCCCAGAGAAATTGCTGCCTGGTTCTCCTGAAAATTCAGTTTGTCACCAGCTCAGAGACAACCTCAAAGGTAAAATTTCCTCCAGGCAAAGTTGTTGCTCCTTGCCTGGGACTCAGAATTGTCCAAATCAGGACTGGGAGGATCCTTAGGGAACTGACACCATTTCAGGACACCATTTCCCTTCAGGTGGGAGGTCTCCAGTTGGGGAGGGTTGGGTGGTGAAGGAGGAGAAGCTGGAGGTGCCCAAGGCCAGGTTGGACATCGGGGCTTGGAGCAGCCTGGGACAGTGGGAGGTGTCCCTGCTCATCCTGGCTCTGGATGGGATTTAAGGTCCTTCCCAACCCAACCCATTCCATGGTTCTCTGATACTGTCCTGGAAAAATTCCCTCCCACAGAGCCAGAATCCCAGAGAAACTGCTGCCTGGTTCTCCTGAAAATTCAGTTTGTCACCAGCTCAGAGACACCCCCAAAGGTAAAATTTACTCCAAGCAAAGTTGGTGCTCCTTGCCTGGGACTCAGAATTGTCCAAATCAGGGCTGGGGTGTTCCTTAAGGAATTGGCACAACTTCAGGGAAGGAGAAAAACCTTTCCCTTCGGGTGGGAGGTCTCCAGTTGTGTGGAGGGTTGGGTGGTGAAGGTGTCCAAGGTGGGTTGGACACTGGAGCTTGGAGCAGCCTGGGACAGTGGGAGGTGTCCCTGCTCATCCTGGCTCTGGATGGGATTTAAGGTCCTTCCCAACCCAACCCATTCCATGATTGTGTGACACTGTCCTGGGCAAAGCACCTCCCATGGAGCCAGAATCCCAGAGAAACTGCTGCCTGGTTCTCCTGAAATTCAGTTGTCACCAGCTCAGAGACACCCCCAAAGGTAAAATTTCCTCCAGGCAAAGTTGTTGCTCCTTGCCTGGGACTCAGAGTTGTCCAAATCAGGGCTGGGAGGATCCTTAGGGATCCATTTCAGGGAAGGAGAAAAACCTTTCCCTTCAGGTGGGAGGTATCCAGTTGTGTGGAGGATTGGGTGGTGAAGGAGGAGAAGCTGGAGGTGTCCAAGGCCAGGTTGGACATTGGGGCTTGGAGCAGCCTGGGACAGTGGGAGGTGTCCCTGCCAGGGCAGGGTGGCACTGGGTGGGGTTAAGGTCCTTCCCAACCCATTCCATGATTCTGTGACACTGTCCTGGGCAATGCACCTCCCACGGAGCCAGAACCCTGCAGAAATCACTGCCTGCTTCTCCTGAACTGAGTTTGTCCCCAGCTCACCAAGGTGACACCACCAAGGTGAAAAGTTTCCCTCAGGCAAAGTTGCTGCTCCTCGCCTGGGACTCAGAATTGTCCAAATCAGGACTGGGAGGATCCTTAGGGAACTGACACCATTTCAGGGAAGAAGACTTTTCCCTGGCAGATGGGATTGCTCCAGCATTGTAGAGGGTGTGATGGTGGGGTAGGAAAAGCTGGAGGTGCCCAAGCCCAGCTTGGACAGAGCTTGGAGCAGCCTGGGACAGTGGAAGGTGTCCCTGCCCATGGATGGATCCCTGCTGGGATGATCCTTAAGGTCCTTCCAAACCATTCCACGATTCTGTGACACTGCAGCCTTGCACTGGGCCAGCGAGGAGGTGTCACTACAGCTGTTCCAAGCCCAGCTGTTGACTTAAATGCCTTGGAAAAACTGGATTTCTCCCAGGATTTCCAGTTTTCCACAGTGAGGGTGAGAATCTGCCCTCTGTAATCCAGTTCCAACCCCCAGAGACAGATCCTGAAAGGAACTGTTGGTGTTCTGCAGCATTCCCTCAGGAATTCTTGTCCAGGATGCTTTGGTGGAAGGTCACGCCTTTAAAAGCCTCGTGGCCAATCCCAAATTTCCTTTTACAGGAATGAAACCATTTTGGGTGGGAATGGCAGATGTGGGTGATGATTTCTCCTAAAGGATCCCGTTTTTTGGAGCAGCTCAGTGATTCCCATTCCTAAGCCACATCCACCCAGGATAAAACACACCTGGAAATGCCGAGCTGTTACAGCAGTGAACAGAAAATGTAATTTTGGTGTGGGTACCAAGACTTTCCAATCCTGCTGCTTCAATATCCGTGGAAACGAATCCAACAGCAAGAAGTTTCCCAGAAGGTTCCAAGGCCTTCCAAGCAGGTTCCTTAAATTCCACCCATCCCAAAAAACCGCTTTACAAAAGCAGGGCATGGATTGGGATTGAGTTAAGGATCTCCACTTTAGGCTCAGGGAGATAATGTTGCTGTTATCTAACCCTGGGCACCCAAATATTTTAAGGGTCCAGCCCTTGCCACCGCAAAATCCTCAGAATTCCCCCCAGCTGTGATTCCCACACCTTTGGAGATGGTTATGAGGGACCAAGGTCTTTTGAGGTGAAATTCTTTGAACTGAAACGAAAATATTTTAGTACCTGATAAATATCTGGACTTCCCCTCTGATCAGAAAATACCCCCAGGGATTTCAGCCTATTCTCCATTCTTTTTGAGGGAATGAGTCACGGTTTTGGATTGGTTCCACTTCGTAGGAAGGATAAGGACACAGCTCATGAATGTTTGCAGAGCTGCTGGGAGGTTTGGGAGGCTTCAATTCATTTTCTGAGCTAAGGTAGAGTCGTGGTCAGCCCCAAAACTGAAAAAATAAATCCACCCTGGTGGAGTCTGAGGGACATCCAGCTCCTGGTGGTTCTGCCTGGCAATCAAGATTCCAACTGGAGCTGCTTGGATCTGCTGATAACCCAGATGAAGGAAGGAGAGGCGTCAAAGAGCAGGGAAGGCCAAAATCCCCCATCCACAGCCACACACACATTTGGAATGTTCCTCAGCGGGGAGGCTCCCAAAATCATTGTTGGGAGAACAAAGGCGAGTTTGGGGTGACAGACATTTCAAACAACAGAAAAGTTGGAGGAGAGCAATAAGAAAAACAATTGGAATGGGAAAGGATTAAGTGGTCAACGGAAAACAACAAAAAGAAAATTAACATCTTTTCAAAACGCACAAAGCGGCCTCAGAAGCAGGGGGAGAACAGTAAAAACCCCAAATTATGCACAATTTAACAGCAGAGCTCACAAAGAAATGGAGTGACTCCTGCAGAGAAAGGGTGTGGGGAGATCTCATAAAGTGACCACATTCCAAAGAGGAATAAAAAAGCAATTCTCACACACACACACGGGCTGGGAGGAACCCAGCCCCACTGGGTGCCCTGAGTTTGGAAAGCCAAATTCTGAAACGCATCTCAAATCCCAAGGTTTCTGCAAAGGGGGAAGCTGGAAAACAAACCAACATCCACCGAGCCCAGCTGGGATTGGGAGGAGCTGCCAAGGAGTGACACTGCACAACGTGATTTTCTGGATCTGTCACCTCAGCAAACGTCAACAATTTGGGATGAAATTTGAATTTAATTCAGGTAAAATTCTGTTTCTTGTTTGTTCTGAGAGGTTCAGCTGATTTCATTTTGCCGTTCCCCAGGAGGAGAGTTGGGATTGGTAAATTATCAAATCACTGCAAGGAATTTCCCTCTGGAGAGCTTTGCTATTCCCAGGATCTTAAAATTTAGCAGAAGCCTGAAATTCGGTTTATCTGTGTTATGGTTTTATCTTCTGCCATCAAAGCCCAAGTGAATTTCGTTATAAATCTTATGGAAAACAAACATCCTTAGGAGAGACCTCCTCAATTTCAGCAGTGAAATGTTCACGGAATCCCAGGATCCCTGAGGCTGGAAAAGATTTCCAAGGCCAGGCAGTCTCAGCTGTGCCCCATGCCCAGAGCACTGAGTGCCACCTCCAGGTGACATCTCCAGGGGTGGGGACTCCAAACCTCCCTGGGCAGCTCTTCCCAAGGCCTGACCACCCTCTGCAGGAAGAATATTTTCCAAATATCCAATATAAACCTCCCCCGGCCCAGCCTGATTCCAATCCCTCTCCTCCTGTCCCTGTTCCCTGGGAGCAGAGCCTGATCCCCACCTGGCTCCACCTTGCCACACAAATCCCTTTCCTATTATTCTCCAAACAACCCAGGAATCTTCCCGGGGAATGACTCCCTCCAAACCCAAAGCCTCATTCCCCTCTCTCCTATCAACACCCTCAGATAAGAGTTTTTAATGACACAACCCTGGCAGGTTTTTCCTCCAGCCCATGCTCCCTCCACACGTGGCTCTGGCCACACTCTCCCAACAACTTTTCCACAGTTTGTTTTCCCACCACCATCCGGTGTTGGCAAACATTATTTACAGCACGCAATTCCCGCTGCCTCCAAAGAAAGTCCTTATCTCCCACTGTAAACTTCCTTATATCCTTAAGTACACACTCGTTCACTTCCTTGCTGATTTCTCTTTGGGTGTCATTCCAAGCCTTTTCCAAAGCCTGAAGACTCCCCAGTTTCTTGAGGAGCCCCGAAATGCAGCCAGAGGTTTTAATGGAGTTTGGAATAACGAGGCCCAGCATTGCTGGGAGCGTTTGCTTCTACTGCCCTACATATTTGTCTGTATTGGAATAAACACCTTTGAAAAGCTGCTTCCCGGGGCCTTGCACAACTCCAATTCCTTTATTTTCACAACTCCCATTCCCTTTATTTTCACAACACTTCCCTCAGGGCTGGGCAGACAATGTCGTTCCCTCGTTAGGAAATTGGAGCGATGAAAGTGTCTGGGCAGAGCGAGTGCCCAGCTGGAGAGGGGCAGGAATTGCTCCCCGTGGCACTTGGTTGGCAGCAGCTCCTCCAGAGCTCCACAGCAGCCCCTGGATGGCAAATCCTTTGGGAAAAGCCCAGAGCTGGTGCTGAACCCGGACTAGGACAACTCTGGGATCCATCCAGGCTGGGATGAGCAGATGGAGCAGCCCTGGGAGAGCTGGAGCTGCCCCAGTTCAGAGCCCCCTGTGCCCAGTGAGGGGAGCAGGAAAGGGATTGGGATGAGGAAAGGGATTGGGATGAGGAAAGGGATTGGGATTGTGCCCCTGTGCCCCCTCAGGTGGGACCCCACCTGCAGAGCTGCCCCAGCCCTGGGGCCCAGCACAGGGAGGACGTGGAGCTGCTGCAGAGAGCCCAGAGGAGGCCCCAGGATGAGCAGAGGGCTGGAGCAGCTCTGCTGGGAGGAAAGGCTGGCACAGCTGGGATTGTTCAGCCTGGCCAGGAGAAGCTTTGGGCTGAGCTCAGGGTGGCCTTGCAGGGCCTGAAGGAGCTGCAGGAACCCTGGAGAGAGACAATTCCCAAGGGCTGCAGGGACAGCACCCAGGGAATGGCTTCAAACTGAAAAATTACAGGTTTAGATCAGATATTAGGAAAATTTCCTCCCTTGAGGGTGGGCAGGCCCTGGAATAGAATTCCCAGATTTGCTGTGGCTGCCCCTGGATCCCTGGCAGTGCCCAAGGACACCTGGGATAGTCAGTGGCACCCCCAGTGATGGCAGAGGGTTGGACTGGATGCCCTTTACAGACTCTTCCATCCCAAACCCTTCCATGATTCTGTGATTCTCCCAAGCTGACATTTCCCCAGCACTGAAATTCCCCTGGGATTTGCTCAGGGCCAGCAGGGGATCTGTGCACAGCTCACCTGGATCCCAGCACGGCTTTTTCCCCATCTGAGCCAACAATTCTGGAGCACCAAGGGAAAAGAACAAAATCCCTGTGCCATCCAACTGCACCAAACTTTGTGGCCAAATGCAGCAAAAATTGAGATTTGCACTTGGAACGCAACCCATGAAGTTCCCATGGTGTCACATTGTCACAGACCGGCAAAAAATGGATTTAATTCCACGTTTAAACCTCATGAGTGATTTAACAAAGGCCTCTCATCCTGGTATTTGGTTTTCCAGCTGCAGCATGACTGTGCACAAGTGGGAGGGATGAGAGGGCCACAATTCAGGCTGCAGACTAATGGTATTTCTCTAACTCATTCCTCTTGCCCAGAAAAAAACCTGCTATTTTCTAGATTTCAATTTTCTGGACAGAAATTATATTAAAAAGTCATCCTTTCTGATGAGATTTAAGAGCAGGATTAGAGCAAGATTGAAAAATTCCATTCTGCTGGAGAAAATCACTCTCTCCTCACCAGATTTGTGCTTTGCTGCTGCTCAGGAGATGATAATACCCACATTAATACCACATTAATACCCACGGTCCTGCAGCCCCTGAGGAGCCACAGGAACACCCTGGAGGAGATTCCAGCTCCATCCATTTGGGACTGGTGAAAGGAAATGCTTCCCAAAGAGGTCCAGAATCACCCTGGTTCTGGTTCTAGGGAATTTTCTGCCACAGAAACTCACTGGGGCAAGTAGCACAACAATATTTTGTAAAAAAACAGGATCATTTTCTGGAAATTCCTGGAGATAATTAAGAGGGAAACACACATTTTTTTCCCAGTCCTGTTGGGGACTTCCATGAGGAGATGAAGCTCCAGAAATCCAGCACTGGGCTCTGCTTGGTGAACTCTAAATGCACATCTCCAATAACCTACTTTAAAATTTCCACTGAGCCTGGCAGAGTCAGCCCAGGGCAGGATTCAGCCTCTGGAGAAGTTTGAGGTCAAGCGTGAATTGGAGGTAAAAATGTTTATGGAGTTCAAGGACTGCAAATCCCAGAAGCAGCAGAGGAGAGTTCATGGAAATGCTAAATCTTGTGGGATGGTTTGGTTAGGAACTTTGTGCCCTCTTGGGCTCTAATGGCATGAGAAAAGATCTTTAAAAGAAGATTTCTGGTGCAACCCAAAGCCCAGAGAGCCAAGGCTGGTGTAGGAACTGTTATCAGCAATAGAATTGATAATGAGCTAAAAGCAAAGAGCTCTGAGCTGATAACAAACAGTGACAGCAGGACCAGGCTGAGCCAGCTCTGCTGCCAGGCAAGGCCAGTTCCCTTCCCTGCCCACACAGAGAGGTTAAAGATGTGAAATTCTGCAGAATCCCAGGATCCCTGAGGCTGGAAAAGCCCTCCCAGCCCAGGCAGTGCCAGCTGTGCCCCATGGGCACCTTGTCCCCAGCCCAGAGCACTGAGTGCCACCTCCAGGTGACACCTGCAGGGATCCCGGGCACTGCAAAGCTCCCTGGGCAGCCCCTGCCAAGGCCTGAGCACCCTTTCCATGGGGAAATTCCTGCTGCTGGCCAAGCTGAGCCTCCCCTGGCCCAGCCTGAGGCCGTTCCCTCTCCTCCTGGCCCTGTGGCCCTGGCACAGATCCCAGCTCCCACCTCCCAGCTCCATGCACACAATCCAACACTCCAGGGGGACTCCAGCATTTGAGCTCAGCCCTTTTCCTGCTCTCCCTTGTCAATCCCCACACAATTGCAACATTTCATGGGTTACAGCCTGAGGAGGCCGCACAAGGATGAAAAGAAATTCCAGCTCCAGAGGTTTCCAGACACACTTGAGTGTTGCCCTTTTCATTGCAGACCAGGATCCCTCATGCCAAGGCCTGAGCACTGTGGGAGGGAAAAAATGTTCCCAATGTCCACCCTGAGGCTCCCCTGGGCCAGCCTGAGGCCGTTCCCTCTCCTCCTGGCCCTGTGGCCCTGGGAGCAGAGCCCGACCCCCCCGGCTGTCCCCTCCTGGCAGGGACTTGTGCAGAGCCACAAGGTCCCCCCTGAGCCTCCTTTGCTCCAGGCTCAGCCCCTTGCCCAGCTCCCTCAGCCCCTCCTGGGCCTCCAGCCCCTTCCCCAGCTCCCTGCCCTGCCCTGGACACGCTCCAGCCCCTCCAGGGCTCTCAACTTGACACAGCCCTGGAGCACAGAGGGACAATCCCTGCCCTGCTCCTGCTGGACACACAATTCCTCACCCCTAGTGGCCTCTTGCCCACCTGGGCACCCCATGTCTCATGTCCAGCACCCCCAGGACCTTTTCCAGCTTTCCAGCCCCTCTACCCCAGCCTGGAGCTCCATGGGATTGTTGTGATCCAAGGGCAGGACTCAGCACTTGGCCATTTCCACCCATTCACCTCAAAACAATTCCATCAATGCCCTCTGTGTCTGGACCCCCAGAAATTTGTCCTCACTGAGCTCCGGGACACATCCAGGTGGGACAGGAGCATCAGGCCCACACTCCTCCTTCCCCACCACCCCTCTGCTTGGGACAAAACCCAACAGAATTCCCAGGGTGGAGGTTTGGAGGTTTCCCACATGTGGGTGCAGAGCCAAACTCCCTGAAAAGTCCATCCCAACACCTGCAAACTCCGAGCACTTCCAGCCTGGACACCCTCCCTCCAATCCTGGATTTCCTGGTGCAATCCAGCAGCCAGTGGCAGGGAGGGACAGCCCTGGTGGCTCCATTCCCACCTCAGGCAGGATTTCTGCTCCATCACAGGGAGATTTCCACACCTTCCTCAGCAGCACCAGGCTCATTCCCTGCTTTTCCCACCCTGGCTCCTCATTTTCATGCCCTGACAGCTCCACTTCCCCTCCCAGTGTGGGATTTTGGGCTCAGGCAAGGGAAGAGAAGAGAAGGACACCAGAAAAGGTGGGAAATGCTGCACTTCCCTGGAGATGAAGCTTCTGTTTTCCCTGTGGTCCCAATGAGGGAATTTCAATGTTTGGCAGAGTAAACCTTTAAGTGAGATTCCTGCATTGTCCCAGGCAGGAACACCCTCCTGCCCAGCAGCTCCACTGGCAGGAATTCCCACTGTGGCTGGGTCCTGTTCTGCAGGAGAGACCTGGAGGGGTTCGGTGTGTCCAGGGAAGAGAATGGAGCTGGAAAACCCCTGAGGGAGCTGGGAAAGGGGCTCATCCTGGAGAAAAAGAGGCTCAGGGGGGGCTGGACAGTTTTCCACCATTCCCAGCCCTTGTTTTCCTGCCACCAGGAACCCAGAGAGAACTTTGGGATTCAGCAAATTCGCATCATGAGGCAGCACAACTGTAATCTCAACCCCAGGAGCTCCAGATGACCATCCCTGCCTGGAGCATTTTTCCTGCCTCATATCCATGCAGGGTTTGGCCCAGGCCACAAGGAAAAGCCCAAAGTTCTGAGTTAAAACCCTCCCAGTCCTTTCCAGTTTGTCTCAGGACATCAGCCTGAGCACCAGTGAGGTAATAACAACTTCAACTACTTCTTCTTCTTCTTCTTCTTCTTCTTCTTCTTCTTCTTCTTCTTCTTCTTCTTCTTCTTCTTCTTCTTCTTCTTCTTCTTCTTCTTCTTCTTCTTCTTCTTCTTCTTCTTCTTCTTCTTCTTCTTCTTCTTCTTCTTCTCCTTCTCCTTCTCCTTCTCCTTCTCCTTCTCCTTCTCCTTCTCCTTCTCCACCTTCTCATTATTATCATCATCACTATTATCATCATCATCATTATAATTATTATCATTATAATAATTATTTTATTATCTTTATTATCATTTCCAACTCAATAATTCGATAATAACTCAAAATAATCATAATAACAACAATAGTAACAAAGATAAATATAAGAAAGACAGTAATAATAATAACAACAACAACAGCAACTACTGTTCCCAGATAATCAGCTGTCAAATTGTGCCGGCTGGAATGTTCCAATCCACCTCCAAATCACTCTGAAAAGGGAACTTGGAGAGTCCTGAGCTGCTGGGCAGCCAAGGAGGGCAAGTTCCAAACATCTTCTACTGGAAATAAAAGGAGAACCCCTGGCTGGTGGAGCACATGGTGAGAAGAGCTCAGAAAAGATCTTAAAACCCAAATTATGGAAGCTCAGGAAGCTCCTCCATTGATTCCTCCTCCCTGCTTGAGCCAGAAAGTTCCTGGGATTCTCATTTCCTGGGATCAGGGGGTTGAAAACCATCCAAGCTCCACTTGCCCACTGTCCCCTGGCAGTTCCCACATGGAGCCTCCTCCTCAGTGAGGAAACCTCCCCCAGCTCCGTGCCAGGGAGAGCAATTTCTGGGAAGGCTGCCACCACTTCTTCCAATCAATTGTTTTGAGATGCCACCACTTCGCCAGGGCTGGAAGTGCCACTCTTGGGGGACATCTGAAAACAATTCCTCCTTTTTTTTAGGTCAAACATTGCCCTCCAGCACGGCAGAGCCCACATGACAGGAGGAACTGAAGGGAGAAGTGGCCGGCTTTGGAATGGAGATGCCCAGCACAGAGCTCCTGGTGTGGTCCAGGCTGGAATGTCATTGAATATCCAAGGCACTGAGGTTTGGAGTCCAGAGGATGAGCTGAATCCAACCCCTCCTCGGGGGTAAGGGAGGGGAGCAGCAGTTTAGGTTTCAACCTCAAGTGATACCTCATTCATTTAGGGGAAAAAAAAAAAAACCCAAGAGGGGATGTGAGGCTTGAGATTCCTCAGGAAATGAAAAAAGGAAAAATTCAGCAGTCCAAGGCTTAATCCATGTGCTGTGACAGCTCTTTATCAGCCCATAAAGCAGCAATGAACACAATAATTCAATTTTGCCTCAGTAAAGGCTCAGCTGGAAGGGAAACCTGAGCTTGTTACAGTTTTCTGACTGAACAAGAGCAAAAATCCAGCCAAGATGGAAGATTTGGAACGCCTGGGATCAGAGGAGGAGCTGGCAGCACCTGGAGCAGCAGGAATTCCCTTTGGAACACCCAGCTGGGTAAGGAGCAAACAATCACACCTTGTCTGCTCAGCCTTGATTGAGCCCAGTTCCAGAAAACTGGGATGGATTGTCCCAGACTGCAATCCCAGGAGTTGGATCAAACACATGCTGGCAACCACAGAGGGCCAAGCAGGAAGAGCAGGAGCCAAAATCTCCACTTTGGGCTGCTGGGAGCCCCAAATAATCCCCCAGGAGCAGGGCTCCCCTCTGCCTCAGACTCCCCAAATCCTTCACCCTGCAATCAGGGAAAAAGAGCAGAAGTGGGAAAACCCTTGAGGAATTGTCTCCTTCTAAAGCCCCACCCCAGGCACACTCACCAGGGCCAGGAATTGCCAGGACTTTTTTTTTTCCCAGCCAAAAGAGGTTTTTTTTTTTAATGGAAGTAAAAATTTGCTGAGTCAGGTAAAACCTGGAATTCCATGGAATGTCTTTTTGATGCCTTCCAGCCATCAACCCCAGGTGCTCCCAACCACGTCCATGAGCACAACCAGGGCTTTAGTTAAGCTGCTGTTGTAGGCCGGCCTAAAATTTATATTTATAAAATTTATAAAATTTTATAAATATAAATATTATAAATATATATACATATAAAATATAATAATGTATATTCTAAATTCTAATTCTAAATGATATAATGTTATCTTTATAAATATATAATTATAAAATTTAAAAATAGAAAATTGTAAAATCATGGAATGGTTTGGGTTAGGAGGGACCTCAAAGCTCATCCAGTGCCATGGCAGGGACACCTCCCACTGTCCCAGGCTGCTCCAAGCCCCAATGTCCAACCTGGCCTGGGACACTGCCAGGGATCCAGGGGCAGCCACAGCAAATCTGGGAATTCTATTCCAGAGCCTGCCCACCCTGCCAGGGAACAGTTCCTGATTCCCAAGATCCCAGCCAGCCCTGCCCTCTGGCACTGGGAAGCCATTCCCTGGGTCCTGTGATGCTTGGGAAGGCTGGCCTAGAACAGAGACTGGACAGAGCTGGAGAATAAATCTGATATTTATTAAAAGGCCTCCAGGATACACCCTGGGCAGAAGAGCCTGGCCAAGGCTACACCCAAGGTGGATCCAAAATGGTCACAAAATGGTCACAAAATGGTCACAAAATGGACCCTAAATGGGCACAAAATGGACACAAAATGGCCGACCGGTCACGAGGTCTCACACTTTTATAAGTTTTGGTCCATTTGCACATTGGGGTTTCATTGTCCAATCCCAGCTCCAGGTGATGCAGTCCCACCCTTCTTGTTTTCTCCCCTCAGCCCCCGTTGTTTGTGCTTTTGGGCCTGAAAACTTGTCCCAGTTGTCCTTGGTGTGCAGCAGGACAAGGATTTGTTTTGTGTCCCTGCTGTGTGCAGAGAGCTGAGTGACCCTGACTGTGAGCTCAGAGCTGCACCCTGGGCAGCACAGAGCCTGGAATACAGCAAAGATAAAACTGAAGGCATCCCTGTCCCTCCAGGCCTTGTCCCCAGTCCCTCTGCAGCTCTTCTGGAGCCCCTTCAGGCCCTGCCAGGGGCTCTGAGCTCTCCCTGGAGCTTCTCCTCTCCAGGTGAGCACCCCCAGCTCTCCCAGCCTGGCTCCAGAGGGGCTCCAGCCCTGAAGCAGCTCCGTGGCTTCTCTGGACTTGTTCCAAGAGCTCCACATCTTTCCTGAGGGGAAAATTAGGCAGTTTTGATCTGATGTTAGAACTTGGGATTCTAAATCCAGGCTGCCTCTATCCACCTGCCACTTTCTGGGTGTGAGGCTGCAAAGGGTGAGCAGGAAGGTGCCAGAACAACCAGAATTTCCCAGTAAGGAATCCAGTCCTTCCCAGCACTCCCAGTTGCTGAGCACCAACGAGGCCACAACTCAGGGAACTGTTCCCAGAACCATCCATGGGATTGTGCAGTGCAAACGCCAGGCTGGGATATGCAAATCCACCTCCAAAGGAATCTGTGCCCTCTGGAATGGGGAGTTGGAAAGGTCTGAGCTGAGGGGCGGCCGAGGAGGCAAATACCAAATGTCTTCTACAACTTTAGATTGAAAATAAAGGCTCTTGGATAAGTTCTCATTCCCAAGGCCAGTTTGGATGGGATTTGGAGACACCTGGGACATGGAAGGTGTCCCTACCCATGGGAGGGGTGGCACTGGATGATCCTTAAAATCCCTTCCAACACAACCCATGCAGGGATTCCCTCTGAGGTGACTTCTGGCTGCTGAGCTGCCTTCCCTACACTGCTGTGAGGGCAGATAATGTTCACTTTCTTAGAAAAATTTATAAATTTAATAAAAATTTAAAAAATAGACCATTAGGAGATAGAATAAAGCAAAAATACAGCCGGGTGGCTTGGCATTCAGCTGAGGGCACACCCACTAATGAAAAAACTCATTCCTTAAAAGTATCAGGCTGTTGCATATTTATAAATTATAAATTCACATGCATGATTCAAACATTCCTTTTGAGTGTGAATTTCTTTGTTCAGTCCCAACTCCCCCCTCCCAATAATTTTACCTGGTAGATCCATCTGCAGGTGGTTCCATTCCATCTGAATAGAACAGAGTCCAGAAATTCTTCTCCTGAGGTTTTGGTCATCTTCATTTGGATAAAATACTGATAACAGAGGTTCAATTAATTCCTTTTTTTGTACCTTTTGGTCAGCAATCATTTGGTTAATGCAGGAATGCAGGAGGACTCCCCTTACCTTCTGGTTTGGCCAGTTTAGATGTTTTAAAAAACCAAAACAACCCAGTCTTTTTTTACTTTTTATTTTTAACGCTATGTTACAACCAAAAAAAATACACATCCATCACATTTCTAAACTCTGTTAATAAAAGAACACACAGTAAAATCTTCCCACATTATACATGTAGCGTTCATTTTAATATTTGCAAAAATCCAACTTTATCATGTGCATTTATAACAACGTGAGCCTGAGCGAGGTTCTCCATCCAGGTGAAGTGTCCCAGCCCTTCTGCATCTCCTGGAACACTTCAGGAGCCTCTTCCATGCCCTTGTTCCAGCCAGGAAGCAGCTGACAGTAATTGCTTGTCCTGCTTCGCTTCCAAGCCGAGGAGAAGGAGGAACAATAGAGGAGAAATGACACTTGTGGAACGATGACACTTGTGGAACGAGGCTGCTCTAGAGGCTTAAACAATCAGCTCTGACAAAGACATCCCGAAGTGCCCAATTGTTCCAGGGGGAGGGAAGGGACTCCGTGTTCAGGCTCACAATCAGGGAAATTAGGGAACAGAAACGGCACCTGGGGCCACCTCGAGCTGTCACAGAGGGGAGTTCATTAATAAAAAGCCCAAGGAAAGAGCAGATGGCTCCATGGGGAACTCCAGGAGGGTGTTTAGGCTGCCCTGGCAGGCAGCGGCTTGTTTGGGAAAACTGCTCCTAATGAAGGGAATGATAAATGACCGGGAGCAAGAGAGAAGAGGGAGATCAGAAGAGCCGAAGTGGAGCTTGAAAAATAAACAGCCCAAAGTGTTCAAACAAATCAGCTCGAGGCCTGGGCAGGATTTGTCTCCATTTGTGCCTCGGTTCGGGTCAGGAGAAGGGTTTGGAGCAGAATTCTTCATCTTCACTTGGTGTGCTCTGCTCCTGGCTGGAGCAACAATGGAAATCCTGCCCAGCGCCAACCCCTGGGTGTCCCCATGTGTCCCCATGTGTCCCTGTCCATCCCTGTGTGTCCCTGTCCGTCCTTGTGTGTCCCTGTCTGTCCCTGGTGTCCCTGGTGTCCCTGGGTGTCCCTGGGTGTCCCCTTGTGTCTCTGTGTGTCCCTATCTGTCCCTGTCTCTGTGTGTTCCTGGGTGTCTCCTGGGTGTGCCCTGGGTGTCCCTGGGTGTCCCCTTGTGTCTCTGTGTGTCCCTCTCTGTCCCTCTCTGTCCCTGCCTCTGTGTGTCCCTGGGTGTTCCTGGGTGTCCCTGTCTCTCCCTGTCTGTCCCTGTCTGTCCCTGGGTGCCCCTGTCTGTCCCTCTCTGTCCCTCTGTCTGTCCCTCTCTGTCCCTGTGTGTCCCTGTCTGTCCCTGCTGTCCCTCTGTCTGTCCCTGCTGTCCCTGTCTGTCCCTGCTGTCCCTCTCTCTGTCCCTGTCTGTCCCTGCTGTCCCTCTGTCTATCCCTGGGTGTCCCTGTCTGTCCCTGCTGTCCTTCTCTGTCCCTGTGTGTCCCTGCTGTCCCTCTGTCTGTCCCTGTGTGCAGGGAGGGCAGAGCAGGCCCAGGCTCTGCTCCAGGCCCAGCAATGGCCCCAGAGCCACGGGCAGGGCCTGAGCCCAGCAATTCCCCTGAAATTCTGCCCTGGGCAGGGACCAGGCCTGAACAGATTGTCCAGAGAGCCTGTGGGGTCTCCTCCATGGGATATTTGGGAAATCCAGCACAGAAATTTCTCAAAAAATTCATGCAGGCCCAAGCACAGAAATGAATCCAGGGTTCGACCTGAGGCCTTGGGAAACGCTTCCAGACGTACAGACCACAAGCAGGAGTGTGGGTTTGTAATTTAGATAGAAACACATTAAGCTGGGTAGTGGAAAGTTTTAAGGGTTTAAAGTATGGATACAGAAGCAGTTGCAGAAATAGTAAGAAGTTTTAAGGTGTAGCAAGTAGTTTTTAAGAAAGCCGACACTGAGGCAGGATGTGTGATACAAATTAATTAGGGATTGGTGTGAAAGCAGAACCAATCTGTGTGGCAGTAGTTTAGTGACTAAAAAAACTTTAAAACATCTTGTATCCTGAGGTGTTGTGACCACTGACCATGGACAACTGATCTTTGACTTCTGCAGTGAAGATATTCTCACCCTTCAGGAGATGGAGCAATAAATCTGCTTTAAACACCTTTTGGTGGTCCCGTCTCTCTCATGTAAACCTGACAGGGATATCCCAGAATATCCAAAATCCCATGCCCTGAGCTCTGGGATGATCCCAGGTGAGCACTGAGAGCCTTTCCAGCCTCACCCATCCGGGATTCTGTGCCAGGAATTGTGGCTTAGGCTCCAGCCAGCCTGAGTTTAAACCATGTTGCAGGTTCGCCTTGCTGAGTGTGGGTAAAATCACATCAGGTTCTTAGAGAAATAAATAAATCCATGCATCCTTACAGAAATAAATAAATCCATTAAACCCAGGCCCAGTTTCAATGCCTGGGAGGCTGCAGAGTTCTGGATTTTTTTCAGGAAGCTGAACCAAGTCAAACACCAACAGAGCTGTAGTTAAACCAGTTTGAAAAAGAGAACAAGGTGTTCCCAGAACTTCACTCCAATGGAGTCCTGCAAAGATCCTTTCCTGTGAGGGTAGGAAAGGGCTGGGCTGGAATTCCCAGAGCAGCTGTGGCTGCCCCTGGATCCCTGGCAGTGTCCCAGGCCAGGTTGGACATTGGGGTTTGGAGCAGCCTGGGACAGTGGGAGGTGTCCCTGCCATGGCAGGGGTGGCACTGGATGATCCCTAAAATCTCTCCCAACCCATCCATAATTCCACATTTCTCTAACTCAGCTTCAAACAGATTTTTTTTTTTCCCACTTTGGTTGGTTCTCAGATGATCCATCAGGCTCAGCTGCAGCTGCAGAGCCATGGATTCCATGAGCATTCCAGGGGAAAGGAGAGGTCAGGGGAATGTGTGACCTTTCCAGCATCATCCTCTGCTCATCTGCAGGCTCAGAGAATCCAGAATTCCAGACTGGTTTGGGTTGGAAGGATCTTAAAGATCATTTTGTTCCATCCCTGCCATGGCAGGGACACCTCCCACTGTCCCAGGCTGCTCCAAGCCCCAATGTCCAACCTGGCCTGGGACACTGCCAGGGATCCAGGGGCAGCCACAGCTTTTTGGGGCATTATGAAATCATAAAATATGGACAAAGATAGAAAATTATCTGAGATCATCTTTTAAATGAAGTCCCAACCATGAACTTTTATTTCAGAGCTGAGCAAAACTCGAACTTCTTTTCTCATCAAAGTTTTGACGTTTCTAATTTTGGGCTCAATCCAAGTATTAAAGCAGAGGGAGCAGCTGGAGCTGGGCCAGGAGGGATGAGGTTGGATTTTAGGGAAAGGTTCTTCTTTCCCCAGAGGGTGCTGGGCACTGCCCAGGCTGCCCAGGGAATGGGCACGGCCCCGAGGCTGCCACAGCTCCAGGAGCCTTTGGGCAGCGCTGCCAGGGATGCCCAGGCTGGGATTGCTGGGGGCTCTGGGCAGGGACAGGGGTTGGATCCATCATCCCTGTGGGTTTATTCCCACTCAGGATTTCCATGATTCCATGAAAGTTTTTCAGCAATTTTCCAAGAAATGCCCAATCCAGAGAAAACGGGAATTAAACCTGGTTTTATTTGCTTCAGTTAAACCTGGTTCCAGAGTCCATTATAAACCTTTCAGTCTTCATTTTAAGCTAAATCCTCTCTTCTAGAAATTCTCTTACTTTGTATTTTCCTGTTATTTCATGACTAATCAATGGAATTATGCACTGACTAATCCCAGCATGTCATAACATGACACAGCATCATTTCAATCTCCTTCTCTTTTTCCCAAAAATGTTATTTTTAACAGCATTAAGGGCAGTTGCTGCCTGGCACTGATCAAAACATCTTTTTTTCCCCTCATAGGATAGTTTGGTGCTTTGACACAGAAAAGAAAGGAAGATGAAATATTTCAGTCAGCTCTCAGCAGAAGTTACTCTGAATTATTTGAGAATCCAATAAAAAAATCAAATGAAAGTGATGGGATGTTTGAACTGGGTGTCACTCTGTGTGTACAACACCACATACAATACCCAGAAATAGCTGAAAACTGTGAAAAATATGAAATAAAACACGATAAAGAAATATTTTAAATCAAACCTCCTTCTACAATTATATAAAATAAGGTTATTTTCCCAGCAATTCCCATAAATAGCTGAAAATCCTGAAAAATACAAAATAAAATAGAATAAAAATAATTACAAACTAAAAAAAACTGCAGTGCAATTGTGGAAAATGAGGTTGTTTCTCACACAAAATGTGCAGCAGGAGGAAAAGAGCCGCTATCTCTTTGATTGTGCAGCGATTTTTGATCCCAAATCGGCTCCATCTGGGTGGTAAAAGTCTCTCCCTTTGATGCTGGAGCGGCCACTTGTGGGAGAGCAGCAATAAAAAAGGGATTGGCTCGGGAATTGTGTCCCTCAAAGGGAAAGAAGAGATAAAAAAATTCCATGATTCCAAATTCTCCTCATTTCTGGAACCCTTCTGTGTGACTCATCATGAACAGCCACCCTTTATCTCCACGCTTTCCCTTCAGGTGACCTGGGATACTCTGGGGAAATTTAAAATTCCCAAAGAACTGGGATCAATGTTCAGCCTCTCCAGGACTCTTTATTTGTAGGGAAAGATTTTCATGGAATCCCAGAATATCCTGAATGGAAGGGACACCAGTCCGTTCCCAAAAATCCCACCCTGTCCAAATGCTCCTGCAGCTCTTTTAATTAGGCTTCAAAACAAATTCCATAATAAAATGAAGGTGGGGTTTCCAGGCACTCAAACATCCTTTGGAATGTGGGCAGGGATGTGGGGCCACCATCGCATTCCCAGGATCCACCAGGCCCCACCAGGATTCTCCAAACTGATGTCCTCAGCAGTGAAAAGGAGTGAAGAATTTATAAAAATTATAAAATTAAATTTAAATTAAACATTAAAAATAAATAAATCTGGGATAGGGAAGGTGTCCCTGCCCATGGCAAGGGGTTGGAATGAGATCATCTTTGAGGTCCCTTCCAACCCAAATGTTCCATGGTTCCCACTTTTCCCACCTGGGAGAGGAGAGGAGAGGAGAGGAGAGGAGAGGAGAGGAGAGGAGAGGAGAGGAGAGGAGAGGAGAGGAGAGGAGAGGAGAGGAGAGGAGAGGAGAGGAGAGGAGAGGAGAGGAGAGGAGAGGAGAGGAGAGGAGAGGAGAGGAGAGGAGAGGAGAGGAGAGGAGAGGAGAGGAGAGGAGAGGAGAGGAGAGGAGAGGAGAGGAGAGGAGAGGAGAGGAGAGGAGAGGAGAGGAGAGGAAGAGGAGAGGAGAGGAGAGGAGAGAAGAGAAGAGAGAGGAGAGAAGAGAAGAGAAGAGAAGAGAAGAGAAGAGAAGAGAAGAGAAGAGAAGAGAAGAGAAGAGAAGAGAAGAGAAGAGAAGAGAAGAGAAGAGAAGAGAAGAGAAGAGAAGAGAAGAGAAGAGAAGAGAAAGAGAAGAGAAGAGAAGAGAAGAGAAGAGAAGAGAAGAGAAGAGAAGAGAAGAGAAGAGAAGAGAAGAGAAGAGAAAGAGAAGAGAAGAGAAGAGAAGAGAAAAGAGAAGAGAAGAGAAGAGAAAGGAAAAGAAAAGAAAGAAAAGAAAAGAAAAGAAAAAGAAAAGAAAAGAAAAGAAAAAGAAAAGAAAAGAAAAGAAAAGAAAAGAAAAGAAAAGAAAAGAAAAGAAAAGAAAAAAAAAAAAAGAAAAGAAAAGAAAAGAAAAGAAAAGAAAAGAAAAGAAAAGAAAAGAAAAGAAAAGAAAAGAAAAGAAAAGAAAAGAAAAGAAAAGAAAAGAAAAGAAAAGAAAAGAAAAGAAAAGAAAAGAAAAGAAAAGAAAAGAAAAAGAAAAAGAAAAAGAAAAGAAAAGAGGAGAAGCTCCATCCCCAGGAGCAGCTCCGTGGCCAAGGCTAGATTTGGAGAACCTGCTCCAGGCAGATTCCAGAGTGGGATGGGATCAGGGACAGTGACAGCAGAACCCCAAAGCATCTCAGGAGGGAAACAAACGTTGGAGGCTGCAGGATGCCTGATTTGTATCCTGATATCGCCCTGATTTCAGAGGGAAACATTCCAATAAAAATGGTGGTGACTGGGAACTGAGAGGCACCTGATCCGCTCCATAATCTCTGCAGGGAATATCCCAGAATCCCAGAAGGGCTGAGGTGGGAAAAGCCCTTCAGGATCACCCAGCAGCACCCCAAACCCTGTCCCCAAGGGCCACCTCCAGCCTCCTCCTGAGCACTGCCACAGACAGGGACTGCAAACCTCCCTGGGCAGCTCAGCCCAAGGCCTGAGCGCTCTGCCAGGGAAATTTCCTTTCCCAATCTCCACCCTGAGCCTCCCCTGGTGCCATTTGAGGCCGTTTCCTCTCATTTTTTCCCTGCCCCTCCTGTCAGGGACCTGTGCAGAGCCACAAGGTCCCCCCTGAGCCTCCTTTGCTCCAGGCTCAGCCCCTTCCCAGCTCCCTCAGCCCCTCCTGGGCCTCCAGCCCCTTCCCCAGCTCCCTGCCCTGCCCTGGACACGCTCCAGCCCCTCCAGGGCTCTCCTGCAGGAGCCACAACTGGACACAGCCCTGGAGCACAGAGGGACAATCCCTGCCCTGCTGGACACACAATTCCTCACCCAGCCAGGATGTTCTTGGCCTTCTTGGCCACCTGGGCATCCCTTGGGCTCATCCCCAGAAATCCAGGACAGAACATTCCTCAGGCAGCTCCCTGGCCATTGCCAACGACAGAAACACTCAATGAGAAGAATTCCAAAGAGCTGCAATTGCTTCAGGAATGCACTGAGGGAGAGATGGGAGAAGTGAAGAAGAATAGGCTAATTCCTATTAATTAGGTTAATATGAATTCCTATTCTTCTAGGAAGAAGAATAGGAATTGATAGGAAATTAATTGAATTATAGGAGACACTTGATGCAGCTTGAGAGCCAACGAAGTTCAAGTAGCTCCAAAATGCAGTTTCCTGTCATAGAAGAGGATTGGTTTGGTTCCTGACAATTCAATCACCAAATTAAAAACGAAAATTGAACTTCTTTGTACCAATTAAAAAAAAAAAAAAACTGAGAGAGAGAAACCGACAAAGAACCTACAAAGAAAAGAAGATCCAAGAGGATTTCCATCTCAGTCCTGTCTGAACTCCCAGGCAGGGCCAGCACTTTGAGAGGTGTCACAAATTGCATCTGTTCATCTTAACTGGAGAAAGTTTCATCTCTCCCTCAGCTTCCCTAAATCACTGCAGCCTGGAGAAGCCAGCAGCATTCCCAAAGTTCCAGAAGGCTCCCAAACCATCCCACGAGGTATTTTCAAATAAGGACACAAAAAGACAGAAAACACGTTAAAAGTTAATTGGCCACCTGGAAAAGTCTTGTCTCTGCCAAGAGTTGCATTTTCGTTATTTTCCAAGGAATGTTTGCTAGGAATTGTTCAGGAGAATTCTGCAGAAAGCTCTGATTTCTGGAGCTGGAGGGAATTGAGTGATTGAGTTGGAGTGAAATCAACAGGAAAGCAAAGTGAACACAGGTTCACCCCTGATCCAAGGAAAAATCGATGACATGAAAATAAAACTTCAACTCCCTGACAGGGACAGGAGGGTCCAGTTGTGGCTCCTGCAGGAGAGCCCTGGAGGGGCTGGAGCGTGTCCAGGGCAGGGCAGGGAGCTGGGGAAGGGGCTGGAGGCCCAGGAGGGGCTGAGGGAGCTGGGAAGGGGCTGAGCCTGGAGCAAAGGAGGCTCAGGGGGGACCTTGTGGCTCTGCACAAGTCCCTGCCAGGAGGGGACAGCCGGGGGGGTCGGGCTCTGCTCCCAGGGCCACAGGGCCAGGAGGAGAGGGAACGGCCTCAGGCTGGCCCAGGGGAGCCTCAGGGTGGACATTGGGAACATTTTTTCCCTCCCACAGTGCTCAGGCCTTGGCATGAGGGATCCTGGTCTGCAATGGAAAGGGCAACACTCAAGTGTGTCTGGAAAGCTCTGGAGCTGGAATTTCTTTTCATCCTTGTGCGGCCTCCTCAGGCTGTAACCCATGAAATGTTGCAATTGTGTGGGGATTGACAAGGGAGAGCAGGAAAAGGGCTGAGCTCAAATGCTGGAGTCCCCCTGGAGTGTTGGATTGTGTGCATGGAGCTGGGAGGTGGGAGCTGGGATCTGTGCCAGGGCCACAGGGCCAGGAGGAGAGGGAACGGCCTCAGGCTGGGCCAGGGGAGGCTCAGCTTGGCCAGCAGCAGGAATTTCCCCATGGAAAGGGTGCTCAGGCCTTGGCAGGGGCTGCCCAGGGAGCTTTGCAGTGCCCGGGATCCCTGCAGGTGTCACCTGGAGGTGGCACTCAGTGCTCTGGGCTGGGGACAAGGTGCCATGGGGCACAGCTGGGACTCTGTGACCTTGGAAATCTTTTCCAGCCTCAGGGATCCTGGGATTCTGTGAAAACAAAGCCTTGCACGTGTCTGCAGGAGCGAGGCACCTTGGTGAACCCCTGGACTTGATTTCATCCTCCCCCAAATCCCTCAGCAAATATTTCTGGTCAAACCCCCCGTGCCACGGGACTCCAGCTGGGCCGTGTGGTCTGGCCACAAAGAACCCATCACATTTCTGTGGGTTCTCACATGAGGAACACCACTATTGTCCTCTCCTAAATGCCAGCATTTAGGGACTGTGCAATTCCCACCAGAATAACCCCGGGAGGGGGCTCGTGCTCCTCACAGTGCAATTAAGGAGGGGTTTTAGACCACAGCTGTTTTTAGAGCTCCCCGAGGTCGGCAGGAATGTCCCGGGCAGGGGGGATTGGGATGCTGGGATTTACAACCCTCTCCCAATCACTCGGATTACTCAGAGTCAGCGGAGGCTGAGGAGCAGAAAATCCTACCCGGGGAGAAATGCTGGAATTTCTCAGCAGTGATTCACCCTCCCAGCAAAGAGAAATCAGGGAAATCAGCACCTAAAGGGATCCAGGAGCGCTGCAGAGGGACTGGGGACAAGGCTGGAGGGACAGGACCCAGGGAATGGCTCCCAGTGCCAGAGGGCAGGGCTGGATGGGATCTTGGGAATCAGGAACTGTTCCCTGGCAGGGTGGGCAGGCCCTGGAATAGAATTCCCAGATTTGCTGTGGCTGCCCCTGGATCCCTGCAGTGTCCCAGGCCAGGTTGGACATTGGGGCTTGGAGCAGCCTGGGACATGGGATGATCCCTAAAATCCCTCCCCACCCAAACCAGTTTGTGATTCTGTGAGAGAATGGAGATCCTGGCAGTGCTGGACACATCCCGGGAGACATTTTGGGCAGAAATAACCTGGGCACATCCTAAAGAAATTCCTGACTCCAGCAGCCCCGGTTTATACCCCAAAGTCTTCCTTAGCAACAACTCAGCAGACAGAGCTGATCCCACCGAGGGACAGGGATGAGTTTCAGGGATCAAATCCCAGATCCAGCTGCAGGAGCTCATGAGCCAGGCTGACTTTTGCCATTCCAATCCTTCCCTGGATGATTCCCAAGCAACTCAGTCCTGGCTGATGGTGCCCAGCTCCTCCTGCAGCTCCCAGGTGGGAAAGGATTTCCAAGGTGACACTGGAACAGAAAATCCTGAAATTCTTTATGCCAACAAAGGGGATTTTGGTGCACTCTGGATTCAGGGAGAAAATCCTTGTGTGCTCAAACTTCCCAGGATTTGGGCAGTGGAATTCTTTGATGGTGCAGCGCCCTCAGTTTGTTGGGGAAACTTCTAGAGTGCAACATTCCCCATGGAAAATGTTCCATTCTCCCAGCAGAGAGGAAATCCTCCCCAAACACCCCCCCGAATTCATGAATGCCTCAAAAACCCCCAAAAATTCCCAAAAAAACCTGCCCAAAAATTCCCCCCAAACCCCAAAATAGCCCCAAACTCCCCCAAATCTCACCAAACACCCTCTCTCAATCATCCTCGTCACCTCTCCCAACCCCCAAAAATCTCCAAAAAATCCTTTAAAAAAAGCAAAAAAAAAAAATTTCCAAAACCTTCAAAAACCCTAAAAAAATCCCCCAAACAAACAAACAAAAAAATTCCCCCAAACCCCCTCCAAAAAACTCCAAAAAAAACCCCAAAATCCCCAAAAAATAAATAAAAATTTGCCCCCAAATCTGTAAAAAATCACCAAAAAATTCCAAAAAACCCTAAAAAATTCTCCCTAAAACCTCCCCAAAATTTCTGTGAGCTCACCCTCTCCCTGAGCCCTCCCAGCTCCAGGTAGGTGTTCTGGAAGTCCTTCATCTCCTCATCCAGCAGAGAGGAGATCCTCCCCAAAACTCCCCCAAGGGGAGGTTTTGAGGACAAAAGGGAGGATTGAGGACATTCCCAAGGTCTTCCCCTTCCCCTGAGCAAACCTTTCCAAGGCAGAGCTGCCAGTTGTTATTTGGATCCTTTTCCCAAAGGTTGTGCATCCCCAAAATCCACAAAGGTGAAACCCAGTGGATTTAAGAGCAGAGAACTCCTCATTTCCTACCCTCAGAAAACCTGAGGAGCTTCACTGTTGGATTCTTTGGGAACCAAAATTCAAGTCCTGCCATTCCAACTGCTCATCCCTTTGGGAATGGCCATGGAATGGGACATTTCAGGCATTTCATGGTTTGGCTGCACAGCTCCTCTCCTGAAATTTTAATTTTGGAGATCCAGAGCCTCTGAGAGCCCACGGGACAAACTGGGCTACGGACAATCAAACAAGGCTGGAACACATCCCAAGGTTTCCCTTCCTCCACAGGGATTTATGATCCCTCAGGGCACAAATATCCTTTTTTTTTTTTTTTCCCCTGGCAGAACTGTTTGCTCAGTCCCAGTTTGATCCCCTCACCTCCATTCCGGTGTTTGCTGTTTATTAACTTCCCAAAATAATCCAGCTCTCGGTCTGGGAGCTGAGTGGCCTCAACAAATTACAACCCCAGCTCCACCTCCTATTAAAACAACGAAAACTTTTGAAAAGTCACTGTTGGGGAGGATGAAACAGGGAAACTTTATAAATATGACTGCTTATTTTTAGAGAATGTGAAACCTATAAGTGAAATAGAGTTGAAGGCGAGTTTGGATGTCTAAGATGCCGAGCTTTAGTTACTGAACAACTGGAAAACAATGGTATGGCCGGCTGAAGGTTAAACAATTAAATTAATTGATTAAACAATGCCCTTCTCCTTACCAAAGTCTAAGGGTCAAAACAGACCCTGCTAGATGGGCAGGAGGGGTCCAAGAGTCGTTTTTAGGGTTTAAAATATAACACAGTGTGGTAATGTATGATTCTTATGGGCTGTGTGTAAATGCTGTAGGATTTGTATCTTGTACTGGATTGGTTGGTGTAAATGAGAATATTCAGTATAGAAGAAGATTTAATGGATTTAATGGGAATTTCGCTCCTCTCTTTTCACTCTCTCATCCCTGCTCTGAGCTGTGCCTGGCAGTTTGTAGCAGGGTCCTTCACCCACACCCTGTGCAATAAACGCACGCCCCAAAACCAGGCTGGACTCCAGAGATCTCTTGTCTCCGTCCATCTCGACCCCGCCGTTCTCACAGTCGCCATTATAAACTATCAGTTATGAGGGAAATAGTGCCTGCAGTGGAGAGGTTTATAAATAAATTTGGGAGCTGAGGCAGCTCCAGTGCTGGGACAACTGTGTTCCAATCTTGCTCTTGCCATCCCCCAAACCTGGGATAAAATGGGAGATGGGTCCCTCAGAAAGAGGCACATGGATGGCTTTAATTCACACCAGATTCCATGCTAAGATGAAGGGCTCATGCCCAAAGAGCATCCAGGATTTTTCTGCTGAGTGCAGGAGAGCCCTGGAGGGGCTGGAGTGTGTCCAGGGCAGGGCAGGGAGCTGGGAAGGGGCTGGAGGCCCAGGAGGGGCTGAGGGAGCTGGGCAAGGGGCTGAGCCTGGAGCAAAGGAGGCTCAGGGGGGACCTTGTGGCTCTGCACAAGTCCCTGCCAGGAGGGGACAGCCGGGGGGGTCGGGCTCTGCTCCCAGGGCCACAGGGCCAGGAGGAGAGGGAACGGCCTCAGGCTGGCCCAGGGGAGCCTCAGGGTGGACATTGGGAACATTTTTCCCTCCCACAGTGCTCAGGCCTTGGCATGAGGGATCCTGGTCTGCAATGGAAAGGGCAACACTCAAGTGTGTCTGGAAAGCTCTGGAGCTGGAATTTCTTTTCATCCTTGTGCGGCCTCCTCAGGCTGTAACCCATGAAATGTTGCAGTTGTGTGGGGATTGACAAGGGAGAGCAGGAAAAGGGCTGAGCTCAAATGCTGGAGTCCCCCTGGAGTGTTGGATTGTGTGCATGGAGCTGGGAGGTGGGAGCTGGGATCTGTGCCAGGGCCACAGGGCCAGGAGGAGAGGGAACGGCCTCAGGCTGGGCCAGGGGAGGCTCAGCTTGGCCAGCAGCAGGAATTTCCCCATGGAAAGTGTTGGAACCCTGAGAATTCCAGGCTCTCTGTGCTGCCAGGCACTGAGCCCCAAGCAAACCCTGCACTGACCTAAGGCCGTGGAGAAGCTCCCAAAATTGAGTGACAGCGCTGGGATTGTGGGGTGCAGTTTGGATAGAAGTGTGTGAGATCACAGGGTGCAAAACTGAGAATTTAGGGGTTTAGTACATAGTAATGTATATGGGGCAAGGTGGAGGGTTTAGGGTATTTGTCTAAGTCCTTCTTCTTCACCTTCTTCTTCTTGGTTTTGGGTGTTTTTTTCCAATTGGGTGAAAAAGGCCTGCATTGGGTGGTCAATAATTGGGCTAAAAGGATAAATAATATAGGTGTCCTCTCATTATTGGATAGTTTATGCTTAAAAAGATCTTGGATCCCTGCAGGTGTCACCTGGAGGTGGCACTCAGTGCTCTGGGCTGGGGACAAGGTGCCCATGGGGCACAGCTGGGACTTCGTGACCTTGGAAACCTTTTCCAGCCTCAGGGATCAGCCTTGAAACTGGGAGAAATTAAATGCAAAATTTCAAACTACACCAAGGAACAAATCACCAACATCTTTACATTTCCAGCCTCTGCTGAGCTTCACGTAGTGGAGTTGAAATCTTTGTTATTCCCTCTCCTACTCAATCCAAATCCAAATTTCAGGTCAGAGGCAAAATCCCTTGAAACTCCCGGTTTTCTGTTCACTTTCTGTTTAAGAAAACCTTTGGAGAAAACCCTGAGTAAGAGACTTTCTTGCAGCTGGCACTTTCAACACCAAAAATGTGATTTTTTCAGCCAAACCTGGGGCACAATTCCCAAATCCACGGCTCCTCCTGGCTGAGCTCATCCCTGGGTGGGAGCAAGGTCTGTCCCACAAGGAAAAATCATGGATAAGGAAAGCTCTGCCTGCAGCAAGCAGCAACTACAACAATAAATTCACCTCTAATACAGATTCACTTCAGGGAGTGTGTAGTGCATTCCCTCTGTTCTTCCAATGATTTTTCCAGGTAAAAAAAGAAAATCAAATTTAAATAAAAAAAATAAATGAAAATACACCCAAACAACCCCCACAAATCCAGACGTTCATAACTCTTGAAGTAAGATGTAGAAAAAAAGAAAATGTTATTCTTTTTTCTGATGCATTAAAAAAAAAAAAGATATTCAGAAGAATTGGTTTCTTTTCCTCCCTGAAAAGAGGAAAAAAAAGCACAAAACCTCCCTAGGAATGATCCAACCAGGAGGTTTTTATACAAAACAATAAAATCACTGATTTTCCTCCTGTTTTCAACAAAAGAAAGACAAAAAAGACACATGAAAACTTTCTCCTGGTGTTTTGCCCAGTTTAAAACAAAGCACCTTTGATTCTCCTGCCCCTACAAAAACTTGGGGAGTCTCAAATTCCCACCTGGAATTTTCTGGCCTTCCCTAAAAGGGATTTTTTAACCAGTCCTTTGAATATTATTTGCCTTGAGGACCATGAGGTGATTTTGGCAGTGAAAGTTTTGGGATTTTTTAATACTAAAAAAAAATAAAATCAGGTTTTATTTTTAACCACACTTTTATTGCCTTTTTTTCCTTTTTTCCCCAAAAACAACCCCCCACCAAATCACTTCCTGGATTTCTATATTTTCACTGCAGACTTCTTAATCTCTCATCTAAAAATCCATATTCTGGAGTAATCCCTGAAAAAAAAATGCTATTTATAGCATCCTGCTGCTGGAGAAATCTTCATTATCAATGTAATGCTCCGAGAGAAAAAGCAAATCAATTTGCAGAGTTGTCAAACAGCAAGATAAGCACCCAGATTAAAACGATTCCAATTATTTTTAACAAAAAAGAAAACCTCAATTGTTACAATAATGAAGATAATGTGATAAGACCACACACATCCCATGGCCAAAAGTGATTTTTTTGGTTGTTTTTTTTTGAGTTATCACAATTCTTATCCACAAATGGGGTTTAAAAAGGTTTCAAACATTTGGGAATTTCAGATTTTCTTGGCAGAGAGTTTCCCTTCAGGGCTGGCTGGGATGATGCCACTGCATTCTTCTTCCTGGGCCGTGGGGTGTTTGACAAAAGTTCTCCTGATGACATCGATGTCCCGACCCAAATGATCCATCATGGAGGACACGATGGAAGGGGGAGCCTCCAGGTCTATCAAAAAATACCTGCAAGGAGAAACACAACAAATAAACCAAAATATCTGGGGTGGAGGCAAATAAACCAAAATATTTGGGATGGAGGCAAATAAACAAAAATATTTGGGATGATGGAGCCAAATAAACCAAAATTCCTGGGATGGTGGAGCTAAATAAACCAAAATATCTGGGATGGAACTAAATAAACCAAAATATTTGGGATGATGGAGCCAGATAAACCAAAATATTTGAGATGGAGCCCAATAAATCAAAATATTTGGGATGTAACCAAATAATCCAAAATATTTGGGATGGTGGAGCCAAATAAACCAAAATATTTGGGATGGAACGAAATAAACCAAAATACCTGGGATGGAACCAAATAAACCAAAATATCTGGGATGGAGCCAAATAAACCAAAATATTTGGGATGGAACCAAATAAACCAAAATATCTGGGATGGAACCAAACAAACCAAAATACCTGGGATGGTGGAGCCAAATAAACCAAAATATTTGGGATGGAACCAAATAAACCAAAATAATTGGGATTGAACCAAATAAACAAAAATATTTGGGCTGGAACCAAATAAACCAAAATATCTGGGATGTAATTCAAGGAATTCTTCTGGGGGGTTACTTAAATGAGAGTTCCTAAGTTTTTTCTTGCATTTTGGTACCTGGATTGTTTGAAACAAAAGCTCAACATTAGTTTGATTTCAATGATGAAAAGTTCAGTTGAACTCTGTTGGAATCATGGAATATCCCCAGCTGGGAGATGTCCCACAGGATCATCCAGGCAATGATCCCATTGCCAGTTTTTCCCTGGGGATGTTGTCCCAACACTCCTGGAGCTCTGCCCAGCACTGCTGACCCACAGAAATGGAGGAATTTGCTTTTTCCTCTTTTATTCATTCCCACATCCCGACTTGGACAATTTTTAAGACGAGGTAGGATGAAGGAAAAGGAGCAGCTCCTTCCTCCAATTCCTGATGGGGTTTTGGGGGAACAGATGACAGTGTGGAACATCTCAAGCTCATTCACACACGGATTCCTTCCTGCAAAGCTCTGCCTCGGAGCTGAATGAGGATGTGAAAATAAATATTAAAAAAAAAAAAACAAAGCAAAGAGGCAGATTTATCCCAAATCACATCTCCGATGTGAACACGGCTTAAATCTTCAATCTGCTGGAGCTTGATGACCTTGGTGGGACTGAACCATGGAAAATCCTGAGTGGGAATAAACCCACAGGGATCATGGATCCAGCTCCTGGCCCTGCCCAGAGCCCCCAGCAATCCCAGCCTGGGCATCCCTGGCAGCGCTGCCCAAAGGCTCCTGGAGCTGTGGCAGCCTCGGGGCCGTGCCCATTCCCTGGGCAGCCTGGGCAGTGCCCAGCACCCTCTGGGGAAAGAAGAACCTTGCCCTAAAATCCAACCTCAATCCCTCCTGGCACAGCTCCAGCTGCTCCCTGGGTGCTGTCCCTGTGCCAGGAGCAGAGATCCCAGCTGGCCCTTGGGATGTTGGGATTGTCCCAGCTCAGGTTGGTGGCTGTGCTGGGTTCAGGGATGTTCTCTGTGTCCCAGGAATTGGGGTGCTCCTGCTCTGCCAGGCTTGGGAGCAGCACCGGGAGAAAACCCCAAAATGGGAATTTCTGCTTCCCCATTGTCCTGCATGCTCAGCTTGGAGCTGGTTCAGAGGATCACAGGATCCTGGAATATCCTGAGTGGGAATAAACCCACAGGGATGATCCAGTCCCAGCCTGTCCCTGCCCAGAGCCCCCAGCAATCCCAGCCTGGGCATCCCTGGCAGCGCTGCCCAAAGGCTCCTGGAGCTGTGGCAGCCTCGGGGCCGTGCCCATTCCCTGGGCAGCCTGGGCAGTGCCCAGCACCCTCTGGGGAAAGAAGAACCTTGCCCTAAAATCCAACCTCAATCCCTCCTGGCACAGCTCCAGCTGCTCCCTGGGTGCTGTCCCCGTCCCTCTCTGTGTCCCCACAGCTCTCCTGACATCCAGGAGGGAACAGCAGCACCACCCTGCAGGAATCAGAATGTGGCTCCCCGCTGATACCTCAATAACCAAAGTTATTTCTGCAATAAATCCCTGTCCTGGACATCTGCACCTTCTTCAGGAGCTCAGCTGGAGTTTTCCAGGAGGTTTTTCCAGCTCCAGCACACCTGAGGGAGCAAAGGGGTGTCCTGCACTTGCCAAGGGACACAACAGACCCTGTGCATCAATTCCTGCCCAAGATCCCAGCCAGCCCTGCCCTCTGGCACTGGGAAGCCATTCCCTATGTCCTGTCCTTCCATTCCTTGGAAATTGTCTCTCCAAACCAGAGGAAGAGATGAAAAAGTTTTGGTTCCAGCTTGATTGGCAGTGCTGGTCCATTCCCAACATTTCACAGGAGAAGGGATGGGATCAGGGACAGGAATTGTTCCCTGGGAGGGTGGGGAGAGGCTGGGATGGAATTCCCAGATTTGCTGTGGCTGCCCCTGGATCCCTGGCAGTGTCCCAGGCCAGGTTGGACATTGGGGCTTGGAGCAGCCTGGGACAGTGGGAGGTGTCCCTGGCACCCCAAACCATTCCATGGATGGGTTTTAAGGTCCTTTCCAACCCAAACCCAAACAGAATCCCACAATTCTCCAAGCCCACCTCCCCATGGAGCACCCCACAACCCAAAAGTGACCTCCCTTGAATGCAGGCACGTTATCCAAGCAGGATCCAACATCCCAATTTCATTTCCAAACTGCCCCTGACAGAGAGGACACTGCAGGAATTTTGGATTTTTCCTAAGCCAACTGCAGCAGGAACGTCCCATGTTGTCAAAGGTGATCCTGCTGGGAAAGTCCCCAAAATTTTGACTTTTCCCAAGAAGGGAACTGGGAATTTCTGAAGGGGAAATTCAGGAGGTGGGGCCGTGACCAAGCCCTGCTCGTGTCCTTCAGGCCATGCTGGGTTCATTTTTTTGCATCACATCCCAAATATTGCACCCCAAGAGCCCCGTGGGACAAGGGAATGACTCAGGCAGCACTGCTGGATTGCAGAATCCACCCCTGGAAAACATGGCAACAGCACTTCTCCTCAGGCACCACCCTGATCTCACACCTGACAGCCTCAACTCATCCCCAAACCCTTCCCAGAAAGTCCAGAATCCTTTATGGGAGGGGTAGGATGGTAAAAATCCCCTAATCCTGAGGCAGGGTCCTCCAGGAGAGGTGCCCAGCTGGAATGGGTGTGCCTGGCTGTCCCTGAAGCCAAGGGAGCAGTGCCAGCCCATCCAGCTCAGCATTCCAGGGCGCCTGAGCTGCAGGAATCGCTCATCCCAGGGATTTGGAGGAATTCTCCTCCTCAAAAATCCCTACAACAACAACATTTGGCTTTTGGGAAAATGCTCTGTGGGCTCCAGAGGTGCCACCAGGGTTGGAGTTTAGGGACAGGAATCTTTTTCCAGCCTGGACAATGCTGTGGAAGCAGAGCCCAGCAGGATGTAAGGATGCACCCCCTGCACCTCTGGATGCTCTGCTAAAGCCATTACAGCACGCTGGTGGATTTAGCAGATGACACTGGAATTCTCCTCCTTGGGAAGCGACCTTCCAAAGCCTCTCACCTCCCAGGGAGGAGGATGGGAGCAGCAATTCCAGCTGGTCATTCCTGCCCCCTTTTTCCCTCACACCCATCCTCATCCAGGATTTAATTCCATTTCTGCCCCGCTCTCATTGTGCTCCTCAAACAGCGAGAGGGTTGGATTTTTTTTTGTTTTGTTTTGTGTTTTTGTTTGGTTTTTTGTTGTTTTTTTTTTTTCCTCCTTCCCTCCAAAGGCTGCTTTGCAACTTTGTGCTTTCTCTGCCATTAGCAAAGGGTGGAAATTTCCACTGACGCACTGTTGATAAGCCAAGGAGAAGCGAGGAGGGGGGGGAAGGGAGGATGAGCTGTTCCAGCAGATCTTTCTGACTCCTCGCAGGAAAAGGTATTTTATCAAAAACTGCAGGCACTGGGAACAACGTGGGGTTTTCAAAAAACAACACCACCTCTCTCCAACGTGAGCGAAAATTGTTTCCCTCTGCCACAACAACACAAAAAAAAAAAAAAAAAAAAAAAGAGAAAAAGGAGAAAGAAGCAGCATTAAAAAAAAAAAAATTGGATTTCTTCAGGAAAGAAAGAAAGGCTGGAAAAACAATGAGCAACACAATGGACAATGAAATCCCCAGGGAGATCTGAACCCCTTCCCCTCAAATCTCCACACTGGAATCAGCTGGCAGGAGGCCACGGGGGTTTTTAAACCCTCAAACCCTCATTGCAGGCAGTGATCTGTGACCCCACAAAGCTGCTGTTTGTGCAGCAAACAACCCCAAATCCCAGCCAGACAAAGCCAGGGAAAAATACAGGAATGTAGCAGGGAAACCACCTCGTTGTTGCAAACAGAAATGCAAAAAGCATTTGTGCTCTCTAGGAGTCACCAGGGGAGAAATGCAGGAAAATTCCACTGATTCACCATGAGCCCACAGTTATTTTTGTCCTCCTGCTTGACTGCAAACACCAGGATGATTGAAATGCAGGGGAGCAGACTGGAACACATTAAAACAATGCATTAGGTCCGAAAAAAATCAAAATGTAGATGGTCTCAAATAAAGGAGGATGTGCCTTTGCAGATGAGGGAAATTTTAAAAAAAAAGAGCCAGGTTTCATTTCTCAAATTCACCACATTCATTTCTTTTTTAATTTCTCAAATTCACCACATTCATTTCTTTTCTCATTTCTCAAATTCACCACATTCATTTCTTTTTTCATTTCTCAAATTCACCACATTCATTTCTTTTCTCATTTCTCAAATTTACCACATTCATTTCTTTTTTCATTTCTCAAATTACCACATTCATTTCTTTTTTCATTTCTCAAATTTACCACATTCATTTCTTTTTTCATTTCTCAAATTCACCACATTCATTTCTTTTCTCATTTCTCAAATTTACCACATTCATTTCTTTTCTCATTTCTCAAATTTACCACATTCATTTCTTTTCTCATTTCTCAAATTTACCATATTCATTTCTTTTTTCACTTCTCTAATTTACCACATTCATTTTTTTTCATTTCTCAAATTTACCACATTCATTTCTTTTTTCACTTCTCAAATTCACCATATTCATTTCTTTTTTCACTTCTCAAATTTACCACATTCATTTCTTTTTTCATTTGTCAAATTCACCACATTCATTTCTTTTTTCATTTGTCAAATTCACCACATTCATTTCTTTTTTCGTTTCTCAAATTTACCATATCAATTTCTTTTCTCATTTCTCAAATTCATTATATTAATTTCTTCTTTCATTTCTCAAATTCACCACATTCATTTCTTTTCTCATTTCTCAAATTCATTATATTCATTTCTTTTTTCATTTCTCAAATTCACCACATTCATTTCTTTTTTCATTTCTCAAATTTACCATATTCATTTCTTTTTTCACTTCTCTAATTTACCACATTCATTTTTTTTCATTTCTCAAATTTACCACATTCATTTCTTTTTTCATTTCTCAAATTTACCACATTCATTTCTTTTTTCATTTCTCAAATTCATTATATTCATTTCTTTTTTAATATCTCAAATTTACCACATTCATTTCTTTTGTCCTTTCTCAAATTTACCACATTCATTTCTTTTTTCATTTCTCAAATTCACCACATTCATTTCTTTTTTCACTTCTCAAATTCACCACATTCATTTCTTTTTTCATTTCTCAAATTTACCACATTCATTTCTTTTCTCATTTCTCAAATTTACCACATTCAAGCCAGAAATTGTTCGAACCCTGAGTCCTAAGGATGCTCAAATCTGTTGGCTTTTAGATGGTTCAAGGAACCTGGGTGAAAATTCCCTTTGAAATCCTCCTGGAATTCAACTCTGAGCCAAGGGGAGCAGTGAAGAAAATGTGAGCTTGGAAGAGGCTCTGGGGTTCCACCGTTTCAGCCCCAAAATGTTTCCTTGTGTGGAGGTGGAAGATCCAAGGGAAAGAAAATGTTCTGAGGTGAAAGGAGCAGAAAACACCTGGAGGAAAGCACAGCAGGTGCAGGAGGAGCTCCACGTTGTCCTCATTAAGGTAATTCCACAAATTTTTATTTTTAAAAATTTTTTTCCTACCTGAATGTTTATTTTTAAGACCATGGAAATGGGGGAATTTGGTTTGCGGGGCAAATTCACAATCAGGGTTGTCAGAACCAGCACAAGTGTTGCCTTCAGCTGTCAAAAATATGGCAGTGGAAATTCCTTGAAAATCTGGGAAGGACCAGATCAAACCCCAAAATTGGATTTTAATGACCAAACTGTGCCACAGCAATGATGGGAATGATCCACAAAGAGTTTGGGGGGAGATAAATCCACAGCCAGAATGGCATTTCCAAAATTCCACCCACCTGCTGTTCAGCTGATTAAATCACGAGAAGATGTTTTGTTAATTTAAAAGTAATTAAGGAAAAAAAAAAAGAAAATTAAAATCAACCCCTCAAAATGGTGGCTGGTTGCCACCCCACCAAGCCCAGTGGCCACCAAGGAGTTTGCATGAAGGTGTCACGAGGTTTGGTGGATTCTGGTGCCCCAACATCACCAGCTTTGCTCAAAGCCTCTAAAAAAGCACAAAAATAAAAAAGAAAATTAAAATCAACCCCTCAAAATGGTGGCTGGTTGCCACCCCACCAAGCCCAGTGGCCACCAAGGGTTTGCATGAAGGTGTCACAGGTTTGGTGGATTTTGGTGCCCCAACATCACCAGCTTTGCTCAAAGCCTCTAAAAAAGCACAAAAATAAAAAAGAAAATTAAAATCAACCCCTCAAAATGGTGGCTGGTTGCCACCCCACCAAGCCCAGTGGTCACCAAGGAGTTTGCATGAAGGTGTCACAAGGTTTGGTGGATTTTGGTGCCCCAACATCACCAGCTTTGCTCAAAGCCTCTAAAAAAGCACAAAAATAAAAAAGAAAATTAAAATCAACCCCTCAAAATGGTGGCTGGTTGCCACCCCACCAAGCCCAGTGGTCACCAAGGAGTTTGCATGAAGGTGTCACAAGGTTTGGTGGATTTGGTGCCCCAACATCACCAGCTTTGCTCAAAGCCTCTAAAAAAGCACCAAAATCCCCAAGTGCATTTCCACAGGTAAGGTGGAAAGAAAAATAAAAAACAACCCAAACTTTTCAGGCACATCCACATTTAGAGGGAAAAAAGAATTTGAAGGCTGAGTAATGGTTCAACTGATCAATGAAGAAAGCCCCATCTAGTGGAAGAAGACAATCAATTGAGCAGAAAATCCTTCAAATGTGAATAAATCCACAAATATTCCAGCTGCTTTTGTTCTCATCCAAGTGCACTGCAGAGCCAGGACACCTTTTTTGCCCGAACAGCTCAAGATGTTCGAAAATCCAAACAGCGACAAGAAGAAGTTGGGTTGGGCGTTGAGTTTAAATTTATTTTGGAGGGGGGATTAAGTAAGGAAAAAATTGCAGCTCCTTTCATCTGTTTTGTTGTTTTGCCCTCTTTGGTCTTCAAGAGCCATGAAAAGCATCAAGAGGCTCGGCTTGAGCGAGGCCAAACACGTTTGGAGAATGAAATCTTTGAACTCTGAGTAATTTGTGTTCAATAAAGGGCGGGGAGAGGGTTCTTCAAACCCGGGCACGCTCCAGAGAACAATTCTGACAGGTCACCATTATTTCAGTCCCACAAATCAAATTGCATCCAGGCAATTTGGGGACGATCAGAGGGCACTTCAACCTCTCCTGTCCACATGGAAAATTTCATCCTGCCGCGAGCAGGGGGTGTAGAAATGAATTGTGCAACTTCCTAAGCTCGGCTGCTTTGTGGGAAGAGGCAAAGCCTGGACATGCAATAAAATTTTACAGGGGAATGTTTCCAAAAGAGTCAAAAAAATTGGGAGTCCAGAGAGGTTGTGGAGTGCTCATCCCTGGAAATATCCAGGCTGGATGAGGCTTGGAGCAGCCTGGGAGAGTGGAAGGTGTTGGGTTGGAACTGAACAATCCTCAAAATCCCTTCCAAGCCAACCCATGCCATGATTCCATGGGTAATTATTGAATTATTCCTCTCATTGCATCCATTCCTGCTGTTTTAGCTTCTGGAAACAAGAGACTTTCCTGGGCAGGGGCTTTGGCAAAGCCACCTGGAATTTCTGCCTCCTGACCCCCCTTGGATGCTGTCGTGCATCCCTTGATCCTCAGGGAGCCTGGAATTCACCTCCTACAGAAAATCCCCCAGGCATGGGTGGAGAGAAACTCCCCAAAATGAAATTCCTGGGTAAGAATTCCCGATAAACTCCCCACCCACATGCAATTTTTGGATAATTCCTCATAAACTCCCCAAACTGGGTGATAATTCCTGATAAACTCCCCAAAATGCAATTCCTGGATGAGAATTCCTGATGAATTCCCAAAACGGAATTCCTGGATGGCAATTCCTCATAAACTCCCCACATGCAATTTTTGGATGATAATTCCTGATAAACTCCCCAAATTGGATGATAATTCCTCATAAATGCCCCAAAATGCAGTTCCTGGATGAGAATTCCTGATAACCTCCCCACATGCAATTTTTGTTTGATAATTCCTCATAAACTCCCCAAACTGGATTATAATTCTTGATAAACTCCCCAAAATGCAATTTTTGGATGAGAATTCCTGATGAATTCCCAAAAGGGAATTCCTGCATGATAATTCCTGATAAACTCCCCAAAATGCAATTCCTGGATGAGAATTCCTGATAAACTCCCCAAACTGGGTGATAATTCTTCATAAACTCCCCAAAATGCAATTTTTGGATGATAATTCCTGATAAACTCCCCAAACTGGGTGATAATTCCTGATAAATTCCCCAAAATGCAATTCCTGGATAAGAATTCCTGATGAACTCCCCAAATGCAATTCCTGGATGAGAATTCCTGGATGATAATTCCTGATCAACTCCCAAAATACAATTCCTGGATGATAATTCCTGGGTCATAATTCCTGATAAACCCCCAAAATACAATTTTTGGATAAGAATTCCTGATAAACTCCCCAAAATGCAATTCCTGGATGAGAATTCCTGATAAACTCCCCAAATTATATGATCATTCCTGATAAACTCCCCAAAATGCAATTCCTGGATGATAATTCCTGATGAATTCCCAAAACGGAATTCCTGGATGACAATTCCTCATAAACTCCCCACATGCAATTTTTTCATGATAATTCCTCATAAACTCCCCAAACTGGGTGATAATTCCTGATAAACTCCCCAAAATGCAGTTCCTGGATAAGAATTCCTGATATACTCCCCAAAATGCAATTCCTGGATGAGAATTCCTGATAAACGCCCCAAAATGCAATTCCTGGATGAGAATTCCTGATAAACCCCACAAAATGCAATTTTTGTTTGATAATTCCTGATGAACTCCCCAAACTGGGTGAGAATTCCTGATAAACTCCCCAAAATGCAATTTCTGGATGATAATTCCTCATAAACTCCCCAAATGCAATTTTTGGATCATAATTCCTGATGAACTCCCCAAATGCAATTTTTGGATCATAATTCCTGATGAACTCCCCAAATGCAATTTTTGGATGATAATTCCTGATAAACTCCCCAAAATGGGATTTTTAGATGAGAATTCCTGATGAACTCCCCAAATGCAATTTTTGTTTGATAATTCCTGATAAATCTCCCAAAATGCAATTCCTGGATGAGAATTCCTGATAAACTCTCAAAATGCAATTCCTGGATGATAATTCCCGATAAACTCCCCACCCACATGCAATTTTTGGATGAGAATTCCTCATAAACTCCCCAAACTGGATGAGAATTCCTGATAAACTCCCCAAAATGCAATTCCCGGATGATAATTCCTGATGAATTCCCAAAACGGAATTCCTGGATGGCAATTCCTCATAAACTCCCCACATGCAATTTTTGGATGATAATTCCTGATGAACTCCCCAAATTGGATGATAATTCCTCATAAATGCCCCAAAATGCAATTCCTGGATGAGAATTCCTGATAAACTCCCAAAATGCAATTTTTGGATGGTAATTCCTCATAAACTCCCCAAACTGGATGATAATTCCTGATAAATTCCCCAAAATGCAATTTTTGGATGAGAATTCCTGATGAATTCCCAAAACGGAATTCCTGGATGACAATTCCTCATAAACTCCCCAAATGCAATTTTTGGATGATAATTCCTGATAAACTCCCCAAAATGCAATTTTTGCATGATAATTCCTGATAAACTCCCCAAATTGGATGATAATTCCTCATAAATGCCCCAAAATGCAATTCCTGGATGAGAATTCCTGATAAACTCCCAAAATGCAATTTTTGGATGAGAATTCCTGATGAATTCCCAAAATGGAATTCCTGCATGATAATTCCTGATAAACTCCCCAAAATGCAATTCCTGGATAAGAATTCCTGATAAACTCTCCAAATTGGATGATAATTCCTCATAAACGCCCCAAAATGCAGTTCCTGGATGAGAATTCCTGATAAACTCCCCAAACTGGATGATAATTCCTGATAAACTCCCCAAACTGGATGATAATTCCTGATAAACTCCCCAAAATGCAATTCTTGGCTGAGAATTCCTGATAAACTCCTCAAAATGCAATTCCTGGCCGAGAATTCCAGATCAATTCCCAAAATGCAGCTCAGCAAGAACAAAAGCAAACCCTGGGTTTGCTATTTCAGAGAACACGGGGGCTGAGGAGACAACTGGGAGTGAAGAGCAAAACAAAAAGATGAAGAGGCAAAGCAAGCAAATAACAAAAGAAAATCTTTTCAAAATCAAATTTGAAAGAAAGGGGGAAAAAAAAAACCAACAAGGCAATGAAAAAGTGGCAAACAGAACGTGGAAATTGTTAAGAATAATCCAAGTTTTGCTGGAGAACTCGAAAGTTATGGAATGGTTGGGTTGGGAGGGAAATTAAACTTAAATTTCCACTGTCCCAGGCTGCTCCAAGCACCAGTGTCCAACCTGGCCTTGGGCACTTCCATAGAGATAAATGTGCAGCTCAATGAAATAAAGGGAATGAGATGATAAAAATGTGGGGAAAAGGTGGCAAAAGTTCAGATTGAACAAAGGGAATCCCACACATCCCAAAAAGAGATGGAGAAGGAGAAGGGAAGGTCCTGGTGCTCCATCAATCCTCAAACCCTGAGCAGGCTGAGCTCCATCACCTTTGCTCCGGAGATCAAAAATAAGAATGGAAACCACATTGGAGGGGGCTAAAAACCATGAAAACCTCTCGAATTCCATCCTTCCAGTATTCCAAGTTTCAATCCTCCAATTCCTGATCTGCAAATCCTTGGAGCCATCACCTTCCCGAAGAAAAATGTGAATCCTGGTTTTTATTTTTTGTGTTTTTCCTGGTTGTCATCACCTTTGCTCCAGAGATCAAAAATAAGAATGGAAACGACATTGGAGAGGGCTAAAAACCAAGAAAAACTCTCAAATTCCACCCCCCACACTATTCCAAGTTTCAATCCTCCAATTCCTGACCTGCAAATCCTTGGAGCCATCACCTTCCCGAAGGAAAATGTGAATCCTGGTTTTTATTTTTTGTGTTTTTCCTGGTTTTTTCGGAGCTGCCTTTGGATCATCTCCCCTGCAGTTCCAACCCTCTCTTCCCAAAGAAACGTGTGAATCCTGGTTTTTATTTTTTGTGTTTTTCCTGGTTTCACCTTTGCTCCAGAGATCAAAAATAAGAATGGAAACGACATTGGAGGGGGGCTAACAACCAAGAAAAACTCTCAAATTCCACCCCTCACACTATTCCAAGTTCCTCCTTCAATCCTCCAATTCCTGATCTGCAAATCCTTGGAGCCATCACCTTCCCAAAGGAATGTGTGAATCCTGGTTTTTATTTTTTGTGTTTTTCCTGGTTGTCCTCACCTTTGCTCCAGAGATCAAAAATAAGAATGGAAACGACATTGGAGAGGGGCTAAAAACCACGAAAACCTCTCGAATTCCATCCTTCCAGTATTCCAAGTTTCAATCCTCCAATTCCTGATCTGCAAATCCTTGGAGCCATCACCTTCCCAAAGGAACGTGTGAATCCTGGTTTTTATTTTTTGTGTTTTTCCTGTTTTTTTGGAGCTGCCTTTGGATCATCTCCCCTGCAGTTCCAACCCTCTCTTCCCAAAGGAATAAGTGAATCCTGGTTTTTGTTTTTTGTGTTTTTTTCTGGTTTCACCTTTGCTCCAGAGATCAAAAATAAGAATGGAAACGACATTGGAGGGGGGCTAAAAACCATGAAAAACTCTCAAATTCCACCCTTCACACTATTCCAAGTTCCTCCTTCAATCCTCCAATTCCTGACCTGCAAATCCTTGGAGCCATCACCTTCCCAAAGGAACGTGTGAATCCTGGTTTTTATTTTTTGTGTTTTTTTCTGGTTTCACCTTTGCTCCAGAGATCAAAAATAAGAATGGAAACGACATTGGATTGGAGAGGGACTAAAAACCAGGAAAAACTCTCGAATTCCACCCCTCACACTATTCCAAGTTTCAATCCTCCAATTCCTGACCTGCAAATCCTTGGAGGATTTGCTCAAAAAACTCTCAAATTCCACCCCTCACACTATTCCAAGTTCCTCCTTCAATCCTCCAATTCCTGACCTGCAAATCCTTGGAGCCATCACCTTCCCAAAGGAACGTGTGAATCCTGGTTTTTATTTTTTGTGTTTTTCCTGGTTGTTTTTGGAGCTGCCTTTGGATCATCTCCCCTGCAGTTCCAACTCTCTCTTCCCAAAGGAACGTGTGAATCCTGGTTTTTATTTTTTATGTTTTTCCTGGTTGTCCTCACCTTTGCTCCAGAGATCAAAAATAAGAATGGAAACGACATTGGATTGGAAAGGGGCTAAAAATGACGAAAAACTCTCAAATTCCACCCCCCACACTATTCCAAGTTTCAATCCTCCAATTCCTGACCTGCAAATCCTTGGAGCCATCACCTTCCCAAAGGAACGTGTGAATCTTGGTTTTTATTTTTTGTGTTTTTCCTGGTTGTTTTTGGAGCTGCCTTTGGATCATCTCCTCTGCAGTTCCAATCCTCTCTTCCCAAAGGAATAAGTGAATCCTGGTTTTTTATTTTTTGTGTTTTTTCTGGTTGTCATCACCTTTGCTCCAGAGATCAAAAATAAGAATGGAAATTAGATTGGAGGGGGGCTAACAACCAAGAAAAACTCTCAAATTACATCCCTCCAGTATTCCAAGTTTCAATCCTCCAATTCCTGATCTGCAAATCCTTGGAGCCATCACCTTCCCAAAGGAATGTGTGAATCCTGGTTTTTATTTTTTGTGTTTTTCCTGGTTGTCATCACCTTTGCTCCAGAGATCAAAAATAAGAATGGAAACGACATTGGAGAGGGGCTAAAAACCATGAAAAACTCTCAAATTCCACCCCTCACACTATTCCAAGTTCCTCCTTCAATCCTCCAATTCCTGACCTGCAAATCCTTGGAGGATTTGCTCAAAAAACTTTAAAATTCCATCCCTCACACTATTCCAAGTTCCTCCTTCAATCCTCCAATTCCTGATCTGCAAATCCTCGGAGCCATCACCTTCCCAAAGGAATAAGTGAATCCTGGTTTCTATTTTTTGTGGTTTTTTCTGGTTTCACCTTTGCTCCAGAGATCAAAAATAAGAACGGAAACGACATTGGAGGGGGCTAAAAACCAAGAAAAACTCTCAAATTCCACCCCCCACACTATTCCAAGTTTCAATCCTCCAATTCCTGACCTGCAAATCCTTGGAGCCATCACCTTCCCGAAGGAACGTGTGAATCCTGGTTTTTATTTTTTTTTCCTGGTTGTTTTTGGAGCTGCCTTTGGATCATCTCCCCTGCAGTTCCAACTCTCTCTTCCCAAAGGAACGTGTGAATCCTGGTTTTTATTTTTTGTGTTTTTCCTGTTTTTTTGGAGCTGCCTTTGGATCATCTCCCCTGCAGTTCCAACCCTCTCTTCCCAAAGGAATAAGTGAATCCTGGTTTTTGTTTTTTGTGGTTTTTTCTGGTTTCACCTTTGCTCCAGAGATCAAAAATAAGAATGGAAACGACATTGGAGAGGGGCTAAAAACCATGAATACCTCTCGAATTCCATCCTTCCAGTATTCCAAGTTTCAATCCTCCAATTCCTGATCTGCAAATCCTTGGAGCCATCACCTTCCCGAAGAAAAATGTGAATCCTGGTTTTTATTTTTTGTGTTTTTCCTGGTTGTCATCACCTTTGCTCCAGAGATCAAAAATAGTAATGGAAATGACATTGGATTGGAGAGGGGCTAAAAACCATGAAAACCTCTCGAATTCCACCCCTCACACTATTCCAAGTTCCTCCTTCAATCCTCCAATTCCTGATCTGCAAATCCTTGGAGCCATCACCTTCCCAAAGAAACGAGTGAATCCTGGTTTTTATTTTGTGTTTTTCCTGGTTGTTTTTGGAGCTGCCTTTGGATCATCTCCTCTGCAGTTCCAACCCTCTCTTCCCAAAGGAATAAGTGAATCCTGGTTTTTATTTTTTGTGTTTTTCCTGTTTTTTTGGAGCTGCCTTTGGATCATCTCCCCTGCAGTTCCAACCCTCTCTTACCAAAGGAATGTGTGAATCCTGGTTTTTATTTTTTGTGTTTTTCCTGGTTGTCCTCACCTTTGCTCCAGAGATCAAAAATAAGAATGGAAACGACATTGGAGAGGGGCTAAAAACCAGGAAAAACTCTCAAATTCCACCCCTCACACTATGCCAAGTTCCTCCTTCAATCCTCCAATTCCTGACCTGCAAATCCTTGGAGGATTTGCTCAAAAAACTTTAAAATTCCATCCCTCACACTATTCCAAGTTCCTCCTTCGATCCTCCAATTCCTGATCTGCAAATCCTCGGAGCCATCACCTTCCCAAAGGAATGTGTGAATCCTGGTTTTTATTTTTGTTTTTCCTGGTTTTTTCGGAGCTGCCTTTGGATCATCTCCTCTGCAGTTCCAACCATCTCTTCCCAAAGAAACGTGTGAATCCTGGTTTTTGTTTTTTGTGTTTTTCCTGGTTTCACCTTTGCTCCAGAGATCAAAAATAAGAATGGAAACGACATTGGAGAGGGGCTAAAAACCAGGAAAAACTCTCGAATTCCACCCCTCACACTATTCCAAGTTTCAATCCTCCAATTCCTGACCTGCAAATCCTTGGAGGATTTGCTCAAAAAACTCTCAAATTCCACCCTCACACTATTCCAGGTTCCTCCTTCAATCCTCCAATTCCTGATCTGCAAATCCTTGGAGCCATCACCTTCCCAAAGGAACGTGTGAATCCTGGTTTTTATTTTGTGTTTTTCCTGGTTGTTTTTGGAGCTGCCTTTGGATCATCTCCCCTGCAGTTCCAACTCTCTCTTCCCAAAGGAACGTGTGAATCCTGGTTTTTATTTTTTATGTTTTTCCTGGTTGTCCTCACCTTTGCTCCAGAGATCAAAAATAAGAATGGAAACGACATTGGATTGGAAAGGGGCTAAAAATGACGAAAAACTCTCAAATTCCACCCCCCACACTATTCCAAGTTTCAATCCTCCAATTCCTGATCTGCAAATCCTTGGAGCCATCACCTTCCCAAAGGAACGTGTGAATCTTGGTTTTTATTTTTTGTGTTTTTCCTGGTTGTTTTTGGAGCTGCCTTTGGATCATCTCCTCTGCAGTTCCAATCCTCTCTTCCCAAAGGAATAAGTGAATCCTGGTTTTTTATTTTTTGTGTTTTTTCTGGTTGTCATCACCTTTGCTCCAGAGATCAAAAATAAGAATGGAAATTAGATTGGAGGGGGGCTAACAACCAAGAAAAATTCTCAAATTACATCCCTCCAGTATTCCAAGTTTCAATCCTCCAATTCCTGATCTGCAAATCCTTGGAGCCATCACCTTCCCAAAGGAATGTGTGAATCCTGGTTTTTATTTTTTGTGTTTTTCCTGGTTGTCATCACCTTTGCTCCAGAGATCAAAAATAAGAATGGAAACGACATTGGAGAGGGGCTAAAAACCATGAAAAACTCTCAAATTCCACCCCTCACACTATTCCAGGTTCCTCCTTCAATCCTCCAATTCCTGATCTGCAAATCCTCGGAGCCATCACCTTCCCAAAGGAATGTGTGAATCCTGGTTTTTGTTTTTTGTGGTTTTTTCTGGTTTCACCTTTGCTCCAGAGATCAAAAATAAGAATGGAAACGACATTGGAGAGGGGCTAAAAACCATGAAAAACTCTCAAATTCCACCCCTCACACTATTCCAAGTTCCTCCTTCAATCCTCCAATTCCTGATCTGCAAATCCTTGGAGCCATCACCTTCCCAAAGGAACGTGTGAATCCTGGTTTTTATTTTTTGTGTTTTTCCTGGTTGTTTTTGGAGCTGCCTTTGGATCATCTCCCCTGCAGTTCCAACCCTCTCTTCCCAAAGGAATAAGTGAATCCTGGTTTTTGTTTTTTGTGGTTTTTTCTGGTTTCACCTTTGCTCCAGAGATCAAAAATAAGAATGGAAACGACATTGGAGAGGGGCTAAAAACCATGAATACCTCTCGAATTCCATCCTTCCAGTATTCCAAGTTTCAATCCTCCAATTCCTGATCTGCAAATCCTTGGAGCCATCACCTTCCCGAAGAAAAATGTGAATCCTGGTTTTTATTTTTTGTGTTTTTCCTGGTTGTCATCACCTTTGCTCCAGAGATCAAAAATAGTAATGGAAATGACATTGGATTGGAGAGGGGCTAAAAACCATGAAAACCTCTCGAATTCCACCCCTCACACTATTCCAAGTTCCTCCTTCAATCCTCCAATTCCTGATCTGCAAATCCTTGGAGCCATCACCTTCCCAAAGAAACGAGTGAATCCTGGTTTTTATTTTTGTGTTTTTCCTGGTTGTTTTTGGAGCTGCCTTTGGATCATCTCCTCTGCAGTTCCAACCCTCTCTTCCCAAAGGAATAAGTGAATCCTGGTTTTTATTTTTTGTGTTTTTCCTGTTTTTTTGGAGCTGCCTTTGGATCATCTCCCCTGCAGTTCCAACCCTCTCTTCCCAAAGGAATAAGTGAATCCTGGTTTTTATTTTTTGTGTTTTTCCTGGTTGTTTTTGGAGCTGCCTTTGGATCATCTCCCCTGCAGTTCCAACCCTCTCTTACCAAAGGAATAAGTGAATCCTGGTTTCTATTTTTTGTGTTTTTCCTGGTTGTCCTCACCTTTGCTCCAGAGATCAAAAATAAGAATGGAAACGACATTGGAGGGGGGCTAAAAACCATGAAAAACTCTCAAATTCCACCCCTCACACTATGCCAAGTTCCTCCTTCAATCCTCCAATTCCTGATCTGCAAATCCTTGGAGCCATCACCTTCCCAAAGGAACGTGTGAATCTTGGTTTTTATTTTGTGTTTTTCCTGGTTGTTTTTGGAGCTGCCTTTGGATCATCTCCCCTGCAGCTCCAACCCCCCCAAAAAAGCCCAAGGTTGGTCCCAGAACCACTGAGAGGCACCAGGGTGGGATTGAGGCAGGGCCAGAGCAAACAGGGGAACCACAAAGTGCCACCCCCATGGCGCTACTATCACTTTACAACCCGTCGGAATCTGCTCCAGCTCTGCCCTGACCAAATCTGCTCAGCCTGGAGAGGGGTTGGAGAAGGGTTCAGTGGTTCTGGAGCATCTCAAACAGCAAACAGAGCCAGAGTTGAACATTCCTTCAATTCAAAGGCTGGCACACACCTTATTTAAATCACTTTGGTTTTGTTTGTGCCAGACAGAAACAGCTCTGGGACCAAAAAAAAAAAAACCCACCAAGCACCTTAAAAGCAATTTAAATGCAGCTCATTAATAACAAGTAGTGGCGAGTAAAAGAAATATTTGGCACGATTCTGTTGCCCAGCAGGAGGGAGAGGTTGGGAATTTTTATTTAAATATACATTCTTCCCTTGGTTTTTCATAGCCAAAAGTCTCACTTAAATTTCCATTCCTGGAACCTGCTCCTTGTCACATTTTTATTCAGTCACGAAGATGAATTGTTACAATTTTAAAGCAACCCCTGAAATATTTAAAAACTGAAATATTTGAGTTCCACTACGAATAAAATAAATGTGAATGAGTGGCTGATTCAGTTTAAAGATCAGTAAATCAAGGAGTGAAAAGTTTGATGCTTTAGATGAATCCACACAATTCCCAAAACTCAATTTTCCTAATGACCTACAGGCAAAACCTGTCAATATTAGGTCTTCCAAAAGAAATAAAACAAAAGGAGGAGGATGCACAAAGAGATGCAGTTGAGAGAAAAACCTGAATTTTAATACCTCCTCAATGGGGAGAATCTTCTAAAAGGGAATAATTCCCATTTTTTGTAGGATCTGAGGTTTTCAGGAGAGTGAAACTGCTCCTGCCAGTGACAGCTGAGGGCCACAACCCCTCCTGGCAGGCTTGGAGAAATCTGTTTTACACAGCCAGAAAATTCCTTTTCTAATGCACTTTACATCCACAATATCCCAGATGATGCTGGAGCACTCCAGAACTCAGGGAAAAAAAAAATCTTTTTTGAAGGACAAACCATCCCTCCTGCTGATTTATGAATTTTTATTTTCTGCTTTAACTCTTTCCCTGTGTCTAAAATCTCCAGCAAAACCTGCACGAGCTTTGCCATGAAAATCATGGAATGGTTTGGGTTGGGAGGGAAGTTAAAAATCATTCCATGGGCAGGGAACATTCCACCAGCCCAGCTTAATCCAAGCCCCATTCCATTAATTTTTATATAATTATATTAGATTATTTTTCATAAAATTCACCAGCCAGGAGGCCCAAGGAAAGAATGGATTGAGTGTTCACCCCAAATCTCCAACTAACTATAGGCTACAGGAAAATAAATCAGTTAAAATTTTAAAAAAAATTAAAAAAATTTAAAAAAAATTTTAAAAAAATTAAATTAAAATTTAAAAAATTAAAAATTAATTAAAAAAATAAAAAAGGAAAAACAAACTTAAAAAAATATTAGAACTTCAAACAAGCAAAAAATTCAAAGCCTTGGAAGATTCAAGATGCTCCCCCCAGACACTCATTTGAATTCTCACAGAAGCCTGTTAAGTTAATTCAGAATAAGCCAAGAAAGGTGAAATATTCTGGATTATCCAACGTCCCACTCCACACCAACCTTTGACAAAAGAGACACAGGAGAATTAAAAATTGGCTGGGAGGGAGAAAAGATTCCAGGATTTCATGGTAAATCCAGGAGCTTAGAGAGGTATCTGGAAAAGTTGTTTATTTTCTTTTTAACTTTGCCCTATTGAAGAAAAAACAAAAAAAAGATTATTTTTACAGCTGCTGTAAAGCAGAACTGGCTGATTTGATAAGGTGGCTCAAAAAACCTGATTTCCTATTGCTGGATAATGATTGATCTCCTGAATGTTTTATTTTCCAGTATAAAATACTGGATGCTCCACCAGGAATCCACCCTGTTTGTCCATGAAACCACAGGAAAATCTCCAGGAATAAAATCCTCTGGAATTTTCAGGTGTTGTTGCCACCAGCTGCCTCCCCCTGTGGAATTTGAGATCCCAAAGAAAGGCACCCAAACCATTTCCTCTCTCAATCCCTTCCCACAGAGCAGGAACCTGGGGGAGGCTCCTGCCACATCCAGAGATCCAAGGGCAGGGAAGGAAAGAGGGGCTGAGAAATATTTGGGGATATCTGACCTGGGAGGGGGAGGAGGAGCAGAGGAGGAGGCTTTGATCCGATGGTTTCCTGCTTGAAGGTTGCAATTATTGGTTCCTAAAATTTTGTTTCACTCAGCACATCAGAGACACAACAGCTCTGAGGGCTCTGCAGACACGAGGGGTTTGCTCAGAGATCTTTGGGAGAAGGATTTGGAAGTGCTGAGGGTGAGAGCTGGTCCTGCCCCAGCCTAAAGCCCCCTGTGCCCAGTGTGGGGAGCAGGAAAGGGATTGGGATGAGTAAAGGGATTGGGATGATGAAAAGGATTGGGATTGTGCCCCTGTGCCCCCTCAGGTGGGACCCCGCCTGCAGAGCTGCCCCAGCCCTGGGGCCCAGCACAGGGAGGACGTGGAGCTGCTGCAGAGAGCCCAGAGGAGGCCCCAGGATGAGCAGAGGCTGGAGCAGCTCTGCTGGGAGGAAAGGCTGGCACAGCTGGGATTGTTCAGCCTGGCCAGGAGAAGCTTTGGGCTGAGCTCAGGGTGGCCTTGCAGGGCCTGAAGGAGCTGCAGGAACCCTGGAGAGAGACAATTCCCAAGGGCTGCAGGGACAGCACCCAGGGAATGGCTTCAAACTGAAAAATTACAAGTTTGGGTGGGATGTTGGGAAAAAATCCTTCCCTGGGAGGGTGGGGAGAGGCTGGGCTGGAATTCCCAGAGCAGCTGTGGCTGCCCCTGGGTCCCTGGCAGTGTCCCAGGCCAGGTTGGACACTGGGGCTTGGAGCAGCCTGGGACAGTGGGAGGTGTCCCTGCCATGGATGGGATTTAAGGTCCCTCCAAACCCAAACCAGTCCCTGACTCCACTTCAGGCACTGCCATCGTGCCCAAGCCTGTTTTGCTCTCCTAATCCATTTTTTTTTATTCAAACCATGGCTTGACCCTGCCAGTTTTGCAATGTAGGATGAAATCCTGTTGCATGCCCATGGGAGCTGAGAAATTCTTGACTCGAGACAGAATTAGTGATTACCTCATCGTGCTGTCGGAGCAGAAGCATTTTATAAACATTAAAGCCTTTTCCAAGGGCAGAACAAGGAGCTGGTGTTTCTCTCCTCGTGCCAGTGGGGAGCCAAGGCAGAGAGATGAAATTCCACTGATTTTGGGTGCTGAAGTGGAGAGGTTGGATGACAGTTTTTGGCTTGGCACTTCTGCAGGCCAGGTTTTGGGTTCTTCAACATAAGAACCAGCATCTCCAGAACTTTGGAGAAGAGATGAAGAGAGGCCATTTCTCCAGGGGATCAGTGCCAGGGCCTCAGCACCTCCAAAGGGAGGAATTCCTCCCCAATATCCCATCTAACCCTGCCCTGTGGCAGTGGGAACTCATTGCCCCCGTCTGTCACCACCTGTCCTTGGAGAAATTCCCCTTTCCTCCTTTTTATAGCGTTCCTTAAGGTTCTGAAAGGGCTCTGAGGTCTCCCTGTGTGAGAGTTCTTGGCTCTTTTTTGAGCTTTTATTACTTAAATAAAATAATAAATAAAATTTAAAAGACGTTGTTTCTTGCAGTCACACTCTGAAATTTATTGTCTTTATTTATTACAGACTCACCAGATGTGAGCTCTCTCTAACAAGCTGAGAAACTGAGGTAAAATGGTGTCTGTCTAAGGTTATTTAAGTTTTAATTATCCAATGAACTGTTGACACCTCTATTATTTATGTTTCTAACCCAATTGTGATCACCTGAAATCCACAATGCTGACCTCTTTCACCCAATAGTAGAAAACCACCCAGATCTGTGAAGAAGAAGGAAGAAGAAGGTGCAAAAAGACAACAAACCCACACCCACAATTCTCCATCTTGGCTCCCATGTATCCCTATAGACCAAAATCCCAAATCTCAGTTTTTCACCCTGTGAGATCACAACACCATCCAAACTACACACACGCTGTTTCTGTGCTGTCACACAATTATTGAAGTCTTTTCCAAGATCTCAGGTCAAACAAAGTGTTTACTTGAGGGTTGGCACCCATAAATTCAGAAAGCTCAAAGCTTTCAGCCTTCAGAGTTCCAACTTTCTCTTCTCCAGGCTGATGGAACAGGAGTGTGGTGGAGATTCCCCTTCCCCTGGCAGCTCTCACCATTCCCCTTTAGCAGGAGCACCATGAGGTGCTCAGAAGAGGGAATGAAATCATGGATCACACCAAGAGAGTGGATCCAAGAAGGACTTTGCAGCTCTGGAGTCCCCTCAGCTTCCCCAGAGCCCCCCAGCTCCTGTTCCATGGCTGCAGGATCTGCAGGATCGGGAGGAGCTGGTTAATTGTTCCTTGGATTTGGCAGCCCCAGCAGTGGGAGTTGCTTAGCAACATCTCCCAGGCCTTGGGAGAGGCAGCAGCCATTTCAGAGGTGGCCTCAAGGAGCAAAGCCACCCTTGGGCAGGGGATGGAAGCTGCAGCAGCTCCTTCTGCACTGTGGGGCAGCCCAGTGCTCAGTGCCATTTATTGTGTTTCCATAAAATACAGAATTACCCTAAATGTTCTTAAGTGAGGGGCTGGGAGAGCTGGGGATGCTCACCTGGAGAGGAGAAGCTCCAGGGAGAGCTCAGAGCCCCTGCCAGGGCCTGAAGGGGCTCCAGGAGAGCTGCAGAGGGACTGGGGACAAGGCCTGGAGGGACAGGAGCCAGGGAATGGATTCCCACTGAAATGGGGGAAATTTACATGGGATATGGGGAAGAAATTCTTCCTTTTGAGGATGGGGAGGTCCTGGCACAGAATTCCCAGAGCAGCTGTGGCTGCCCCTGGATCCCTGGCAGTGTCCCAGGCCAGGTTGGACATTGGCATTGGGGCTTGGAGCAGCCTGGGACAGTGGGAGGTGTCCCTGCCCATGGCAGGGAATGATCTTTAATGTCCCCTCTGATCCTTCTGGAATTCTCTGATGTGTCCAACCTTCAGGCCAAGGGGTAAGAACCTTTCAGCAAAGGTGAGGATGAATAAACCAATATTTTCTCTCCAGAGGTTACCGAGTTTTGTCATTCTACTGAAACCAAACCCCATAAGAGATGGGGGAAACAATTTCCTCAGTGTGGTTCCACCTGCAAGCCCTCCATTGGCAGGGGCTGAGTCCCTGTTCCTAAACCTCCATGAGCTTCTGTTCCTAAATCTTCCAGGATCGTTCCTTCCGAGCACAGCCACTCCATTCTTTTGTCTCACTTGGGATGCACCTCGGGCGAGCATCCAAGAGCTGCAGGATTATTTCATTTATTCATTATTTCATTATTGTTCACTGGGGCTGGGAGCAGCCTGGGACACTGGAAGGTGTCCCTGCCCATGATGAGCCTTAAAATCCCTCCCAACCCAAACCATTCCATGGTTCTGAACTTTATCAAACTCCAAAGCTGTATCAGAAACACCAGCAAGTCTTATAGGGCACCTAAAATTGATAATTAACATTGGCAGAACCCGTCCTGCCAACCAGCAGATGAAGCTCAGCTTTTATCAGGAATAGTCACTTAAAAAATAATAATCTTGTTTATGTTGAGGAAAGTTCTGCAGTTTTATTCGAGTTGCACTATGAATAATAATGTTGTAATAATAATAATAATAATATGTAATAATAATGCACCATAATAATCTTGTTTATGTTGAGGAAAGTTCTGCAGTTTTATTCAAGTTGCACTATGAATAATAATGTTGTAATAATAATAATAATAATATGTAATAATAATGCACCATAATAATATTGTTTATGTTGAGGAAAGTTCTGCAGGCCTGGGGCTACAAAAACACGGCTGAAAACCAACACAAAACTGACCCCACTCTGAATAAAACACACAAAACACTCCAAGTAGGACACCCAACTCCCCCAAACAACCACCCACCACCTTGCTGAGCCCTCCCAGGTCCCACCTGGAACCCCAAAAACACCAGGAAGACCAAAGGGCTGTTCCTGCTGTCCATTTCCCAGGAGCAGCACTGGAAGGATTTAAGGAAAAGGCGTCACCACGTACCCTCCTCTCTTGTGGCGCTCCTTGTGCTTGGAGATTTTGTAAGGCAGAGACCTCTCCCCCAGGTTTTCCAGGTTCCTCACAACAGCTCCTCTCTCCATCAGAGCCTCCACGGTGCGTTTGAGCACGGCAGCAGTCTCAGGCTTGAAAAGAAAGAGAGGAAAGTGAGAAATTCATAGAAACCTGGTTGGTTTGTGTGGTAGGAAGGACATTTGTGTGCTTGCACAGCTCAGCACATGGAGAGGTGGGGCTGCAACCCAAGAAAAGGTGGAAGCATTAAGGGAGAAGAGTTTTAGGAATAGAAAATTCCTCAGCAAAATCTGTCGTTTCCAAGTCAGCAAAAAGAAAATGAGTTCATGGATTTGACTCACCTGGAATCACTTGGTCAGAGCCTTGCACAAGCCAATACTCCTAGCAAAGGAAAACGAGGGATTGGGAACAGTGTTGGGGTCCTTGCACTGCTGTTGTTCATTCATATTTAAAGTGAACCGTGTGGGGAAAACAGATCCATGGCTTGATGTGGAGACAACAATTAGCACCGTGTTAATTGATTTTGTTATTTACACTGCACGTGTGTAACACTTGGAGAACCATGGAATATCTTGGGCTGGAAGGGACCCACAGGGATCACTGATCCAGCTCCTGGCCCTGCTCACACCCCAACAATCCCCTTCTGTCCCTGGGAGTGTTGTCCAAAGGCTCCTGGAGCAGCCTCAGGGCCGTGCCCATCCCACAACCTCATTTCAGGGAGTTGTGGAGAGCAATGAAGTCCCCTCTGACAAAACCTTCTTAACCTCCATGGAGATTTAAATTAAATTAAATTAAATATTGCTGGGTAAACTCCCTGCCCTCCATCCCTCACCCCTCAAATGACACAGAAGCTTTTTGTCTCTTTTCCACATGCCCAGGGATCAGCACATTCCCTGAGTGGCTGCAAGGCCAACGTGAGGTGCAGTTTCTGAACACAACGAAGCCAAAGATTTGAGCCCCGTGTATTTAAAAACAAAACCAGAGAGAAAGAACAAGAAAAGAAAGCCACAGATTTCTACATTCAGGATTGTAAAATTTGCAACCTTCCCCACTTGTGGCCATACTCTGAAAACATCAACTAATTGTTGGGTTGGAAAGCTTGTCACTATAATCCCTCTCATTCTCCCTCTCCCAAAATTGCTATGGTTTATCCTGGCTTGCCTAAAGCCATCACCCAAACTAAAAATAAGCTGAACTCTGCTAACCAAGAGATCCACAGACACAGGTTCCTTGGTTTGCCTCAGAGCCAGACCACTTGGGGACAGAGGAAATGGGCCTGCCTGGCTCCCAACTCGTGAGCCACAACATTTTTTCCTGAACAGCCAGCACTAATTCCAGCCCCAAGGTCCAGCTCTAATTCCAGCTCTAATTCCAGGCCCAAAGCCCTGCTCTAATTCCAGCACTAATTCCAGCCCCACAGCCCAGCTCTAATTCCAGCACTGATTCCAGCCCCATAGCCCAGCACCAATTCCAGCCCCACAGCCCAGCTCTAATTCCAGCTCTAATTCCAGCCCCACAGCCCAGCACCAATTCCAGCCCCACAGATGTGGGGAGGGAAGAGGAGACAATGGAAGCTGCTGCTCCAGAGGGGAGAAGAAAGAGCTCACAGGAGCACAGAGGGCCTGGTTTGGAATTCCAGCTCTGGACACCCCTCCTGCCCCCACAGGAAACCAGAGCCATTCCCAGCTGGCTTCACCCCTGGTGAGCTCTGGCAGAGACCTTGGGCCACCCCAGTTGGTCCCAAGTTGTCACCTTGTCCTAGAAAGGGACAGAACCCTGGGATGGGGCAGGCTGGAAGGGCCCACAGTGCTCACCTTGGAGCATCCCAGAGCTCAGGGCAGGGGATTGTGGAGATTCTGGGATATCCCCATGGAGGAGACCCCACAGGATCTCTGGACAATCTGTTCAGGCCTGGTCCCTGCCCAGGGCAGAATTTCAGGGGAATTGCTGGGCTCAGGCCCTGCCCGTGGCTCTGGGCCATTGCTGGGCCTGGAGCAGAGCCTGGGCCTGCTCTGCCCTCCCTGCACACAGGGACAGACAGAGGGACAGCAGGGACAGACAGGGACACACAGGGACAGACAGGGACACACAGGGACAGACAGAGACAGACAGGGACAGACAGGGACAGACAGGGACACACAGGGACACCCAGGGCTGAGGGCCCCTGGAAGAAGGAACCAAAGGACTTCTGTCTATAGATCCAAGTTCCTCCACCTCCACATATTTTATAGCTGCCCTCAAGAAACCTGTGAACTCCACAGTTCCCACCACGTCAAACATAGCCCCAGGTGACAACCAGCCATCCTGAGGTGACACCCTGAGCACTTTGTCCCCAGCTCTGGTTGACCTGTGTGCAGTTGTGGCTCCTGCAGGAGAGCCCTGGAGGGGCTGGAGCGTGTCCAGGGCAGGGCAGGGAGCTGGGGAAGGGGCTGGAGGCCCAGGAGGGGCTGAGGGAGCTGGGCAAGGGGCTGAGCCTGGAGCAAAGGAGGCTCAGGGGGGACCTTGTGGCTCTGCACAAGTCCCTGCCAGGAGGGGACAGCCGGGGGGGTCGGGCTCTGCTCCCAGGGCCACAGGGCCAGGAGGAGAGGGAACGGCCTCAGGCTGGCCCAGGGGAGCCTCAGGGTGGACATTGGGAACATTTTTTCCCTCCCACAGTGCTCAGGCCTTGGGATGAAAGATCCTGGTCTGCAACGAAAAGGGCAACACTCAAGTGTGTCTGGAAAGCTCTGGAGCTGGAATTTCTTTTCATCCTTGTGCGGCCTCCTCAGGCCGTAACCCATGAAATGTTGCAATTGTGTGGGGATTGACAAGGGAGAGCAGGAAAAGGGCTGAGCTCAAATGCTGGAGTCCCCCTGGAGTGTTGGATTGTGTGCATGGAGCTGGGAGGTGGGAGCTGGGATCTGTGCCAGGGCCACAGGGCCAGGAGGAGAGGGAACGGCCTCAGGCTGGGCCAGGGGAGGCTCAGCTTGGCCAGCAGCAGGAATTTCCCCATGGAAAGGGTGCTCAGGCCTTGGCAGGGGCTGCCCAGGGAGCTTTGCAGTGCCCGGGATCCCTGCAGGTGTCCCAGAAATGTGGGGTTTTGGCCCCTGAGGATGTGGTTTAAATGTGAGCACACCGCTGGTGCTGGCCCATGGTTGGACTGGATCATCTTAAAGGTCTTCTCCAACCTCAGCAGTTCTCTGGTTCTGGCCTTTCCCTCTCTCCTCACCAATGTCTCAGCTCAGCACAATCCCACCCAAGAGCAGGACGCTGCTCCATGCACAGCCAGGGCTGCCCCATCCATTTCCCCCAGGATTAAAGCCACAAATGCCTGGAAAGAACCATCAAACAGCACCAACCACCTCATCCTGGGGGGATGTTTTGTATCAGAGGGAATAAAAATGCTCCCATGGGTTCCATCAGTCCCACAGGACTCACCTGGCAAGCAGGGAGGGTATAAAGAAAGGGGAACAGGGAAAAAATGGGATTCTCTGGTGGCAAAGTGGCTTCAGGCATGACCATCAGCCATGAGGCTCAAAGAACAGCTTGGAGACAAACCAAACGTGGAAATAAAACTTAGAATGCTGATGCCTCCTAAAAACCAGAGTTCTGTGAAAGGGCTCAGCTCCACTGCTCCTTTTTCTATCTCATTTCTACAAGAAAAGTCCAAGGGATAGAAAATCTAGCACTGGCTACGAAAAAAGCTTTGTCAACCACCAAAACCTCCTCCAAGAAGAGTCTTTGGAGAGAGCAAAGGGAGCAAACACCAAATCCTCAGTAGTTTTAGGGCTAGGACAGTTCTCAAGTTCCTCTGGGCACTTGCTCAGTCCAACAGGAAGCATTTAAAGTCAGTGGGCACATCCCAAATTATAAACAGGAATAACTCCATCCCAATTACTTGATTATCCCTTCAATGTAGTAACAGCAGGATAAAATTATGTCTTTTTTTGGTTGCTCAGCAGTTACAAAAGGTTGGTCTGGGATTATTTACTGAGGTGGGAATCAAAGAAGGCAAAATCCATGTTTAGAAGGGAGCTGCAATTCCAAGCAGCAAAACTAAAGGGAAGAACCATTTCCTTGCTGCCACTTACTACTTAATAAAACATTAGAAATTATTAGTGAAAATGATTAAAAACTCTTGCAATTGCTGTAAAAGCATCAACAACCCAGAGCAGCGGCCCCAGGTCGGGTACAACCACTCAGGGCAGTCAGGAAAGATCAAAATCCAGATAAATGCAGCATTCCAAGGAAACAGAAGATGTGGGAGCTGTGCTGAACCCCTGGGGAAAACGGGCTGTGCTGGGCCAGGCTGGCTGGAAACTGAGCAATGGAAATGGGAGACCTCTGAACACCTGTCTGGAAATTCAGGGGTGGGGAGGGATCCCAGACTGGTTTAGGTTGGAGGGACCTCAAAGCCCATCCAGGGCCACCCCTGCCATGGCAGGGACACCTCCCACTGTCCCAGGCTGCTCCAAGCCCCAATGTCCAACCTGGCCTGGGACACTGCCAGGGATCCAGGGGCAGCCACAGCTGCTCTGGGCACCCTGGGCCAGGGAAGAATTCCTTCCTAATATCAAGTCTAAACCTTCCCTCTTTCAGTTTAAAGCCATGATTCCTTGTCATGTCACTCCAATTCCTTGTAAAATGTCTCTGATAGTGGCTGCTGAGAATGTGGAATTACGGAATCATGGAATGGTTTTGGTTGGAAGAGACCTTAAAGCCCATCCAGTGCCACCCCTGCTATGTGCAGGGACACCTCCCACTGTCCCAGGAACCAGGGTGGCCAGCCTGCCCACCCTGCCAGGGAACAATTCCTGATTCCTAAGATCCCATCAAATCCTACTTTGAAGCCATTCCCTGTGTCCTGTCCCTCCAGGCCTTGTCCCCAGTCCCTCTGCAGCTCTCCTGGAGCCCCTTCAGGCCCTGAGCTCTCCCTAGAGCTTCTCCTCTCCAGGTGAGCATCCCCAGCTCTCCCAGCCTGGCTCCAGCCCTGGAGCAGCTCTGTGGCTCCTCTGGACTCATTCCAACATTTCCACATCTTTCTTCTCTTGGAACCCCAGACCTGGGTCAGTTTAGGGACAGAGGTTTCTGTAACTACAACAGAACAATTTTCCCAAAGACAGAGTAAAGGGCAAATGGGAAACCCCAGGTGCTCCTGACCATGACAACCCTCCCACATTCCCATCCCACACTGAGAATATTCCAGAAAAAGCAAAGAGAAAGTTTGGCAAAGCAGGCAGGTCACCAAAAATAACTTCGGGGGAAGTGATCAAAATTACTTCTGAATTAAAATGAACACCCCATCCTCAAAACAGGTTTTAATTAGCATTTGAATGGTGTGTAAGCCAAAGAACCAGATATGAACATGAAGCCCAAGGACCTGGATGAAGAGGAAGCAGCAACTTTTAACCTCAAAGTGATGCCTGAACCCTTCTGTTCCCAAATCCACCTTTCTTCTTCAAAGAATCTAAATTCTATGATGAATCTTTTTAAATTTTAACTCGACTTTTAAGATCCATGGAAATTATAGAAGAAATTAAACTAAAATCTAAGCAATACAAGCACTCTATAAATACCAACTCACAGCTAAATTACAATATCAATCCCAACACTGAATTTAATTCATTTTAGGGAGCTGAAAGACTTGAGAATTTCTAAAAAGAAGCCTAAAAATGTGTCTTTTAAATCGGAAATAAACAGCAACCAAATCCTTCATGATTTAGAGTTATTTTAATGGTTTATTACTAGAAACAGCTGAAGTTACAACTGGCCACAACATCACAGAAGGGTTTAGGTTGGAAGGGATTGTAGGGATGATCCAGTGCCACCCCTGCCATGGACAGGGACACCTCCCACTGTCCCAGGCTGCTCCAAGCCCTGTCCAACCTGGCCTGGGACACTATCAAGGATGGAGAATCCTCAACCTTCCAGGCAGAATCAATACAGAATCAGTCAAACCTCAGAATTAATAAAACCTCTTGGTTAAAACTCCAGGAACTCTTCTTCCAAGCACAATATGTTCTAACAAGGGTTTCAATGTAACACTGCAAAATTCTCCTTATCAGAAACTTGTTGAGAAAGAGCTCCCCAGGAACATCGAGTTGTGTTCCTGCCAGGACTTTCTGATGTTAATATATTCCATCAAGTTTACTCCATATGTTCATTAAGCTTAATTAAAATTGGAAAGGAAAAATAATGAAATCCAAACAAAAAAAGACATGGAGGGAACATCTCCGACACTACAGAGGCTGGTGTGTCCCCATGGTCAGCTGGGGTCCCTATCCCAGCTCTGGAAAGAGCTGGAGTGGCAACTCAGCCAACTTCCCAGATCTAAAGAATGCCAGGATCCCTGAGGTTGGAAAAGATTTCTGAGGTCACAGAGTCCCAGCTGTGCCCCATGGGCACCTTGTCCCCAGCCCAGAGGACTGAGTGCCACCTCCAGGTGACACCTGCAGGGATCCCGGGCACTGCAAAGCTCCCTGGGCAGCCCCTGCCAAGGCCTGAGCACCCTTTCCATGGGGAAATTCCTGCTGCTGGCCAAGCTGAGCCTCCCTGGCCCAGCCTGAGGCCGTTCCCTCTCCTCCTGGCCCTGTGGCCCTGGCACAGATCCCAGCTCCCACCTCCCAGCTCCATGCACACAATCCAACACTCCAGGGGGACTCCAGCATTTGAGCTCAGCCCTTTTCCTGCTCTCCCTTGTCAATCCCCACACAATTGCAACATTTCATGGGTTACAGCCTGAGGAGGCCGCACAAGGATGAAAGAAATTCCAGCTCCAGAGCTTTCCAGACACACTTGAGTGTTGCCCTTTTCCTTGCAGACCAGGATCCCTCATGCCAAGGCCTGAGCACTGTGGGAGGGAAAAAATGTTCCCAATGTCCACCCTGAGGCTCCCCTGGGCCAGCCTGAGGCCGTTCCCTCTCCTCCTGGCCCTGTGGCCCTGGGAGCAGAGCCCGACCCCCCCGGCTGTCCCCTCCTGGCAGGGACTTGTGCAGAGCCACAAGGTCCCCCCTGAGCCTCCTTTGCTCCAGGCTCAGCCCCTTGCCCAGCTCCCTCAGCCCCTCCTGGGCCTCCAGCCCCTTCCCCAGCTCCCTGCCCTGCCCTGGACACGCTCCAGCCCCTCCAGGGCTCTCAACTTGACACAGCCCTGGAGCACAGAGGGACAATCCCTGCCCTGCTCCTGCTGGACACACAATTCCTCACCCAGCCCAGTGACCTCTTGCCCCACCCAGACTGGTCCAAGCCAGCTCTCCCTTCTAGGAGAGGAATTTTCATGGATCAGACCCGGCTCTGGACACGCAGCTCTGACACTCATCCTGCACATCCTCACTGCTGCCCAAGGACGAGTCAGGACAAAGACAAAGCTGAACACAGTGAGTAAAAAACCTTCCACAGCACATTTTGAACCATAATTTTTAAATCCTCCCCCTTTCACAGATCACAAGCACCCTTGGCTCTGGAGCAGAAGAAGGTTTAAGGTGGAAGTCACAATGTTTTCATCTAGTGAAGAGGGAATCTTGCCAATTCCTTGCTCAACTTCTGCCAGATAAATCCTGGGATACACAACAGGGCTCAGGTAAATATTAAAAAATCACTGCTGGCAAAGGGTTCTAAACATCATAAACTGAATTATCTTCTATCACTCCACCAACACCTCAAAAACAAAGCCCAAAACACCCAAAAAACAAATCCCTGAGCACAACCTGATTAAAGTGACGAGAGAAGATCCAGAGGTGAAACCTCCTGGCTCGTTCCCTTTCCCAGCACATTTTCCACAGGGAAATTGTGGCAGCCCCATCCTAGGGAGGGAATTTAGAAAAAGGCCTCACTGCCACCATCTCTGTGAGATTTTCCCCACAATCCTGGCCAGGCCCCTGCACCCAGAGGAACCTGAAATGCCCAAGAGCAGGAAATTGGGGAGTGAGGTTTGGCCAAGGCAAACAGAACCAGCTGGTGACACAGAGGCAGCCTGAACCTCTTTGAGAATCACTGACCTGGAAAGCTGCTCGCTGAGCAAACACCTAATAAACTAATTATGAACCGGTTAATTAATAGTAAACTCATGAAAACGCTCCCTCCTGGAGATCACAGATCTAAGCCACGTTTATTAAGGCAGGAAAATGATTGGTTTTCATCCCAAATCTAAAGTTTCCTCTCCAAAAAAAAAAAAAAAAGTTTCTGATCTGCCCCTTGAAATGAACAACAGCAAAATTTCCATTTTTCTTTTACGAAACAGCAGCAAAAGAAGAGAACGAATGAAAAAATTGGGTTAGTCCATTTTGTCTGAAATTCTGGGTTTAGCAGCCTTGCCACAGTTTTTGCCAACATCTCACCTCCAAAGGAATGTGAATCCCTAATTTAACACCAGGCCTGGCCCTCCCCTTGCTGAACCACCAACACTGGACAAGGAATTCATGATTCCCACCATCATTCCCAAGTTCATCCCGTCCTTATGGGGGGGACAGGGATGAAGAGAAGGAAGTAGGAGATTCAGGGCTCTGCTCACAGATGTGTTCATGTTTTAACTCCAGAATCAGTAAGAAGGTGCTGGTCTCACTCAAGAACTGCTTAAGCAGCAGCTGAACAGGATATTTAAAGATAAAACAACAACAAAAAAGGAATTTTGCACAGTATCCAAGCAGATTCCTCGGCTAAAACAGGGGGTTCACTCCTGGTTTGTGCCCTGAGCCCAGCCCAGTCCACCCCAGCCCCACCTCCCAAAAGCAGGGGCCAAACTCAGGATTTGGCATCCTGAAGTTCTCCTGGCACTTTCAAAGAACCCAGTGTGGCTTTGCCTTTGGAATAACCAGGGAAAGCAGGAATCATCTTTAGCTGCAGGGACGCAGGGCTTACTGAAAGTAAAATACTCCAAAACAGCTCCACAAATCTCTGTTCTGGTGGGTTGGTCGGTTTGGGGTTGGTTTTTTTTTTTTTTTTTGTTTGTCTGTTTTTTCATCTATTTTTATTGAAACTTTGTACAGAAGTTTGAAACATTTCCATACAATACTTTGAGACAGGACAAAATGCCATGGTAAAGGAATGTAAACTGCAAGAAACACAGTCTGAAAGTATCCAAATACTCTCTAATAAGAGTTTTAGTTTGAAGACTAATGCAGGAGGCAAAATAATACGCATACAGTATACAAAGAACAGTATACACAGGGCCAGCAGTGCTAACTATGAAAATTTTGCATCAGATTTACTTCAAAGATTGATAGCAATATGATAATTCTATACACTAGACCAAAATTAATTTATCATACATCGTTTCTATGACAAAAAGCTTGTCATTAAGGACAGTAGCAACTTACAATATAATTAAGCTGTATTAATCTCATTAACACTTCTAAATCTATATTCCTACTACAGTAAAGGTTTTTTTTTTTTCAGTATATTGTCTTATAAGATCTTAACAGACCTTTAAATAACACTTTACCAAAAGAGACCTGGATCCATTATAGTGATCTTATCTACATGCCCATTTGGCTTATTTCCAAAAAAACAACCAAGGGACAAGGAAAAAGGCAGGTTTCAAATGCTATATGATATCATTTGGTTTTGGTCTGAAATGTATTTTAGAGAGTTAAAAAAAACCAACAGAAAAAAGGCAGTTCATTAACTGGTATTTTATATAAAATCTGCAGAAAAATACAACAGCAACAAAACCCAAAAATACTTCACAGATATCTAAAAAACATTTTTTTTTCTCAGAGATACAAGGTAAAGCAGCATCACTTTGACACTGTGCTTTAAAAAAGAAGATGATGAATGAAGAGACTGCTCGAGTGAGATTAGAAAATTTTGCTTTCTTCTTGAAGAAGACTACTAACAATTTGCACAGCAACTATTTTTATAACCACCTCATTTTAAAAGCGTGAATTCCTTAGACACACAATTGTCATTTCACCGCCGTTTTTTGCTCAAAGTGTCTGACTTTACACAGTGGAACTGAGAATGCCAAGTGTCACCAGATGTCACTGTACCATGAGTTCAAGATTGGAACAGAAGTGAAGCAAATGCCTTGAAACCAACACCAGGAAAGAAATCAAAGAGAAAGTGTTCTGTAAACAAAACAAAACCACTTTTCATAAAAATAAAAAAAAAAAAAGAAGAAAAAACAAACCAAAAAACCAAGAGTTCAGAGATCTCACAGTGAAATCAGAAATTCTAATTATATATGTTTTACATTCTAGGACTACTCTTTACCTTAGGCCAATTAAAGCACATTAAACCATTTAATTATATACAAACATTTTCTTTAAAAAACCAAAAAATAAAAATTAAAACATTGCACAGAAGTCTGCTTTTAACATCACATAACAAGGTTAGGTTTATTTTCAAAACAATTACATTTAAGGGCACAGAACATACAGAATACCAAATTAACAGATGAGTAATTTTGCTTCTCTGTACATGCTAAATCCAAAGATTTCCTTGAGAAAGCTGGAGCTTGGCAACTCCAGCTTCTTCCATGTCTCCTGTTCTCCGAAAGGGAGCAATTCCCAACACTTCCTCTATCTCAGGATTTAAAAAAATAGATATATAAAAAAAATAAAGCTGTTTTAAAGTTGTAAGCATCTTTTAAGTGCTGGCAGAGCTCCCTGGGTGGCTCTGCCCCCTCCGCTGTAACCTCGTGGAAATAAATCCTTTTCTCTCCTCGGTTACAGGGCTCATGACTCTCATCAGAAGTCTCATCCTGGCCCTTCTGGGATCAGGGAACACACAAGTGGAGAAATAAAAAATACACAATATAAGGAATATACTGAAGGCCATTTTTATTTCTTACAATCTCGCACTGTCTCCTTTCTCTAAAAGCTAAACAAGAAAAATTATTTATAAAAAAAAAATTAACAACAAAAAAAAGCTCTAAACTTTGGCAGAGAATAGCATCAAATCAGCCATTTAAAAAAAAACTTAAATAAAAACAGTCTCCCAAAATGTACTATTAAACTCTCAAGAAGAAGCCTTCTTCTTTTTTTTTTTTTTTCTCTTTTTTAAATAAAAGCTTCTACCGTTTCCAGGAGCAAAATTCAAATATCTTACCTGAAAAAAAAAAATAAGTTAAGGGAAACAACAACAAGAAAAAAAAGCTGTCATTCCAAACTCAGTTTTCCAAGACTTGTCATCCTAAGCTCAAGGCAATAATAAATAAACCCATTGCTGCAAGACAGAAGCACAACCAGCCCCACGCAGGGGGAGGAGGCCAGGCAACAAAATCCATGGAAAAATCACTGTCCATTGTGGGGAACGCTCTGTGGTTCTGCTGGACCAAAAAATGGGTGTTCAACCCCAAATTCTTCAATTCCCCCCTCAGTGAAGGCTTGTTTACGCTATAAAAAAATCCTTTCTCCTACCCAAGGTCCTTCTTGCCAGCAGGCAGCTTGCCTGGAACCTTAGAAATATTTTTATTTACTAATAAAGGCCTTTTTTTTAAAGTGGTTTTATGCAGCAAAGAATATCAGCAACTTCCAGGACCTCTGTGACACAGCGAGGCTGGAGAGGAGCACACAGAACACCTCGGAAACACCTGAAGAGAAAAAAAAGCACTGGAGAAAGAATTTGCTTCAAAGCTTCACAATAGCAGGTCCAAAGATGGGGTGGGGGAACAGATTAATAATCCATGATGATCCTGCCTGCCAATTAGCAGTGTGATTAATGTGGCTGCTCGTTAGTGTAGCAAAAGGGAGAATAAATGAAGGGGCAGGTGGAGCACCTGGGCTCCGCAGTGCATTCCTGAAGGACTTGACTCCCTTCCACAGCCAAGGATGATTTCCCCATGGATCTGACCAAGCAGGACACTGGAATTCCACCTGTTAACCCTTCCAAGTGTCCCCTTTGAGGAGCAAATGACTCGGGGAGGGGCAGAGGGATGGAAGGAGCAGGGAGAAGCCGATGGAAGCGCTGGGAGCGCCTCCTCCAGCCGCGCCTTCAGCCGCCCGCCCACGTAAGGCACCCTGGGGAACAGCACAGGGGGGCGAGGGGGCTGAGCTGAAGGGTCCCTGAGCTAACCTGGCTTCCCAGGTGGTGGCAAAAGCGCTGGACATTGAGGGCCAGGAGGAGCAGCCTGGAAAAAAATCCCAGCGCCAGCACTGCTCCCAAGTCGTGCCGAGTTCCGAAGGGACGCAAGTCTCCTTCCCTGGGCCAAAGCGGGCGTTTGAGCCACATCCCAGCCATGTCAAGAGGATATTGTTGGATTCAGAATTCTCTTTTACCCTCTACAAGTTGTTATTTTTCATCCGCTGCGATCAAATGTTGCCCTCAGTTGTTTTATCCTGTATGGAAATATTTCCCTATGTTTTATATCAAACCGTCCTTCACAGCTCAGCCCGCTAATGAAGCAACTTGAGATGCCGTTAATTTCACAATGCCAGGATTTCACCCTGAAACAGGAGTTAAAATGTTTTCCCAAACCAAGCTGTGGCCACACAAATCATGAGAAAATGTGTCTTGTCATCAACACCAGGTATGGTGACTCCTCTCTACAAATATTGTAACAACCCTCCAAGGTTTCCACTTTGGAGTAGTTCTACTTCCCAGCAGCAACAATTAAACCAAGTGGAGAAAAAAGTGGGGCAGCTCAGCCTCTGGTCAAAGTTTTGGAATGAATGAGATTCAAATGATATTAAAACATCATCAAAACAAACAAAACCACCCCAAAAATAGAAGTGAATCCTTTTATGTGAAAATATGTGTTGTAAATTATCTACTAAAAGCCATGTGGATGGCACCGCTGGAAAAGCAAACTTTCTCCAGCAGTCCAAGGCAGGATTGACCCAAATTTTATCTCTGCAAAATGGTTTCCCCCACAGGAATTGGTTCTTGTTTGTGTGCCAAGAAAAGTTGCTGGACCCCTGAACTGGTTTTGGTGAATGCTCACAATGGTCCCTCAGCCCGATTTTGGCCCAGCCAGCTTGTGCTCTCCTGAATGAGCTCAGGAGCAAAGACAACTGGAGGAATTATTTCTGTGGAAAGCCTGGATATGACCACTCTGTCCTGGAGAGGGAAGGAGTTTAATACTGGTGGGCTCTGCTCCCAAAACCAGGACCCAGGATGAGAGCACCAACCTGTTGCACACACATCCTCCATACACCTGGAAACTGCTCAGGCCTGCCTGGGCATCCATCCTTCAGGAGGAAAGATCCTCTGGATCTGGAGACCTACAAATAGCTGTGACTGCCTGGGAGGAATTCAGGTTTTTGGAAAAATCCTGAGGACGGGACAGACCTCAATTGCCGGCACAGATTGCGGCTGCACGCGCTCCCCGTCTCCTGACACCGAATCCCTCAGGATCCTTCTGAGCAGGGAGGGAGGGAAGGAAGGAATTTCTTCACACAAAGGTCACTCATGGGAAGGGGCTGCCCAGGGAGGTGCTGGAGTGCTCAGCCCTGGAGGAGTCCAAGGAATTTGGCACTCTGGGCTGGCTGACCAGGTGGGGATTGGGCACAGCTGGAACTCAATGACCAGGGAGGGCATTTCCAAGCTCAGGGATTCTGGGATTCCTCAAAAAAACCCAAAAAGTTGGACAGGGTGAAAGGGGAGGTGGGAGAGGACGTGGGGCAAAAGGACTCTGGAAAACAAGGAGCACTTTCACCTCTCTCCCCCATTTCCCCTTCCAGCTGTTCTCACCCTGCAGCATCGGGGCCGCAGGGATTCCTCCCAGATACAGCAGAGGAAAACCCTTGTGCAGGGTGAAAAACAGTTTTTCAAGACATTCAAAGCCTCATGTTTCTCTTTTTCCCAAGTGCTAGAACCTACAAACAGATTTTTCCCCTAAAAAGAAGCTGATTCTAACAGTGTCTAAAGGTTCAAAGCTGGAGAGGCTGAATGAATCTTTTTGGCCATTTACTGAAACTCAAGGAATTCCCCCTAAACCTGAGGAAAAACTTCTTTCCATGGAAGTGGCAGAGCCCTGGAACAGCTGCCCAAGGACATCTCAAACCCACCCTAAAAATTCTGGGATTCTTCAATTTCAATATATTACAAACCACATAGAAAGAATATTTCTTTTTCCTCCTCCTCCACTGACAGTTTGTCATCTCCAGGCTTATTTTTGTTTTAGTTTTTTTCTTTTTTTTTTAATACAGAAACTTTTTAGTAATGGAATTTACAGTGAATAAAAATCAAAAGACAAAATTTTCCTTACAAAGAATAAAAAAAAAAAGCAGAAAGCTGCTAAGAGCTATCACGTTTTAAGTGCTATAAAATGAGACAAAACAGCTTCCTGTTGTTGCCAGAAGAAAAATGAGAAACTTAAAAAAAAAAAAAAAGCAGTGAGTGCAATTAAAAAGTGCTAAGTTGGCCAAGGTAATACAGTTATTTTATAAATGTGCATCACAGCTCTGCATTTAAAAATCTTTTGACACAGCTTTAATCACGCAGCTTTTACACGCTGGTAACTGATTACCTGTTATCTTCACTTAATGCTGACTGAGCTGTAACTGCCTGACTTCAAACACAGCCACCTGCCTGCCTTTGGTATATTTATACACAGAAAAACAAAAGGTTAGTGCTGCAAATGGAAAAAGAAAAAAAAATAAAACCAACACAAAAGGGAAAAAAGAAAAAGCCACCACAGGACAGGTTCTGCTCTCAGCAGAGGGAGGACAACACATCTCAAATGGTCTCGAAATAGGCTAAAGCTGAGTTGATCTTACAATTATAGCGTAAACAATGCCTGGCTTGTGGTTATGTTGTTTGAAAAGAAAAGAAAAACCAAAAAATCTCCAGAGACCTGTATCAACTTCTGTATGTTTAAGCCATACCCTTAAAAGTTCACTATTCACTCACAAAGAGAAGTAGACAAACATGAAGATTCCAATCGAACAGACACAGACCAGTCCAGTATTTAGTAATAGTTTAACTTTTGGAGTCTCTTCCAGCATTTGTAAACAAACAGTCTCTTCCTCGACCTCCCGAACCACTCTCTTGTTTATGTTTTTACTTTTAAAGCCACAGAACCAATCTATGAATTTCAACGGTCTCGCCCTGTCGTCAGTCCCCTGCTCCTCCTCGTGCTTTTTCTCCCCCATCAGGGCGGCCTGTCCGTTGGAATAACAATCCACGGGCGTCTCCACCTCGGAGTGGCTCACCGAGATCACCGGGTTGCTGTCATCCCTGCACGTCACCAGGAGGTTGATGTCCTCCGGCTTCACGTTTTTAATGTTCTCCTCCGACTTCCCGTTGGGAATGATGTGGTTGGCATTCTCGTTGCACTTGAGGATGCTTTTCTCCTGCGCCTGGTACAGCTCCCCCTTGCCGGCGCTCTCCGGCACACTGCGCTTCCTCAGGGCCCAGAACGTGGTGGTCCTCACCTGCTCCTTGGTGGGCGGCGGCGTGAGCAGGCTCACCACCACCGTCACAGCCCCGGTGATCCAGAACAGGCCCGTGGCCACGTACATGTAATGGATGTTCTTGATGAAGCCGGGCCTGGTGTCCGGCTGGTCGCACTCGGGAGCGCGGTAGAAGAAGGCCAGGATCAGCCGGATGGCGCCCAGGACAAACCCGGCCATGCCGCCGTAGAAAGCGCCCTGCTCGTTGCAACGCTTCCAGAAGATGGCCATGAGGAACAGGGCGGCCACCGGCGGCGTCAGGTAATCCGCCACCTCCTGGATGTACAGGTACATCTGCCCGCCCTGCATCTCCACGATGATGGGCACCCAGGCGATGCTGATCACCACCATGAAGGCCACAAAGACCCTGCCCACGATCATCAGCTCCCGGGAGGTCGCGCTCTTCCGGATGAGCTTGTAGACGTCGAGCGTGAAGATGGTGCTGGCGCTGTTGAAGATGGAGTCCAGGTCGCTCATCAGCGCGGCGATCATCACGGCCATCATGAGCCCGCGCAGCCCCACGGGCACCAGGTTCATCACCAGGCGCGGGTAGGCGATGTTGGAGCAGCCGGCCCTGCTCCCGCACACCTTGAAGCAGTGCTCGGGGTTGATGCAGGCAATGTCATCCACAAACAGGATGCGGGAGATCATCCCCGGCACCACGATGATGAACATGGGCAGCAGCTTCAAGAAGCCGGCCATCAGGGTGGAGCCTTTGGCGTGAGCGATGTTTTTGGCGGCCAGAACTCTCTGCACTATGACTTGGTCGGCGCACCAGTACCACACTGAGGCCGGGGTCTGTCCCAGCAGAAATCCAGGCCAGGGAATGTCTTCGTCCGTCGGCTCGCGCAGCATTTTGAGAGAGTCAGGCTTTGGGCTGACGTTGCAGGAGTTGGTGTTGGAGATGTTGTAGGTCAGGAGGATGGAGGTGACGTTGGGCGTCGCCAACATGTACCTCCTTTTCACTTCTTCGAACCCACCGACCTTCGTGAGGCTTATGATCATGAGTGTGAGGGCCCCGATGATCATAAGCAGCGCTTGGAGGGTGTCCGTGTAGATGACGGCCACCAGCCCTCCGGTGACAGTCAGCAGCGCCGTCATTCCGATCAGCAGGATCACCGACAGGTAGAGGTTCCACCCTAGGGACTCTTGGATAAAAAGCGCCCCTGAATACAAGTCAACCGAGAGTTTGGTGAAGATATAAAGAATTAGAGACAACGCTGCAAAATAGATTTGAATCCTATGCCCTCCGAACCGCTTGGACAAGTATTCGGGCATGGTGTACACTCCCGACCGGATGTAGACTGGCACGAAGACCCATCCCAAAAGCTGCAAAAGCATTAAGGCGTTGAACTCCCACGCGCCTACGGCGAATCCGCTCGCCGCTCCAGATCCTGCGAGCCCAATGAAATGTTCACTTCCAATATTGCTCACAAACAACGAGGCCCCGATAGCTACCCAGGTCATAGAACGCCCTGCCAAAAAGTAGCCACTGACGGTGCTCCGATTGTTTTTCCACATGGCAAAGAAACCTATGCACATTACAAGCACGAAGTACAGGGCCACAATGGCAATGTCTGCTGGCTCCAAAGCAGCCCTCATTTTGTAACCAAAAAGCCTTCGCTGACGTCCACTTCTCGCCCCCCAGCCAACGTCTCTTAAGCACCACGTGAACCAGTTTTAACCAAAATCAACACAGCGGGTCAAATTCTTTGTCCCTTGGTTTGCTGTCCTGATGCTGGTGGCAGTGGTACATTTACTTTTCTCCGCTTCTCAAATTTGGGAACTTAGCACGCACTTTTAATCCACATTCCACAAGAGCATCAGCCTTAAATCAGTTGATGTAGGAGAAATTCTTAGTTGCAGCTAAGTTTAGTGAGGCCTACTGTACCAACCCTGCAAGGCAGCAAAGACAAAAGACAAAGATTGAATTAGAGAGGAATTTCATGAAGTAATGAGAAAAAATTTGAAGTGTAGTAAAACAAATCACTGAACACCACAGATTTTTCCCCCTAATCCGTAACAGACATCATTCAGTATTTGTAGGGCTAAGTGGTAAAAGCCTTTTACAAGTCAACTTCAATGGTTACAGGTACCTTCAGAGACGCAGCGATTCGGGAGGGTTGAGAGACCCAAATTCCCCAAAACACAGCAAGCAACAAAAATACATTTTCTTTTTCTTTACTCCGATGTCTCACAAGTCTCCTTCTCAAGCCACTAAACAGATCTTTCAAGCAATCTTAGGAAAATGAAATTAAAATAATCCAACAAACACCAATGGCTATGGAGCACTGGCTCAGCATTTTCTGCACTGCACCCCCTAAGTCCTGGGAGATTCTGGCAGCACAGAAACGCACTTGAGACACCAGCTGGCTGCTAGAAAAATCAGAGTGAGGTCACAGCGCTGTCAAAAAACAACATCCATATCAAATCAGCTGGAGAATCAAGGTTATTCCGCAGGTTTTGAGGCGAGGCTGGTGGCTGAGGTACAGATAATCACAGGGTTATTTTTCACTTGGAAAGCTCTCCATACACATCCATGTGATCCTAAGGGAGAAAACATCCCATTCCAGCAAGTGGCAGAAGCAAAACTCCGCCTGACATCTCATTTTAGGGCCAGTGCCTTTGGATACCCACACCTGGGGTTTTGTGGGAGCACCAGAGGCACAGGAGGGAACACTGGGTGGATTCTGGCAGCAGTCACAGCTGGAAGGATGCCAGGAAATGCCCTTCCCAGCATCCATTCCCATCCCAGCATGGAGAGGTGGAAGGTATTGGAGGCAAAGCTTTCCCTGTCGCGCTCTTCCCGAATTCCCAATCCCACCTGACAGCTCCCAAACGCGTCAGGAAACAAAACTCATTTTGGCAAGCAGGACTGAAGCGCTGGAAGAGAAGGGGACAATAAAGACTTGGGGCACAGGAAGGGGCACTGAGGAGCTGAGTGGTGGCTCCCTCATGGATTTGGGATGTGCTTCCATCTCCCGTTGGGGAGGTACCACAGAACCGTGGAATGGTTTGGGATGGAGGGACCTTAAATCCCATCCAGTGCCATGGCAGGGACACCTCCCACTGTCCCAGGCTGCTCCCAGCCCCAATGTCCAACCTGGCCTGGGACACTGCCAGGGATCCAGGGGCAGCCACAGCTGCTCTGGGAATTCTATCCCAGGGCCTGCCCACCCTCTACAACCCAAAGGCTTCTAATGGGTTTAGAGAGAGCTGGGCACGGGATTCTTCCATTCCCCACACCCAACGGCCATGGGAAGGGAAGACCAAAGCACAGAACAGGTTTAGTCTAAAGATCAGAACACAAACATTTAGCAGCAAGAATGAGATTATTACAGAAGGTGAGGATCAAGGTCTGACTCCACTCCTCTTTCCCCCATTCACTTGTAAAGGCACAAGAAATCCTACACTGGGTCTTTTTTCTGGCCATAAAGTCTCACAAGTCCTACAAGCATCAGCTCCAGGCATCCCCTTCCAGTTCATTCTCTGGCATGAGGCTGAAACTCCCATTTCCCCATTAATTAATGATTAATACAAACAGCCTGATAGCATATTCTAATATTTGGTTGGTTTCTTGTTTAGCATCCTGGCCATATATTGGGGTTGTTTAAAGGGTCAATAAAACCATTTCAAATTCCAAGAGAGTTAAGGCTGAAAATGCACACGTTGTGTTGAAGGCAGCAATGGTGCTAAGGTAAAAACGTGCAACTCCTCATAGATTTTAAAAATAGCTCCCAGCAAGCCACAACTTCAGCCTTGAGGAGAAATCCACCATTGTGTCATTTGTACAGTCCAGCTGTTTTTCAGGAGAAAAATTTCAAACAATAAAAATAAAAAATAATAAGGGTTCCCCCCCAGCACCACAAACCCACTTGAGAATAGAGATATTCCTTCTGCTGGAATTACAGCCAATAATGAGAGACTAAGGAGACATGGCACAAAACAGACTGATTACAGCACTAGGCTAAATTTATCATTCCTCAGAAGCCTCAAACCACAGATGTATTTTCAATTCTTCCACAGAAGAATTCACATTTCTCCCCACCCGCAAATACAGGAGTAGTTAAATGGTCTAATAGCTTAATCCAACCCAAAATTATAAACACTTCACATCAGATGACGCAATCAGAGTCAAGTTTAATGGACTATTCTTAGTTTTAAGCACTTTGGAGCAACACTTTAATAGTGTTGTGTCTTTTGCCATATTCAGCTAATTTTTCAACTACATTATGTTTATACCAAAACTATAAATATTTGAAGAGAAAGGGAAGAAGAGATTTTACTGAGATATGACAAAAAGCAAATCTGCTATAAAGAAAACCAGGAGAACAGCAGATATGGGAATGGTAATAATTAATATTTTTAATGCTCTGTTGTCCTTCTCATTACTAAAAAATGTTTGATTTTAACTTGAGTTCATCTTCCCTGTAGGTTCATCAGTGACCTGTCACATATATCCTAGAGAGCAATATGGAAAAATCACAAAAATAGCTGTTAAAATGAATTGGATTTGATACCAGAAGTATCCAGAGTGTTTCTGCAAGCAGGATATTAACAGGGAACCTGTGGCCACCCCTGGATCCCTGGGAATGTCCAAGGCCAGGCTGGATGGGGCTTGGAGCCACCTGGGATAACTGAAGGTGTCCCTGCCCTGGAGGTGGGACTGGATGGGCTTTAAGGTCCCTGGAAATCCAAACCTCCTGTAATTCCAGGATCCAGACTCTCTGACAAGTGTCTCAGTATTAGATGCAGCTGTCCTCAAATAAATTGTGACATTCCTCAATTAAGTCACTTCAGCTCCAAGGGGCTCATTCCAACCAAAATAAACAACATGTGAAGTTCCTGGAGCGTTTTCCATAGGAAGATACAGCCAGACCGTGCACCTGAAATAATCAAATTTCAGAGAGCTGAACCTTGTCCTTTGTCACCAACACCTGAAGGTTTTTTTTTTTTTGAAGGGCTCATTTTTTTGCAGAGCTGGAAGGTGGAAAGTTTTCAGCAGCCACCACAAATTTGCTGCACTGTCACTAAATTACAGCACTGAAGTAGCTTCTTGTACCAGTTTCTTAGACCTAATTCCAAAATAACCCTGGAACTTTTCTTCATTAGGAAAATGAGACTCGTCCCTCTGAACTTTCAGCAAGTTCTGACCTCAAGTCTTACAAAAGACTTTTGAGATGCCCCATGTGAGTTTAATCCTGAGTTATTAGAACAGTGAACATTGTGGCACTGACAGAGGGAGAGAAAAAAATAAAAAAAGGCAGAAAGACAGTGCTGCTGCCAAGGACTGGGAATTTTCTTCCCTGAGGCTGTTTTCTGGCTGGATCATATCAAAGACACAAAACAATGTGCTTCCCTCTTGTCTGGAAATAGAGGCTGCAGCTCTGGTGAAACAATGCATATGTCTCTCCAACACCCAGCCTGTTCCTTAGGGGAAAAAAAAAAATCCCAAGCAAGTCCCTGAAGAGAGATTTCATAATGTGAAGCAGACCCAGGGTGGGATTTTGAGGAGAAATTTGTACCATTGTTCTAAAGGAAAACTTTCTCCACAGTGCTTTTCTAATAAAATGGGTGTTTAAAACATGCCAGAGTCCAACTGCTGCAGCTCTGAAGCCACTATTTGTTCCCAGCTCTGCAGATGAGAAATTTCTGAGCTGACTTCCCTTTTCTCCTCCCCAATCCTGGTGTTTGAAGGGTTAATTTGCCCCCCTATCCCACAGGGAGCAAATGAAGTGCTTTGCTCACAGATTTCAAGCAGTTTTCAGGTTACTTCTTGGAAATAACGTTTTCCCTCTCCACCTTCAGGAGTATTTGAACTCAGACCTGCAGCACTTCACCTACTGAACAGCTCTGTTGTGTAGAAAAAAATCTGTCCAGATTGCCAGGATCATGGAAAACATTAACTCTGCCACAGAAAAATTAATAAATAACTGGAATCTCATGTCTTGAGTGGGGTCTGTGCCATGTCCAACCCTGTTTTCCAGACTCCTCACACTCTTGGCCATGGATACACCGAGTTCCTACCTGTCCACTGCTCCTCAGTAAACACCAGGCAGCCTCAGGACAAAAATCTCTTTAGGGAAAAAAAAAATAAAAAAAAGAGGAAAAGCTTCGTTCCATTTACTGCAGCACTCCAGAACATAAAAAAACGAGCACTGAAGCTCTTCATGGAGTAAGTGATACATAAATTATGTAGCACATGCCCTTGAGGAAGCAGGGGCTATCCTTAGCTATCCTTGGCAGCTGCTCAACACAGCCCTCAGCATCCAGGGCAGCAGTTCCAGGCTTTTCCCTGAAAACCAGGAGCTGGGGCAGAGGAATGTGCCAGGAACCCCCCTGGGATAGACAGGGAAGGCAGAAGCTGAGCTGGAGCATCCAATAAATAACTTGAGCTGCTGCGGATGCCAGGCCAGGCCTGAACTCCAGGGCTGCATTACCTGAGCCAACCTGACTGAACTCTGCCTCATCACCACATCAACCTCCTGCTGGTCTGGAGAACTCAGCAGCCAACTCTATCAACCACCACTACCAAAAAAAATCCAATTTGAGGTGCAAGGATCAAGTCACTCACTCAAAGGAGTTGCTACGAACACGTAAGGAACTTTTGTTTTGGGCAGGAATCGCTCCAGCTCTGGTCTTCGTTTTACTGCAGCAGCACAAAAAGCAGATTGTTCCAGCATAAATTCTTCTGGATTCTTTTCTACACAACTGCTGAGGGAGACATGAGAGAAATAAGTAACCCCAGAGCAAGAGACACAGAGAACTCGCTGCGTTTGCCAGACAGAAATGGGATGGACAATTACAGAGCAGAAACTGGAGTGAGGCGAAGCCAACTGGAGCTCAAGGGCACTGGGACTGATACTGTTAGAGCAGGACATCATTTAGTTGTCATTTTTGGGGTTTTTTTTAACCATTTCCCTTCATCCCAAGCAAATGCAGCTATTCCAGTGTCCCACCAAGTCACAAATGAAGGAGGGGGAGAAGCACAGCAAGGGCAGTCAGTGGAGAGAAGCTCCAGCCTTGCAAAACAAGCCAAGATGATTTTTTTTTCAGAATCTGCATCACCCTCCCCGAGCCACTTTGTGCCACTGCCTGTGACATTCACACTTGGCTGGTTCCCTTTGCCAAGACCAGTCCCCAGCACTCCAGCAGGAATAAGGAACTGATTTGCTTCCAGTGTTTCTCCCAGAACTCCAAACACCTACAGGGCAAGGGGAAACAGAGGGAAAGAGATAGAAAATCTTCTTTTATCTGTTAAAATACAGAGAAACCAGAAAGAAATTCTGTCTTCTCAGGCCTACCTAGACATGATGTAGCATCATACCCAGGAGATTAATCCATCAATTATCAATTTAAAGAAAATAAGGAGCTAATACCTTCCTTTTCCCCTTGTCAGCCTAAAGAATTGGCTTATGTTTCCATGGGTGACAAATGTTATCTGGAGGAATTTCTTCATGGAAAGGAACTGAAAGGGGCTGCCCAGGGAGGTTTGGAGTCTCCAAGGAAGACCTGGAGGTGGCACTCAGTGCTCTGGGCTGGGAGGGTTTTCCCAAGCTCTGGAATTCTGTGAAGGGAGCAGAAACTGCCCAGGAATTGGGGCCTCTCTCCCCTGAGAAATCAGCAGAACCTTTTTTGCCTCAACTGCAGCTCCAGCAGGGCCCTCCTGAGCTCAGTTTGTCACCACAAACCCTCAGCAAGAAAACCACAGAGGTGACATCCACCCCTGCACAGGACACAGTTCTTTTCCACAGGAACTGAAAGCAAAAGGGGCAGAGACAACCCAGAAGCCACGTGGTCGACAGTGAAACCAAGAGCACCAGAGAGGGCAAAAAGCCAGACATTTTCAAGGAAGTGGGAAGGGGCTGGCAAAAACTGGAAGGTTCTGGCATCACACAGCACCAGGCAAGATTGCCCTGGAAGGTGCAGAAGGACACTGAGTCCCAAGGTTCAAATCTCTCCTTTTGGCAACCCAAACTCCAGCAGCACAAACATTTCAGTGCCATGGCATGAATGGAGGAGATGAAATACTTGGTCACCAGAGCAGCAGCAAGAGAATGGGTTAAACAAGCCTGGACAGGCAAGAATTTGATTTCTGGAGTGGATTTGGGATCACTCCAGTTCTCTGGACAAGGTTATCACCATTTTAGAAGCAAATATCAAAAATGCTGCAACATCTCTGCCCTTTCCTTCAGCTGGAGGTTCAAGGATGTGATGCAGCTGGTGGTGATCACCACTCAGCAGGAACTGGATAATCCCAGCCTAAAAAAATGTGCTGGTTCATCCCATTTGAGGAGGATTTTGGCTGGGAGAGTGCACAAGTTACTTGGAAAAGGAGAAAGAAATGGCAGTCCCCATGAAACTGGGCGAAGTACCAGGAGGAAATTCTTCTTCAAATTTCTAGGAAGAACAAAAAAAAAAAAGAAAAAAATAAAACCAGACTCATGAAGCTTCTTTAGGATTTCTTCAAATTCCCATCACATTGCTGGCTGGAAGAATAGAAAGCATCCCCAGGATTATTGATTGATAGGTGAGACAGAAGTTCAGGATCATACATAATTCAGGAATTTGAGGCTCTCCAAGCTTCCCAGTCAGCTGGATGCTGTTTCAAGCCTTCTGATTCTTCTTGGAGATTCCAAGACACCAAAAGCAGAGTTTAATAAAATTCTGTTGGTTACAAAATAATTAATGCCAATTACAAAGCTTGATACAGAGTATCTCTATTAAAAGCTACCAAACATTGATTTCTTTTTCTAGAACATCAACTCCACTGAAAAAATTTCCTCTCTGCATCCATCCTCTGCATGGACCTGGCTTTTTATTATTCCTTAGATACTTGCAGGACTGAACAAGGATTGGCTTGCAAGTGGACAAACCAGGATTAAAAAATAGCAGAACAGTTCTTCTGCAGTTCCTCAATCCTATTTCTTGGGTTCATGACCCTCCCTTTACACCATCCACTTCCTTCCTGCCCTTCTCCTAACCAGGGGCGATGAATTTTTCATAGAATCTCATTTTTAGCACCACTATTTGCATCACTGCTCCACAGGCCAGGTCCCTCACATCTTGCCTTACTTGTCACATATTTTTCCTGTTCCACTTCTCCATAATTAGTCAGATTTTGCATCTCTTTCTGTGTTTTTATTTTTCCCTGCTTTCACCTTTTTATCAGCTCCTCAATGCACGCTGGGGGATATTCCTGCTGCTCCACAGGGCAGGAATTTTTCCAGGGAATAACCTGGTGCCCAGAGGTTCCTGCTGCCCTCAGGTGAGGGTGGGACACGAAGCTCTACCAAGGACCTGCTTCCACATAAACAGCTCTTCCTTCATCCCATATTTGCATCTGGGGAGGTGTGGGCTCCTGTAGCTCCAGGAATTATCAGCCTGCCATGGATGAAGCCTGAAAAATCATAGAACCATGGAATGGTTTGGGTTGGAAAGACCTTAAAGCCCATCCTTAAAGCCATGGGCAGGGACACCTTCCACTGTGCCAGGGTGCTCCAACCTGGCCTTGGACACTTCCAGGGATCCAGGGGCAGCCACAGCTTCTCTGGGCAAAGGAAAAAAAAAAAAAAGGGGGAGATAAATTACCTGATCAACAACTTAACAACTCCCAAAGCAATTTTTTTTTGTGTGGCAATTACAGTTCTGGGACAAGGGAACTGGAGAAATCAGCTCCTGAAAGAACACAGAGAGAAAAGCAGAGCGTCCATCATTCCAAAGTATGGAACTGAGGAAGATGAGGAGACAGAAAACACAAACATGAGCTGAAGGAGCAGCTTCTCCTCAGTGTTACAATGGACAACTTTTACAGGAGTCAGTCACGTTTCAGGGCCTTCCAACAATGCAGAGATTAATTTTTTTTTGTTTAGCACAGAGGGTTCTCCTGCCTTCTCTCCCAAGAGTTTAGGGGTGGAATCTGCTCCAAGCTGAAGTCACCAACATCTCCCTGCTCACAGCCAGAACACATCAGGAACAAAACCCAAGCAGGAGCAAAGAGCTCCTTGCTGAGGAGGAACCAGCCCAGAGAAGTTTTAACTCCAAGGTTAAACCCCACTGCTGTCCCCTGAAGAGGGACTGGCCAAATCCCACTGAAATCCCACCAGGGGTCTGCAAGAAACTGAAATTAGGCTTAAACTATTCTGCAAAGAGAATAATCCTCTATGTCCCCTCAGACACAGGCACGTATCCCACACTTGGCAAAAATTCCTGCTCTTCCAAGACTGAAAATGTCAAATATCAGGCAAGAGGGTATCGTTCCCAAATGCTGTCTGCACCACACTCTCCCAAATCCAGTTCTTCTTATGGAAGGCTCAAGGCAGGAAACAAAAAGGTGACTCCTCCAGCAGAGTCAGTGCTGGATCTTGCTGCTTTCTGATCCTGTCTTTTAGTTCCAAGGTGTTGCTCTCCTTTCCAGCACCACCCCCGACTCCAGGATCCCTCCCTGCCAGGCTGAAGAGCTTGTTCCAGCTCACTAAAAATGCCAGCAGGAACAGAGGAACCAAACTTTTGTGTAATTTTAACCTGCTCAGCTGGGAAGAGGGGTGGGGAAGATGCACAATTCCACTGGAAGAGCAGGTGGTTCACCGGAAATAAAAAAAATAAAACAAAATAAAACAAAATAAAACAAACCAAATATCCTCCTGCTTCATTCTCTCCCCCTCCTTCCTGGCAACTGAGACATCAAAAGCCCAATTGCTGCAGCTGCCTACACAGCAATTAAGTGGAATAGTCAAGATGTCAAGCAACACTACTGCCCATTTACTTTGGCATTCTCAAAATAGCCAACAATCTCCACATGGCAGGTAGGGAATTTTAGAAACACCAACCCACTCCAAAAGCAACAAACAGCTGCTGAAGACAAGTTGTGTTGTGAGAACATGGCTGGAGAAATGAGAGCCCACATTCACTGCAGGATTATTGTTATTATTTTTATTATTATTATTATTAGGTGTCCCAGGCCAGGTTGGACAGGGCTTGGAGCAATCTGGGATAGTGGAAAGTGTCCCTGCCATGTGGAACAAGGTGATTTTTAAGACCCCTTCCAACCCAAATCACTTTGGGATTCCAGAAATGGGTGGATGGGTCTCCTAGTCCAGGTATTTGCTGGAAAAAAAGGTGCCTCGGTTTTAGATTATGCCATTGTGTGTTTGAACTTTGTCACAGGTGAAGATGAGCATTCTGTTAATAAAATATTGATAAATTTCCTCATTTGTAGTGAAACACTCTGAGTTATTTACAAAATACCCATTCAGTCCCAGTTACAAAGGGGTGCTGTTGAGGATGGATGTCCCTGGTGAGCATCAAAGGCTGGACTCCATCCTGGAGGTCTTTTCCAAGCTCAAGGACTCTGGGATTCCCACTCTGTGTCCCAATCCCCTCAGAGGTCTGGCACTGCCACCCCACAGTCACTGCACAAACAGCCTTGGAGAAGCAGGAAACCTTTTCCAGCCTTTCCTTCCTTCCCTTTCCCCCTCACTTCCTTCCCAGGGAGTTTCAGAGCTCCCTGCAGAGCTCTGCTCTCCCAGCCAGAGAGAATTCCTGCGGATTCACTGCCCTTCCCTGCTCAAAGTCCTGCCCTGCCACGATCCTCCCAGTCAGAGCCAAAGATGGGAGAAAATCAGGAGCTTTTAGAAGCTCAGCTTTTGATATGAACAGGAATTCAGGCCATGGACAGCTGTGTGTTCATTTTGCACCTTTCCCTCCAGCACAGCTTGGCTGGGGCTGCTGTGGGCAGGTAAGGTTTGGTTTGCAAACACCTGGACACTGCTGATAACAAATTTGCCATCAAGCTCCCCTCAGCATTTGTTCTTTCCATGCTGTGGTGTGTGGAAAGCAACACAATAGGCAAAATGAATCATTTCACTTTAATGTGCTCACACCTTTCTCTACCCAAAGCATCTCCTCCATGAACTCACACGCAGCAACACAAACCCCTCACCCTTAAAATACACCACAGAGTAGGGAGAATAATTTATTTTGGGGGTGCTTTTAGGGCTTTTATTATTGTTGTCTTAAGAGTCACTTAAGTGGGGGCTCTGCTGATGAAAAACTGTCTGTATATACAGGTATAAAAAATATCCTGAGTTTTAATATATAAAAATACAGTGGTTTAGTCCAAGTCCATTACCTCTCACAAATCAGGACAGAGAAGAGCTGCTCAGTTTTGACTTCAGAACAAAACCCTGACTTTCTGTATGAAGTACATGCAGTGGTGAAGGCTGGAAACTGAAACCAGTGCGAAGTGAAAGTTTCCCTCCCCCCCACCTCGTGCTCCCGCCATCCCCAAAGCTCTTGGGTGTTGCATTTTTAAGGCACAAAAGGAAATCTGAAGAGGCTCTGGAGCCTGCCAAGCCCGAGGGGAGCATCAGGCAGGATGGATGGGATGGGATGTGCAGCCCTGGAACTCCCAACAGACTCCAAACAGAAGCCACATGCAGGAAAAGAACGGGAAAGGATCCCTGACTTGGACACGAGCAAGGCTAGGCAGCAACAGGGTTTAAAGCAACAAAAACCAAGTGGAGGGACTTATTCTGGATCCCTGAAATGCCAAGGGAACTATTAAAAGCAAGTTGTGGGTGGGGAAAACCCCACAGAAGCACCAAGTTTGCCACTGAAGAGAGGCAGCAAAGTCTCCAGGCTGAGGTTTGCACCAAGCTGCCACAGAGCTCCCAGAAGTTCAGGGCGAGCCCTAAAGCACAGGAAACCCAAGTGAAAGGGTTTGGGTTGTTTTTTTGAGGACGGGGGAGCTGCCACAGGTGAGGAAGGACATCACAGACACCAAAAGAAGAGTCAGCACTTGCTCAGACAGCACCAGGACAATCAGCCACCACAGAGGGACTGACAGGACAGGACAGGGAACACCTGCCCAGGTGCTGTCACCGGTGTGGAAAAGCAATGTTATTTATTCTTCTACAGGAAGGAGTTATGGAATCATTCCACTGTTTCAGGCTGCCTTATTATCCCTGTATTTTGCCTCATTTAATTCTGTATTACAGCCAGGATTACACACAGGGGTCATTAGAGCAACCCCCAGCCAAGATCCAGCAGCACCAAACCACTCGAGGAAATATTTTCTCATGGCAAAAGAAAGGCAGGAGCAGCAAAATATTGGGAAACGAAAAAGCACCCAGATCTGGTGTGCTGAAAATAGCAGCACCTATAGACAGACTCTACATTTTAGACTTATACAAGGGTGGGTTAAAAACACCAGCACAAACTGAAATGTTTGGACATAATCACAGAGCTAAAAAAAAAAAAAACCCTTGAAGGTACATCCATGTGGAAAGAACATGCTGGAGAGTCCAACTTCAAAGAGGCAAAGGTTGCAGATGTTAAATCCCGAGTGCACTGATGCTCATTAGAAGCATCTTACAGCTAAAAGCTTATCCCTGCATCTCCGTGGTCAGATCCTAGAAACCAGAGAGCCTTTCCAGCAGAGAGCAATCCGTGGCATCCTTTCAGAGAAATCAGTTTATTCCTGCCTCGGTGTGATGGCAGATTTGCTAAGCTTGCTTGTCCTGCCCTGCTCGCCTGGCTTTAAGCATCTCCCACACCAACAGCACGGCTACAAAAATCATCTCTGCCTCATCCACCCATGGGAAAAGGTGTGGAAAGGAACAAAAAAAAAAAAATTCGGATAAAAATTATATGTTGAAAAGCAAAAAGCGGCGTATTTTTGCCCGGGTGAGCTGGTGCAGCAATGTCACCCAGCTTTCTCCCTGCTGCTGTGTTTCTCCACTAGAGGACCCAGGTGAGATGTCTCTACTACAGCTTCTGCAGCTAAACCACGGGGAAAAATATATTTGAAAAAAAAAAAAAAAAACCCAGCAAGCCAGCCCCGACATGTGGATGGTCCATGTAAAATGAATGGAAATGTACTAGTGCATGCGGCACACCAGACGTGCTCCCGTAATTCCCAAAAAACCACGGCCACGCTGCTGAGCTGCTGCTGCTCGGGGGGAAATGGTGCTGGTGGGGATGAAGGGTAAATCCCAAAGTATCCCCACGCCGGGTTGGATCAGAGGGCTCCAGCCCAGCTCAAGTGTTGCTACATTCCAACACCAGCATTAAGCTGGAAAGTAGCAGATAAACAAAGGCTATAGAAGGTACTAGAGAAGGGCCGGTATCAGCTGTTATTTACCAAATAAACCTCCCATCCACACGGAGATGGCTCTATTTTATTATTATTATTTTTACGCACACACACATCCCCCATTTCCCCCCCTTTCCTTCCCCCACGTATTGACTCAGCTCCTTGCCGAATGGGAACAGCATCATTTAACCGAGCTCCGTTATCACCGCGCTGCCAAAAAACAGCGGCAACGGCTGCTGCCACCCCCAGCGCCCCTTCCCGGGGGCGATACGGCCCAGCCTATCGGCCCCGCTCAACTGGTGCGGGCAAAACCCCATCCTCGGCACTTCCCTGGCACACGGGGGGGAAGGTGGCACCCCGCGGTTGGGGCGAATCCTTGCTTTTCCCCTCTTTTTTTCCCCCCTCGCCCCAGGCTTCTCGGAGCCGAGGTGGTGCCCGGGGATGCCAGCGCAGGTGCGGGGAGGGGGATGGAAAGCGCTGGTGCTGCAGAGGGAGAGGGGGATGCGAAGGGCCGGCTTCACCTGCTCCAGGCGCGGAGGGAGGGGACGGGCAAGGGAAAAAAAACCCGCATCTCTGTGGCTCGGAAAGCGTGGGATCTGCTTACCTGCGGACCGGAGGGGAGGGGGAGAGGGGACTGCGGCTCGAAGGGAGCGACTCAGCCAAGTCTCCGAGGGCGCGGGCAGGGAAGGGGAGATGGGCGAGGGGCCGGAGCGCGGAGGAAGCCCCGCGGAGCCCGGGACACGCTGCGACACTGCGGGCGACAGGGCCGGCCGGGCCACGCGGTGCGGCGGGGACAGCGGGCACGCACCGAGGGGACACCGCGGCGGCACCACGGGGCAACGTGGGGGGGAGATCTGCCAGTCCCACCTGCCTCCCTCCCTTCCTCCCGTCTCCTCTCCCTCACTCACCCTCTGCATGGCTTTCACGATCAAAGCCAGTTCATAGCGGGGCATCTTAGAGCTGGCAGTGGCGGGAGGAGCGGGGCACGGGGTGGGGAGGAGGGGGCTGCGGAGAGGCCGGAGAGGAGGAGCAGGGGGGGACAGGAGGAGGAGGAAGAGGAGGAGGAAGGCGAGTCCCGGCGCTGTGGCTGCTCCTTCCCGCGCGGCTCCCGCGGCTCAGACACCCCGTACGGGCAGGGGCGGCGCGGCTTAAAGGGCGCAGGAGCTGCGCACGCTCGACCGGGCTGGCCCTGCCCGCGCCTAGCGCCGCCCCCGCCGGGCCGGGGCTGCCCCGCACCGCGGCCTGAGGGCCGGGACCCCCGCGCGGGGCACGGCCGGGCCCTCCCCGCGCTGCCCCCCGCGGCCGGCGCCGCCCCCGGCCCCGCCGAGCCGCCCGAGCCGCCGGCGCTGCCTCTGCCGCCGCCGCCGCTGCTGCAGGGAGTGGAAATTTCCACTGCGCCGCCCCCTCGCTCCCCCCGCCGGGCCGCGCTCACAGCCGGCCGGGGCCGCGCATGGAGCGCCGGGGGGGGGCCGGGGCTCGCGGCCGCGCCGCGTGTGGGGCCGCGCGTGGCGGGGGCGGCTCGGGCCGCGCCGCGCGTGTGGGGCCGGTGTGGGACACCCGGGCTGGTGTGGGACACCCTGCTCGTGTGGGACACCATGTTTGTGTCACCGGGCTGGTGTGGGACACCCTGCTCGGGTGGGACACCATGTTTGTGTCACCGGGCTGGTGTGGGACACCCTGCTCGGGTGGGACACCCTGCTCGTGTGGGACACCATGCTTGTGTCACCGGGCTGGTGTGGGACACCCTGCTCGTGTGGGACACCATGCTCGTGTGGGACACCATGCTTTTGTCACCCCACTCATGTGGGACACCCTGCTCGTGTCACCGGGCTGGTGTGGGACACCCTGCTCGGGTGGGACACCCTGCTTTTGTCATCCCACTCATGTGGGACACCCTGCTCGTGTCACCGGGCTGGTTGGGACACCCTGCTCGTGTGGGACACCATGCTTTTGTCACCCCACTCATGTGGGACACCCTGCTCGTGTCACCAGGCTGGTGTGGGACACCCTGCTCGTGTGGGACACCATGCTTTTGTCACCCCACTCATGTGGGACACCCTGCTCGTGTCACCGGGCTGGTGTGGGACACCCTGCTCGGGTGGGACACCCTGCTCAGGTGGGACACCCTGCTTTTGTCACCCCACTCATGTGGGACACCCTGCTCGTGTCACCGGGCTGGTGTGGGATACCCAGCTCGTGTGGGACACCCGGCTCGTGTGGGACACCCTGCTCGTGTCACCGGGCTGGTGTGGGACACCCGGCTGGTGTGGGACACCCTGCTTGTGTCTTTCTAACAACCCCACTCATGTGGGACACCCTGCTTGTGTCAACCTGCTCCTGTGGGACACTCTGGTGCTGTTGGGACGCCGTGCTTGTGTCACCCTGCTCCTGTGGGACACCCGTCTGGTGTTACCCCGTTTGTGTGGAGCACCCTACTCGTGGGACATCTTGCTTGTGTCACCTCACTCGTGTGGAGTACCCTGCTTGTGTCACCCTGCTCGTGTGGGGCACCCTGCTTGTGTCACCTGGCTGGTATGGGACACCTGGCTGATAGGAGACACCCTGCTTGTGTGGGGCACTCTACTGGTGTGGGACACCCTGCTCGTGTCACCCTGCTTGTGTGGAGTGCCCTACTCATGTGGGACATCCTGCTTGTGTCACCTCACTCGTGTGGAGCGCCCTGCTTGTGTCACTCTGCTCATGTGGGGCACCCTGCTCGTGTCACCCAGGCACGGAAAGGCTGGGGTGGGACAGGGCATGGGTAATTTCCTGCTCAGCCCGCCGCTGTGGGCATGAACACCTTCCATGGGGTCAGTTGCTTTGAGTCCTATCCAACTTGGCCCCTTCCAGAACCTTCCTCATCCTCAGGACACCTCAGAGGGCCCCCAGCACTACTTGCCTGTTCTCAGAGCACCTCAGTGCACAGCCAGGACTTTCTCCATCTGCAGGGCCCTTCAGTGCACCCCTAGAACTTCTCCATCCATCAGAGCACCCCAGTGCAGGCTCAGCACCTTCCCCATCTCCTCAGGGCACCCCCAGAACTTGTCCATCCTCAGAACTCCCCAATGCACTGCCAGGATATTTCCCATTTTGAGAGCACCCCCAGGTCCTCAGAGCACACCCAGCACCTTCCCCATCCTCAGGGCACCCCCAGAACTTGTCCATCCTCAGAACTCCCCAATGCACAGCCAGGATAATTCCCATTTTGAGAGCACACCCAGCACCTTCCCCATCCTCAGCGCACCCGCAGTCACAGCCACAGGGTGAGCAGCTCTTGGGTGGGTGTAGAGGCCCGAGGAGCAGCAGGATGGAGGTAAAGCTGCCTTTGTGTCTGGCCTTGGTGCCCGAGTCCTCCCCGCGAGGGAGGCTCTGCACACGCATTTCCCAGCCTGGCACGCGCCCCTGGCCCGGTGCTCACGTGCAGCCACCAAGGTCAGTGACAACAGATCCCTCCGGCTGCAGCACATCCGACACCGGCGTCCAGCCAGGCTGTGCTGGAAGCTGAACCACTTGCTCCCACTAGGGAAGGTGTTTGAGGGGCCTGAGGGTTTGTTTGGACACTCCTCGTCTTGTCCACAGCAAAGATTTGTCCCTCCCTTCCCTCACACCCATGCCCAACATCTGGCTTTGGGGAGAGACAAGTTTTTTGCCCCAGCTGTTGAAGCCCTCATTGCTCTGTCCTGTCCTCAGGAAAGAGGGATGGGAGAGCAGCCCCACCATGCCCAAGGGGAAGCAGAGAAAGATCTCAAGATGAAAAACTTCAGTGAAATATCACTGGAATCCCAGCCCACCCAGAGAGGCCTCAACATCTTCCCTAGGAGCCCCAGCTGTGCCTTTTCAATATCCAGGGTTGTTTGTGCAGGGAGGCTGCCACAGTCAGTGCCACAGATCCTGAGGGCAGGAATGGCAATGGAAAACTCCTCCCAGCGCTTTCAGCAGGACTTGCAGCTCAGCCAGCCCCAGTACTGCTGTGGGCCTTCCTTGTCTCAGGCAGGTGTGAGCTCCCCGTGGTTCCCAACTCATCCTGTGCCCTCCAGGCATGAGGGCTGTGGCAGTCCTGGGAGCTGTTTCGGGTACTGCTACAAGACAAATTGCCTGTGCAGAAGTGTTTACAGGTATTCCCAAGCTCCCACCCCTCCGTGCTCAGGCAGTAATTGCCAGGCAGCTGACAGGAGAATTTACTGCCTGTTGGTGCTCTCAACACAAACTCTCCCTGGGTTTGCTTCCCTTTATTTTGCTTCCCTGTTTGTTTTCTGATACAGTGTTGTCTGGCTTGAGCTTCTTCCTTATTCTGGACATGTGCCTGGCAAGTTCAGGATGAAACCCAGGTGAGGTGGGGATGCCCAGGTATCCCTGCCATTCCCACATCAGACATTCCCACCCTCCACGTGCTCCCTGCACAGCCACAGGTGAGCCATGATGTTCTCTTTGTCACATTTGGAGCTGGCACATTTTGGCCAGGGGCAGAAAGGAATGAGGAGAGCTCTAATTAATTCCCCGTTCTTCCAATGCTCTACCTCCTTCAAACACTCGTCTGGCAGAAGAAAAGGAAATGTTCAATCCCTGTCCCTGCTGTCTCCCAGTGCTGCTTTCAAGTGCCAATATCGGATTCCCAGTAGGATATAAATTTATAGTCCCTGTTCATTCTCACTTCTGACTCCACTCCACATGGAATCTCCCTAAATACACATCTGCATGTGGCCAGTTATCCCCCTTTTTGGGAATCCCCCCCAGCTGTATTTAAAGCTGTCTCAAGACGACTCAAACATCAGCCTGAGCCTGAGTCCATTTTTGTCTGTGATGGGATTTGCTCCCAGCAGAAACATTCGATCCTGGGACCTCCTAAACCCATTCCCAGGTGGATGTTTGATATCCCTGGAATGAGATCTGGGTGTCTGAGGGTCTCTGGTGCACATCAGCAATGCAGGTAGTGACTGCACCTGTCTGTCACACGTGTGTGGGCATCTCCTGGAGCATCCCAGAATTCCAGAGCCATCAGGAATGTGGGAAGAGCCCTTCAGCATCATCCAGTCCCAGCCAAGCGCCCCAAACCGTGTCCCAAGGGCCACATCCAGACTCTTCCTGGACACTCCCACACACAGGGACTCCAAACCTCTCTGGGCAGCTCATCCCACAAAATACTTTCCAGTCTCCATTCTGCCTCTCTCCTGGTGCAATTTGAGGCCATTTCCTCTCCTCCTTTCCATTGGGACACAGCAGCAGAGCCCAACTCCCCCGGCTGTCCCCTCCTGGCAGGGACTTGTGCAGAGCCACAAGGTCCCCCCTGAGCCTCTTTTGCTCCAGGCTCAGCCCCTTGCCCAGCTCCCTCAGCCTCTCCTGGGGCTCCCTGCCTGGACACGCTCCAGCCCTGCCCTCTCCTGCCCTGTCCATCCCTTTATGGAAGCTCAGGACGATCCCAGATCTTTCACCACTGACCTGAGGTGTCCACAGCTCCCTAGAATCTCATGAGCTTGGTTTTTCCTCCAAAAGCATCCAAAGACTGTAGGAAATTTAATATTTAATTTTTAAAAGCACAGGGTTAATTAGAGAGGATGGTCTGAATGAGTAGTGGCCATGCCCTGAATACTCAGTAAGGAAATAAAACTCCCCTGACAGAGATTTTACTTATTTCATTTAAGTAGAAAGTGTCATGCAAAATGTTCTGAATTTTCATGCTGGAATTTGGGCAAACCACCCTTTCTGCATCCTGGTGTCTATCCCATCTGCCCCTATCCCAAAGAGCAGCACAGAGAGCATGGATGAGTAATTCCACCCTTAATACATCACCCTTTGTAATAAAGATAAAAATATTTCCTCATGCATTCCATACACATCTGCCAGCGCAGGTTTTCTTTGGGAAAGGTGTTGGGAATGTTTGAGGGTTGTAACAAAGTGGGGCTCTGCTCCAGGGAACAGGGATAGAACAAGGGGAAATGTCCTCAGGCTGTGCCAGGGGAGGCTCAGCTTGGACACCAGGAGCAATTCCTCCATGGAAAGGGTGGTCAGGCATTGGAAGGGGGTCACAGCTTGGACTCCATGATCTGGGAAGGCTTTTCCAACCTCAGTAATTCTGGGATTCCATGAAAAAATGTCCTGCAATATCTCTGAGGTTCCTGAAAAGGAAGCTGGCCCAGCATGCAGGGTTAAGGGGGAAAATGAAGGACAAAAAAATTACACTTTCAGCAGCTCAAAATCACCGTTCAGAGCCTCTCTAACCACAGCTATTTTGGGTTTTAGCAGTCTCTTGATTAGGCTGGACTAAACCTCCTTTTGCACCAGGTCTTCTGTGCACCACAGAAAGCCAATTCTCGCCTCTTATTAAAAACTTTAATTTCCACCTATGACATGTAGCTCATTATCAAAATAAAATCAGAATTTATCACAGGTTTGGGAATGGATGTTGCTCAGCTCCAGCCCCAGATCAGGAGAGATGGAGGTGTTGGTAGAACACAGGGATTGTATCAAAATAAAATCAGAATTTATCACAAGTTTGGGAATGGGATGTTGCTCAGCTCCAGCCCCAGATCAGGAGAGATGGAGGTTGTAAAAAGGATATAAAAAAAAAGAAATCACAGGGAATGGATGTTGCTCAGCTCCAGCCCCAGATCAGGAGAGATGGAGGTGTTGGTAGAACACAGGGATTGCCTGTGGAAAGAGGAATTGCCCTGCCAGGTGAGGTTTTGTTTGCCTGGGTATGGGCAGGGGTGTAGGACAGGTGCAGGCCTGTTCTCCTGCTATTTCCTCACTTCTCCAGGAAGTTTGTCCATAAACACCACACATTTCAGGTGGCTTTAGGATTAGGATCTAATGAGAGGATGTAAAAGAGAGGGAAAAAGGAAAGGGAGGAGAAGAGATGGGAAAAGAGTGGGATGAAGAAAGGCTAGATTTGAGGAAGATTAGGACAGGGAAAGATGGGTAGTAGGAAGATGGATGAGCTAAAAGAGAACAGGAAGAATCATGGATCTGTGTGTTCAGAGGACGCCCAGGATGAGCAGAGGCTGGAGCAGCTCTGCTGGGAGGAAAGGCTGGCACAGCTGGGATTGTTCAGCCTGGCCAGGAGAAGCTTTGGGGTGAGCTCAGGGTGGCCTTGCAGGGCCTGAAGGAGCTGCAGGAACCCTGGAGAGAGACAATTCCCAAGGGCTGCAGGGACAGCACCCAGGGAATGGCTTCAAACTGAAAAATGCAATTTGCTGGGATGTTGGGAAAAAATCCTTCCTTGGAGGGTGGGGAGGGCTAGCTGGAATTCCCAGAGCAGCTGTGGCTGCCCCTGGATCCCTGGCAGTGTCCCAGGCCAGGTTGGACATTGGGGCTTGGAGCAGCCTGGGACTGTGGGAGGTGTCCCTGCCATGGCAGGGGTGGCACTGGGTGGGATTTGGGTCCTTCCAGCCCAAACCTTCCATGTTCCATGATCCGTGATTCCATTATTCCATGATTCCATGATTCCACATTCTCACACCCACTATCAGAGACATTTTACAAGGAATTGGAGTGACAGGACAAGGAATCATGGCTTTAAACTGAAAGAGGAAGGTTTGGACTTGATATAAGGAAGGAATTCTTCCCTGGCCTAGGGTGCCCAGAGCAGCTGTGGCTGCCCCTGGATCCCTGGCAGTGTCCCAGGCCAGGTTGGACATTGGGGCTTGGAGCAGCCTGGGACAGTGGGAGGTGTCCCTGCTCATGGATCTGGAGGAGCTTTGAGGTTCCTCCAACCCAAACCATTCCATGGATCTGGGATCTTTCTTCTCAGCTCTCTTCAATACTTCCTTCAGGTCACCCCAAAGCTTCTCCTGGCCAGGCTGAACAACCCCAGCTGTGCCAGCCTTTCCTCCCAGCAGAGCTGCTCCAGCCCTCTGCTCATCCTGGGGCCTCCTCTGGAATTGCTCCAGCAGCTCCGTGTCCATCTGCCACAATGTGATGCTTGCACACCATGGAAGGAGTTTTGGATTCTTTTCGCTGTTTACTTTTAAAAGCTGCATAATTGCACACATCCAATCTGCTTTAAATGAGGACTAGGTTGCAAAATCAATACCACATAATGAGGAGCGTTATTTCTCCTTCCTCTCCTTTGCATCTGCATATGCAAAGTAGATAATTGCCTACTTTTCTTTTCCATGGGCTCTGTGCCACATTTATTTTTCAGGGTGGAGCCACTCTGGAGCTGTGTCAGGATGACACAGTGGAGGAGGCTGCTGTCTCCCGAAGTTTTTCCACATTTGTTTCAGCAGACAGAAGATGAGCAGTGAATTCGTAGGGGATCACGTGGAAAAGGATGAGCTCTTGGGTTTAAACCAGCTGGGATGTGCCTTAGGAAGGGATTGAATCCCTCTTGCCTTGGGTGAGGCTGCACAAGGCAGTTAAACCACGCTTCTTGCAGGTGGCCATGAATTTCACCCTCCCAGTTTTGAGTGTCTGAATTGACATTTTGTGGTCTCATTTGCAGAAGTGCTGAATGATCCCAGATGGAATGAATTCAATTGGTGCTACGCATGTGAAGTGCTCTGAATGAGGAGCGCAGCAACTTCTCAAAATATTCACATGAGCTCCTCACTGTCTCAGACTGAGGAACCAGAATCTAAAAGAGTTTCAACTGCAGGTAATTGCAGCCCATCCCAAACCCATCACACCCAGGAGGAAACAAAACATGGTTATGCCTGATTGTTCTTTTCCATGGAAAAGGCAGGAAGGGGCATCTTCCTGCTGTTTATCCTGATATCCCAGAAATGTCCTGCCCAAAAAAACCCTAAACCCAGGATGGCCCCTCTCACCCTTCTCCTGAGTGTTATGGCTCTGCCAGGGGAACAGGAGTCTCCAAAATTCCTGACAGGAGGGGACAGCCAGGGGGGAACAGGGCCAGGAGGAGAGGGAACGGCCTCAGGCTGGGCCAGGGGAGCCTCAGGGTGGACATTGGGAACATTTTTCCCTCCCAGAGCGCTCAGGCCTTGGCATGAGGGATCCTGGTCTGCAATGGAAAGGGCAACACTCAAGTGTGTCTGGAAAGCTCTGGAGCTGGAATTTCTTTTCATCCTTGTGCGGCCTCCTCAGGCTGTAACCCATGAAATGTTGCATTGTGTGGGGATTGACAAGGGAGAGCAGGAAAAGGGCTGAGCTCAAATGCTGGAGTCCCCCTGGAGTGTTGGATTGTGTGCATGGAGCTGGGAGGTGGGAGCTGGGATCTGTGCCAGGGCCACAGGGCCAGGAGGAGAGGGAACGGCCTCAGGCTGGGCCAGGGGAGGCTCAGCTGGGCCAGCAGCAGGAATTTCCCCATGGAAAGGGTGCTCAGGCCTTGGCAGGGGCTGCCCAGGGAGCTTTGCAGTGCCCGGGATCCCTGCAGGTGTCACCTGGAGGTGGCACTCAGTGCTCTGGGCTGGGGACAAGGTGCCCATGGGGCACAGCTGGGACTGCCTGGGCTGGGAGGGATTTTCCAGCCTCAGGGATTCCAGGATTCTGAGATACACAGCTGGGTGCTGGTGGGAATGACTGTGGAGGGATCTGGGGCTCAGGAACCCTGGGAATTAAGGGGTGGTTTGGGAGGTGCAGTCACCAGGGGGGCTCAGCTGGGTTATCCCAAACTGCTGAGTGGCAGCAGAGCCTGGGGAGAAAAGAGGGAGAAATGGCTGAACCAAGAAAAGCTTTCAACTGGGACAGAAGCAGGCCAGTGATAGAGCCCAAAAGTAATTGTAACAAATTGCAGCTTATGTGGAATACAAGATAAGATTAGAGAGATACAAAATGAGATTAGATGGGATCTTGGGAAGGAATTGTTCCCTGGGAAGGTGGGACACCCTGGCACAGAGAAGTTGTGGCTGTCCCTGGATCCCTGGAAATGTCCCAGCTCAGGTTGGGTGTGGAATCTTGTGGAAGGTTCCCTGTCCATGGCAGGGGCTGGATGAGCTTTAAGATCCCTCCTAGCCCAGACCATTCCATTGTTCCCTGATGATGGAACAGCTCTAAATGCACGAGCAGGCAGAGGGAGACTGGGAGAAGCTGCAGAGCCACCAGAGGCACACCTTTGATTCCTGTGTCCCATCTTCAGGCCACAACTCAATTAAATCCCAATCAGTGGCTCATTAACCCTCCAGTGTGAGCAGACACTCCAGCAAACTGGGAGCAGCAATAAAAGCAGAAGCCTGGAAGAGTGAAAATGAATAAAATCGATGTAATTAGCGAAGGAAAGAGAAAATTCCAGGGAGGTGGGCTGTCCTTTAGGAGTTAGAGCAAGAAACTGGTGAAAAACTGATGTTTTCAAACTCTTCCTCCAGGATGGCAGCATGGGAAGAGGTGACACAGGGAATGCCAAAATGATTGATGCCTTTTTCTCCTCACTCCTCAGCAAGGAGAGCGAACAATGCTCCATTGAGTAACCACGAAGAACAGAGAGACCAGAGCAGAACATTTCAGCGAGTTGGGCTTTTTCCAGGCAGCCAGACCTGGCAAAAACCAGCTGAGAGGACCTGGAGGCCTGGCTGGATCCTAGAGGAATCCACAAGGATTCCTTCCCACACCTGGAAAAAGGAAGAGCAGGGACAGGTGCTGCAGTCACCTGAGTGAAAACCCAGCTCGGGGAATGACAGAGGAGAAAACAACCCCAACTTGAATTCCTGGAAATTTCTGGAAACACCTAATGAAACAAAGTTTTCTTTTGTGCATGGGAAATAATGAAATGATAAGTGGAGGCCAAGAATGATTTGCCAGGAACAAATCCTGCCCAGGCAGGCTCATTTCCTCCCTGACAAGTAGCAGCTCTTATGGACAATAGATATTGCATATCTTGACTGGAGCGAGGCTTTCAGCACAGCCTCCGCTGAGAGAACTAAAATGAAACCATTGTAAGGTGGACTCAGCTGTTTGAAACATCAAAACTCTCCGAGAGGGTTGGTTGTTGGTGTGGAAAAATTATGGAAAGCTTTGTTTTTTTGCAGATGCCCTGCCCGGGGTTTGTGCCTGTTTTCCGTGTGTTTTGGAGGATGAAGGATTGAGTTGGGAAAGTTCTGCCGGGATTAATCTTGATCCTCAAAGAAATGGTGTGAAACCAGCAGGAGTCAGTGCAGGTGTAAACTCAGTTTTAGATAAGAATTACCCCCCCAGTGGAAGGAGCCAACAAAGCAAAAAACCTGGATAAAAACCCACGGGGATTTTGGAAAGAGCTTAAGCTCCCTGGGAATCAAAAACGGTGTGGGAAAAAGCAAGGGTTGTCCTGAAATGTCTAAACAGGCTGGTTGGGATGTGTGCAATAATTCCTGTACTCCCACTCAGCCCTGAGGAGGTCTGAAAGTGCAAAATGAACGATTCCCTTTGGTCACTGAACTCCAGAAACCCCAGCGTGGTCTCCAGCTTCCTCACGAGGCCAATTAGGGAAAGTCCTGAGAGCACAAAAAGGTGCTGAAAGTCTTAAAAAAACCCCAAAAATCTTACCCTGGAGGGAAACCTCAAAGAACTGGGTTTGGTTGTTTTAATCTAGAGAAAATAGGACAGAGAAGAAACATGATAAGAGTCTTCAAATATGTAACAGGTAGAAGGCAGCAGGAAACTCTCGATGCTTGGAGGGGAGCAGGGAGCTTAAAGCTGAAAAAAAAACCTATCCAGAACTACAGTTTCTGCTGGATTTAAGGAAAAACTTCCTAGTTAGGGAGTTAAGGAGGGCATTGAGGGAGTTAAATGCAGCTGGAAAAAGCATCACTAATTATTGGTGTGTTGGGGAAGCCTGAGGGAAGCAGCTTTGAGGCAACTGTACCTAAAAAGCTGCAGAAATGGATTTAGAAAGGCTCAGGTGACATCTGGTGCTGGAGACATCCCCAAGGGTGCTGTCCATGGGTGAAAAGCATCTCTCAGTTCTTTCCAGCAACCTCAAAACAGGAAAGAAAAAAAAAAAAAAGAAAAAAGAAAAGTCAGCTCTAAGATGCAAATACTGAAAGGTTTCAGGGCCCCAGATTTTTGCTTGAGGTCTTTTTATGCCTTCAGTGATTGTAAACAGACACAGAAGGTGCCAGAGTGGCTGAATTTCTGCTTCAGTGGTTTTCCTGCCACAGGTGAGAAAAAGGATGTCAAGCTTTGTTGGCATCTTGTGCAAAATAAATAAAAAAATAAAGATAGAGAAATAAATTAATAAATCAAGGCAGGCTGCATCCTTTGCATTTCTGGCAAGACGAGCCTGCAATCCCATCACCTGGGAGACAAGCAGGGCCTGGCACTGCTGCTCTGTCAGGGGAGTGAGAGGTTTGATCAGGGACTGAGGGATGTGTTTGGTTGGACCCCTCTGCAAACATGTAGGAGGAAACAGCCCTTGGCCTGGCCTTGTGGTACAAAGAGCTGGGGAAGGGGCTGGAGGCCCAGGAGGGGCTGAGGGAGCTGGGCAAGGGGCTGAGCCTGGAGCAAAGGAGGCTCAGGGGGGACCTTGTGGCTCTGCACAAGTCCCTGCCAGGAGGGGACAGCCGGGGGGGTCGGGCTCTGGTCCCAGGGCCACAGGGCCAGGAGGAGAGGGAACGGCCTCAGGCTGGCCAGGGGAGCCTCAGGGTGGACATTGGGAACATTTTTTCCCTCCCACAGTGCTCAGGCCTTGGCATGAGGGATCCTGGTCTGCAAGGAAAAGGGCAACACTCAAGTGTGTCTGGAAAGCTCTGGAGCTGGAATTTCTTTCATCCTTGTGCGGCCTCCTCAGGCTGTAACCCATGAAATGTTGCAATTGTGTGGGGATTGACAAGGGAGAGCAGGAAAAGGGCTGAGCTCAAATGCTGGAGTCCCCCTGGAGTGTTGGATTGTGTGCATGGAGCTGGGAGGTGGGAGCTGGGATCTGTGCCAGGGCCACAGGGCCAGGAGGAGAGGGAACGGCCTCAGGCTGGGCCAGGGGAGGCTCAGCTTGGCCAGCAGCAGGAATTTCCCCATGGAAAGGGTGCTCAGGCCTTGGCAGGGGCTGCCCAGGGAGCTTTGCAGTGCCGGGATCCCTGCAGGTGTCACCTGGAGGTGGCACTCAGTGCTCTGGGCTGGGGACAAGGTGCCCATGGGGCACAGCTGGGACTGCCTGGGCTGGGATCTGTTTTCCAGCCTCAGGGATCCTGGGATTCTCTAATTCCGGGAAATTGGCTGAGTTACCACCTCAGCTCTTCCAGAGGGTTCTGAGGTTGTGCTGAGCAATCCTTGCAGTGCTGAGGAAGCAATAATGGAATTAATTCCCTGCCATTAAAATGGTGCCTCCCCCACGAAGCCTCTCCCTGCTTTTACAGCTGTTTGTCCTCTTCTCTGGGCAGCAATTTGCTGCTAATAAATTGTGTTGTGCAAATAGAATATCGTGAACCAACTGATCCAATTTAATTAAGTTTAAACCCACATTTTCTCCGAGGAATCCCTAACCCAGATTAATTTGGAGGAGTCAGGAGGTTTGATCCCTTCACCCTTAGAAATCACACATGTAAAAGCCGTGTTGCTGTTCTTAGTGCTGATATCCAGCAGAAATGCTCAGAATCTGGGAAATACATGAGAAAAGCAAAAAAATAATCCAGAAAAATATTTTCTCCCTTGTTCCAGTGGAGCCCACCTGTCTTCTGCTTCCCTGATCATGGTGACTCTTCCCAAATTCCAGTTTGTTAAAGTGGAGAATGTTCAGCCAGGCTCTGTCTCTCCTTTTGTTCTAGAGACAATTTCTGCACCAGGTTTTCCTGGCTGTTCATTCTTTTTTTTCATTCAAAAATCCTTTACCCATTCAAAAAGTGTGTCTGGGCAGGAAATGCAGATTTCAGGCATTTCTGCAGCATTTTCAGGTCTCAGAAAATCCATCTGGAATTGTGACTTTGCTCCAATTCTCATGGAGCTGTTGCCCACCTGCAGGTGCTTCCAAGAGTTCACTCCCTGTGCAGCACTTCTGATGGAACAGGAAATGTTTGGATTTCCACTTGAAGACCAATTCCATTTAAAGATTCCATGATCCAGAACATGCTCAAGTGGTTTTGTCCAAGAAATCCTGTGGAAAAAAAACCCAAAAAACCTCTGTAGGTTAATTTAGAGGTGTTGGAAATACTTAATAAATGAGAAATCCTGGAAACACAAAGAGACCTTCAGGATCATCCAGTCCACCCAGCACCACCCACCTGCAGAAGAGTTGCAGATCCCACATCATTGATTCCACAAGATTCAGGAATTCTCTCCGGGAATGACACAAAGTGGATTCATCAAGCACCTTCTTTGTTGCTGCCAGGAAGAGAAAAAACATCCTGGAGGCAACAAAAGGTTTTGCTCTTAGTCTTGGTTTCTTTATTACACGGTGACAATTCAAAATTTAAAATTTCAAGTGACAAACAGGATCTGTGTTTTTCCCCAAATCAGAGCTCACTGGAGTCACACTCCAAAGGAATTTAGTCCTTGCAACTAAGAAATTATATATTATATTCCTTATAGATTAAGGAAATTGGTGCAATGTGAATAATTTCAAATACTTTTGGATAATCCACTCATTCTTACATGTTCAGCCTGCAGCAGACATAAAATATGATCAGAAGCCTCAAACTCAATTTGTGCTGATGATTAATGCAGGTGTTAACTCCTCCAATTAGCGTTTGTGCAAAGTTACTCTGCTTGACAAAGATCAGGAGCTTACAGGTGTTGGATGTCACTGATATCATCGACCTGGGGGTTAAATCACCTGGGAATTCAGGAGGCTTGAAGAATTTAATCACAGTTTTTCTCAAATTATTCTGAAATTTCTGGTAATTTGTCTTCCTGCCTGGATGGGAATTCAGTAGTAAAATGTTGTTTTGAGAGTGCTTCAACCCCCCCCACCCACCCAGGCTTCCAAACTGACAGTAAAATCCAGGAGATTTTGCTGAAACCCACTCAGATGTGAAAGATTTGAGGGGTTTGGGGTTCAGGACTGAGGTCAGAGGTCACCAGGGGCTGAGGGGCATCACCAATCTCTGGGAGCAGGAACAGTGGCACCTGAGCTTTTCCATGAATTTGCAGGAAGTTTCCTCAGGGCAGTGCAGGAAACAGCTCTGGCTCATCTGGAGGAGGGAGAAAGCTCCAGCTCAGCGTGGAGTTTTTATTCACTGGGAAGTAACAAAGGAAAGGCTTTGGAGGAAAACTCTGCAGGCAGGAAGATCTGAGTGGATAAAAATCAACATCACAGAATCACAGAATGGTTTGGGATGGAGGGACCTTAAATCCCACCCAGTGCCACCCCTGCCATGGCAGGGACACCTCCCACTGTCCCAGGCTGCTCCAAGCCTCAATGTCCAACCTGGCCTGGGACACTGCCAGGGATCCAGGGGCAGCCACAGCTGGTCTGGGCACCCTGGGCCAGAGGCTCAGCTTTTTCTGCCACACTTCAAATAAAAACTCAGAAATGTTTCTCAGGATCTCAACCTCAAAAAAAAAAAAAAAAAAATCCCCTCAGAATTATACAGCCAACATGGGAGAGCTCAGAGCCCCTTCAAAGGCCTAAAGGGGCTCCAGGAGAGCTGGAGAGGGACTGGGGGCAAAGCCTGGAGGGACAGGAGCCAGGGAATGGCTTCAAAGTAGGATTTGATGGGATCTTGGGAATCAGGAATTGTTCCCCGGCAGGGTGGGCAGGCCCTGGAATAGAATTCCCAGAGCAGCTGTGGCTGCCCCTGGATCCCTGGCAGTGTCCCAGGCCAGGTTGGACATTGGGGTTGGAGCAGCCTGGGACAGTGGGAGGTGTCCCTGCCATGACAGGGGTGGCACTGGGTGGGATTTAAGGTCCCTTCCCACCCAAACCATTCCATGACTGTACAATTCCAAAAGATGAAAACAGTTGCCAGCGTCCTTTCTTATTGTCACCAACCCATGTCCAGAATGTCCCACTTCTCAACTCCCAAGAAAATCAGGATTCCCTTTTCCATTTGCAGCCCTGCTTGCTCTGCTGTGCCATTTAACAACCAATTTACCAGCCCAGCAGGCCCGGCAGGAGCAGGGGGTGCTGAGCCTGAATTACCAAGTGAAGCGAGTTTGGGCAAGCCCAGCCTGGCAGCAAAGCCCAGCTCAGCCAGGCGTGTCCTTGTGTGTCCCTGTGTCCAAACACTCCCACCCCACTGCCCAGCGAGGGACAATGGAAGGGATCTGTCCCTCAGCAGGCACAGGTTGGGATTTTTGGGGTGTCTGTGCAGGGCAGGATGATCCCGTGGGTCCCTTCCAGGATATTCTTGCTGTGTAATTCCCTTTATGAGGTACCACAATGATCCTCAGCAGTGCATCCTGTTAAAATACAGAATTTCCCACTTGTTTCAGCAGCTGCAATGTCTGGAAAACATCCAATCTTTTTTTTTTTTTTGTAGTGGGAGGTGATCCACCTGACACTGGCAATGAGCGCAGGGCAATTTTACTCTCGGTGCTACCAAAAGTGAGGTGATGCAGAGCAGAACTTTGTGTGTTGTGTCAGCAAAATGTGGGGATTTATCTCCCAAATTTTAGGTTAGGTAAAACACAGAGCAATTCCTGCAGCAAATACATCTGGAAAATCAACCTGTGGAAAATACAGGAACAATTGCAGGGAAGTCAAAGAGCCCCTTGCAGAGATGTTGTGAGTGCTGATACACCAAAAAAAAAAGGAGAATATTTTAGTAATTCCCCTGTTGAAACAAGATACAAAAAGTGAAACAATGACCTGTGGCGTTGCTTTATGGGATGTGGAACCCTCTGTGTTGTGTAATAAAACGTTCCAAGGCTGCCAGGCAGAACAACTCATGCTTTTCTCAGCAGAAGAACTCGGGGAGTAACAGCAACTCCTTCGCTTGGTTCGGAGCAGCGGAATCTGCACCGTTCCCTCCTTGTCCAAAGCTGGAGGATCCACACAGTCAGCAATTCCCAGGATCACTTCTTTTGCTGCTGCCTCCCTGATGTGCCCCGTTCCCAAGCTCTCATGGCAATCCCGGATAAAACAGAAGGTCCCCAACGCCTCCCTGCTGTTCTTGGGGTGGATTTAACCCCCGAGCCAGCCTGGTGAGGCAGCAGCTGATGATGCTGGCACCACCAACCCCTCAGCCCCTGGTGTAAAATCAGCACAGGGAGCCCACACCGTGCCCACCTTTGTCTCCTCACCCATTCAGGGCTGGCAGGGGCGGCCACACCAAACCCATCCTGGGTGGGGACAGCAACGGGCGCCGCGCGATGTCCCCGCAGTGCCAGCGCTGGCACAGCCCCCTCTGGGGATTTGCTGTCTTTGCTGCCCCAACCCTCATCCTGGAGCCTTCCTGAGCTCACACACGTGGGGTGGTGACACATTCCCACATCCCTGGGTCCTGGCACGAGGCTGCGGGAGCCGTCAGGAGATGCGAGTGCCAGCGCCGCTCGCTCGGGGCTGGCTGTGAGCATTTCCATGGCAATGCCGTTGTTTGTCTGGAGCTCTGCGTGTGCCAGGCGTGCTGGGAAGAGGGAACAAGACAAAGCCAAGGATTTGTGGATGGGTGACCTGGGGCTTGCAGCCCGCGGGGGGATCTGTGCCGTCATTCCCCAGGCAGGTGTGGGCACACGTGTGCGCTTCGGAACAAAGAGAGCTCCTGGAGGAGGCCACAAGGATGGGGAAGGGCCTGGAAGGAGCAGCTGAGGGACCTTGGATTGTCCAGCTGGAGCAGAGGGGGCTGAGGGAGAAGCAGCAGGGGCTGCAGCTCCTCAGAGGGACAGCTCCCATCTCTGCTCCCTGGGACTGACAACACCCAGGGAGCAGCTGGAGCTGGGCCAGGAGGGATTGAGTTGGATTTTAGGGCAAGGTTCTTCTTTCCCCAGAGGGTGCTGGGCACTGCCCAGGCTGCCCAGGGAATGGGCACGGCCCCGAGGCTGCCACAGCTCCAGGAGCCTTTGGGCAGCGCTGCCAGGGATGCCCAGGCTGGGATTGCTGGGGGCTCTGGGCAGGGACAGGCTGGGACTGGATCATCCCTGGGGGTTTATTCCCACTCAGGATATTCCAGGATCCTGTGATTCTCTGAACCAGCTCGAAGCTGAGCGTGCAGGACAATGGGGAAGCAGAAATTCCCATTTTGGGGTTTTCTCCTGGTGCTGCTCCCAAGCCTGGCAGAGCAGGAGCACCCCAATTCCTGGGACACAGAGAACATCCCTGAACCCAGCACAGCCACCAACCTGAGCTGGGACAATCCCAACATCCCAAGGGCCAGCTGGGATCTCTGCTCCTGGGACAGGGACAGCACCCAGGGAGCAGCAGGAGCTGTGCCAGGAGGGATTGAGGTTGGATTTTAGGGCAAGGTTCTTCTTTCCCCAGAGGGTGCTGGGCACTGCCCAGGCTGCCCAGGGAATGGGCACGGCCCCGAGGCTGCCACAGCTCCAGGAGCCTTTGGGCAGCGCTGCCAGGGATGCCCAGGCTGGGATTTTTGGGGGCTCTGGGCAGGGACAGGCTGGGACTGGATCATCCCTGGGGGTTTATTCCATTCAGGATATTCCATGATTCTGTGTTCCTGCAGGAATTCTGGGCTTCATTTAATTTTCAGGACCAATCAATGCTGGCACTGCAGCAGAGATGGGTGGAATGAGCAGAAGGCGAAGGAGCAGCACAGAGCAGGAACCACCACAGCTGTGGTGGCAGCATCAGAGTCACCCGTGGGACTCCCACACCGCTGGGATTTTGGTTTTTGGTGGCTTTGACTGGGGTGGAGCCGTATTCAACCTGCTGCAGGTGAGTGTGGGCTGGGGATGAGCAAACGATGCAACAGCAACGAGGAAAACAAATCAGAATTTCATTTCCTGCAAGCAGCAGCAGCTCTGCCCTGTTTGGTGACGGGTTCTGACAGTCACACTGCAAACAGCAGGAAAATTGCCCTTAGAAATCCACAGGAAGCAACAAATGCCCTTTAGAAGAGGGGTAAGGCAAAATTTGCCTTTTTTAACTTCCATCCCTGGGCTTGTCACATGAAATCTGAACACTGACCAGTGTGAAAATGCCAAAGAAACTGGAACGCTGGAAGTTTGCTTTCTTTCCTGTATTTCTTAAAAAAAAAAAAAAAAAAAAAAAAAGGCTTTTACCACTTTGTAGCCCTTCCAAAATAAATAATTAACAATAATGAAATTGTTCCATATCGCATAAACAACGGCCCCAGGCCTCACTTTTTGGTGGATGATTTATATCTATCGTTTCCTTTGGCAGGGAGAGAAAACAGCTCGGGCTCTATCTCGAGATAAAATTATAAACACAAATATCACACAGCAAAGGGCACTCCAAGTTTTGAAGTCCTGAGAGGCTCAATCCCAGGTTTTTGGTTTTTTTCCATAATGTCACCTCACCCACGGGGAAACTGTTCCAGTTTCAGCAGATTCCCTTTGATTTCTCAGATTTAGTGGGCAACACGCAATGGCTGAAGCCTGGGAGGATCTAAATTGGATCTTTGTGTGTTGTGTCACATCCACAGATCCCTACACAGACCATCCTGGAACAGCTCACCTCTCCAGAAAATGGATTTTGGACTGGTTCTGAAACTGGTTTCCCTTTGTCCCCAGCCCTGCTCCAGCTGTTCTCCCCCCGGCAGAATGATCCGTGAGTTTCTTGCTCTCCAGCTGCCCTTCCACACCACAAATCCCTTTCATGCAGGACCCAGGAATGGGAGAAGGAGGACCAATATCTGTAATTATGTACCTTGGCACCACCTGCTCTGAGAGTGGAGTTTGGGAGCAAGGAGAAAGCGAAAACCCCTTTGTTCAGTGGAATTTTCCTCCATGTACCTGTTGGACCTGCAGGGGCCAAATTCTTGGAGGTGAGCTGGAAAAGAGGCAATAAAAGCTGCCAGCCCTGGTGGGCAAAGGATCAGGGCAAGGGAGGGGATTTTGCCATGGAAGACTCCACCTGGCTGCCCCAGCCCTGGGGCCCAGCACAGGAAACCATGGAGCTGCTGGAGAGAGCCCAGAGGAGCCACGGGGCTGCTCCAGGGCTGGAGCCCCTCTGGAGCCAGGCTGGGAGAGCTGGGGGTGCTCGCCTGGAGAGGAGAAGCTCCAGGGAGAGCTCAGAGCCCCTGGCAGGGCCTGAAGGGGCTCCAGGAGAGCTGCAGAGGGACTGGGGACAAGGCCTGGAGGGAGCCAGGGAATGGCTTCAAAGTAGGATTTGACGGGATCTTGGGAATCAGGAATTGTTCCCTGGCAGGGTGGGCAGGCTCTGGAATAGAATTCCCAGAGCAGCTGTGGCTGCCCTGGATCCCTGGCAGTGTCCCAGGCCAGGTTGGACATTGGGGCTTGGAGCAGCCTGGGACAGTGAGAGGTGTCCCTGCCATGGCAGGGGTGGCACTGGATGAGCTTCAAGGTCCTTTCCAACCTAAACCACTCCATGATTCTGTGCTGTGGCACCTGGGAGAGGGGAGAGAGCAGAAGGCCTGGGATGGACAAGCAGGTGGAAAGGCAAAGTTAAAGAATGGAGCTTCCTTCTCTTCCCTGTTTGCTGAATTTATTGTGGCCCTGGAAGGTGGAATCTTTTTCTGGCAGAGGCCTTAGGGGCCATTTCCATCCCAAACTTCTAAAGTACTAAAGTTTAATGGCATTTTCATAGAATCATGGAATCATAGACCTTTTTGGGTTGGAAAGGACCTAAAAGTTCATTTTATTCCCAGCCCTGCCATGGCAGGGACACCTCCCACTGTCCCAGGCTGCTCCAAGCCCCAATGTCCAACCTGGCCTGGGACACTGCCAGGGATCCAGGGGCAGCCACAGCTGCTCTGGGCACCCTGGGCCAGGGAAGAATTCCTTCCTAATATCAGATCTAAACCTTCTCTCTTTCAGCTTAAAGCCGTGATTCCTTGTCACTCCAATTCCTTGTAAAATGTCTCTGATAGTGAGTGCTGAGAATGTGGAATCATGGAATCATGGAATCATGGAATGGTTTTGGTTGGAAATGACCCTAAAGCCCACCCAGTGCCACCCCTGCCATGGCAGGGACACCTCCCACTGTCCCGGGCTGCTCCAAGCCCCAATGTCCAACCTGGCCTGGGACACTGCCAGGGATCCAGGGGCAGCCACAGCTGCTCTGGGAAGCACCAGCTCCTCATCCCAGTGGGCACCACATCTTTGCCCACCCCGAAGGAAAGGGAAAAGGGCTGTGGAAGAGGAGGATGGAGCTCAGAACCTGGAAAAGGCTGCTGAGTTCTGTGAGGGCTTTTCAACAAACAAGCAAATGTGATAATGGGAGAAAATGAGAGGCTTTTCCTGGCTGGATATGGATGAGAGGTTTCAGAGGGAGAAATCCTTCTCTCAGGATGCACTCGCAGTATTTTCGTGAGGATTTGTCCTTCAGATATGGATTATACAACTTTTCTTATTACGGGAACGGGAAGATTAAAGATCCCAAACGCTCTGTACTTTGGAGTTGTCGTAATAAATGTGCCAGGAATCTGGGGAGATTTCCAAAACCCATTTTAATCCATAGTAGGCTGGAAGTTGTGCGCTGTAAGCAATTTTCATTGTTCGATGGGAGTAAATATAAATTACTGAAGACTCTGAAAATCCTGTTCCACCCGGCAGCTCACAGAGCATTTCAATCCTGTGTGCTCAGGCATTTGGAAGAGAGGAAGGCGAAAAAAGCTGTGACAAAACCGCCACTTAATGACACATTTGCCAAATGGAGCCGGTGGTTTGCATGCACAAAAGCTCTTCCTGCACCTCCTGAAGTGCACAAACAGCTTTTCTCTATGCAAACCACCTCTGCAGGATGTCCACACCTCTAGCCAGGATGGTGCAAGGGCAGGGAGAGATGGAAAATTCAGATTTACAATTGTAGAGGCCAAGCTGGGGTCCCTTTCAAAGTTACTTTTCAGCCCCGCATTTAAATACATATTTTGTATTTACATTTTTATCGATGGAAATGTCTTAAAAGAGAAGCCACTGGAAGCCAATCTCTCTCCCCTGCCCCAAATCCTTATTTCAGGCTCTCCCAACTGTGTTAGATGTGAAAGGTCTGAGCAGGGAGCGTTATCAGAGTGACTGCAGTGCCCGGGGGATGAGTCATGGAGCAGATTCCCATTCCTGCCTGTGGACAGAGCACTTGGAACACAAAAGGCTGGGAGGAGGAGGAGGAGGGACAGCACTGCAGCAGCCCCCAGCTCCTGGGAGGCTGGAGGTGGAGCTGGCGGGTGAGAACTGCAGGAATTGTTTCCATCACATGGTTAATGACTCAGCAGCGTTAGCCCAAAATATTTATTTTTTTTTTCTCTCCTCTCCACCGGCTCGTCTGTGGAAAAGAATGGGGGCACTGGGAGAGGGGAGGGAGGCTGGGTGAGCATCCCACGGATTTTCCACGCTGGATTTGCCATCTTCAGGGTTGGAACACCTGGGCTGCCACACCCCCAGAGAGATTCCAGCTGGATTCGGTGCCTGGAACTGTCTGGAGTTTTGGGTTCCTCAAATTAAAATTGGTCTAAAGCTCTTGGGGAGTGCCCAAAGCAGGGACACGAGGATGAGGAAGGGTCTGGTTTGGACAACGCTCCCACAGGGATGCACAGGGGGATTGTTGGGGTGTCTGTGCAGGGCCAGGACTTGGATCAGTGATCCCTGTACATCCTTCCAGCTCAGGAGATTCCAGGATTCTTAGCTTGGATCAAAGCCTTCAGTCAATAAATGCACCTTTTTGTTCCCCAGCACGAGGAATTGGAACCCCCAGGACATGCAGCAGCCACGAGGGTGCAAAGCAAGCCCTGAGCACGCAGTCCCTGCACTCCCAAGCTCTGCCTGTCCCAGCCCTGGGAGCTGCCAGAGGGGAGGAATGGCCGGGAGAGGAGTGGGAGGAAACCTCACTCTGCTCAGGCCACGCTGCTGAGCTGGCTCTGATTCTCCTGCTCCCACAACAAGAAGTAGAGAGGGTTTGGAGTTTTATTTTAAGCCGAGCTCAAGCACACCCAGGGCTGGCTCGTGCAGACTCTGCCCCTCCCTGGTGGGGGTTATGTCACCATGGCCCCAAATCCTTCCACTTTCAGCCTATCTTCCACGCAGGACTTGTGCACAGCGCTCACTTCCCGTGGTTTTTCTGCTGCTGGAGAAGTGTGAATGTGGGGTTTGGTGCCAGTCTGGCCCGCTGGCTTCTGTCCCCAGCGTTCCTAAAGACACCCACAGCCCTCAACAGAGTCTTGCTAAAGCCTCCCACCAGGCACATGGCAGGAGAGCTCCAGGCTGCAAGGTCACGTATTCCTTCCCTCGTGTCCATTCCCAGTTTGGGAAAGCTCTGCCCTGTGAGGACATTCAGCCACCTGCACTGTCCCTCCAGAGATGGGCACTGCAAAGCTCCCTGGGCAGCCCCTGCCAAGGCCTGAGCACCCTTTCCATGGGGAAATTCCTGCTGCTGGCCAAGCTGAGCCTCCCCTGGCCCAGCCTGAGGCCGTTCCCTCTCCTCCTGGCCCTGTGGCCCTGGCACAGATCCCAGCTCCCACCTCCCAGCTCCATGCACACAATCCAACACTCCAGGGGGACTCCAGCATTTGAGCTCAGCCCTTTTCCTGCTCTCCCTTGTCAATCCCCACACAATTGCAACATTTCATGGGTTACAGCCTGAGGAGGCCGCACAAGGATGAGAAGAAATTCCAGCTCCAGAGCTTTCCAGACACACTTGAGTGTTGCCCTTTTCATTGCAGACCAGGATCCCTCATGCCAAGGCCTGAGCACTGTGGAGGGAAAAAATGTTCCCAATGTCCACCCTGAGGCTCCCCTGGGCCAGCCTGAGGCCGTTCCCTCTCCTCCTGGCCCTGTGGCCCTGGGAGCAGAGCCCGACCCCCCCGGCTGTCCCCTCCTGGCAGGGACTTGTGCAGAGCCACAAGGTCCCCCCTGAGCCTCCTTTGCTCCAGGCTCAGCCCCTTCCCAGCTCCCTCAGCCCCTCCTGGGCCTCCAGCCCCTTCCCCAGCTCCCTGCCCTGCCCTGGACACGCTCCAGCCCCTCCAGGGCTCTCCTGCAGGAGCCACATCTGGACACAGCCCTGGAGCTGTGGGACAGAGGGACAGAGGGACAGAGGGACAGAGGGACAATCCCTGCCCTGCTGAGGACACACATCTGACACCAGAAATGCCCCACTGGCTCTTTTTTGGATGCCAAGAGCTGCCTCAGAGCACAGCCTGCTCCCAGCAGGACCTTGCAGGGAGGAGCAGAGTCTGGCCAGGCCCTGAGGCTGCAGGAAGGGTCACTGCTTCTCACTCAGCATCTCCACCATCTGTGCTGCCCTGCCCTCTTACTCAGGGGGCAGCCAACGCCACAATCCAGCTCTTAATTTAGACCCCGAGTGTTATTTATGAGTTCATCATCCCAGATGGACTCGGTCCCAGGAATCTTTGTTATCAAAGACTTGTGAAAGCCTCACTTTTACAAATTGAGACCAATCAAATTGAGACCTCCCCTTGCTGCCCATTTGTGTTCCCTATTCCTGCTTCTAGGCAGGTGCTCCACAGCTCAGGTGAACGTCCAAGGAGTTGGAAGAGCCACTTTGAACTCAAGCAAGGCTGGTAGGAAGCAAGAAAATTTAAATTTGCTGGAGTTTGCCACTTCAGTCACCTTGCCTATCAGACACATCCCAGGGAGACTAAAACCACGATCAGCCAGATGATCTGACACAACCCCTGAATCATCAGGGTGGGAAGAGCCCTTCTGGCTCATCCAGTCCCACCCAGCAGCACCAGCATCACCTCAACCCCTGTCCCTAAGTTCCTCTTCCCTGATGAGGGGTATTGATGTTTGCAGTGATTTCCAAGAAGAAAAATGAGAAGTTTCAGGAGCAGCCTGAAATCCTGAAACTCTGCAACCTTTCAAGCAGGGTTCACTCCAGGCTGGGTTTCCGCTGGGTGGGTGACACTCTGGGCCAAAATTTAAATCCCAGGTATCTCAGAGAATCATAGAATGGTTTGGGTGGGAAGGGACCTTAAATCCCACCCAGTGCCACCCCTGCCATGGCAGGGACACCTCCCACTGTCCCAGGCTGCTCCAACCCCAATATCCAACCTGGCCTGGGACACTGCCAGGGATCCAGGGGCAGCCACAGCTGCTCTGGGAATTCTATCCCAGGCCTGCCCACCGTGCCAGGGAAAAATTCCTGCCCAGATCCCATCCAGCCCTGCCCTCTGGCACTGGGAGTCCATTCCCTGGATCCTGTCCCTCCAGGATTTGTGGTGGTGTTTGAGCTGTCTGGGAATCACTGGATGAATTGTTCCCATCCCGTTGCCCATTTTCCATCCTCCATCCATTCCATCCCCTATCTGGACCTGACCCCTCAGAAATGAAGCATCCCAAACCCAAGTTCACTCTGGGAAAGACAATCCCAGGCTGGGGAATCCTGAGGAACACAAGGAGCAGAAACTGGTGAATCCAGTCCTGGTGGCACTGACCACAGCAAGGCCACCAGCAGTGAAGAATGGCCAGATTTTGGCTTTTATGAATCAAATTTCTGAAAGTGAAATGAGGAACTTATCAATTACAGGAGGAAGGGATTTGTCCTCCCTTTAACCCAAAGTTCTGGAGCGTGTGAAAGATTAGCAAGGAGGGGTTGCCATGGGCCATTTGCTGCAGCCCTCTCTGGAAACTTCCTGAAATAAAAGAGCCCATTGCAGCTCCTGGGTGAGAGCCTTGGGGCACATGAAAACATAACCAAAGAATAATTGACCACAAGCATGAGCTACGTGCAGAAATGAGGCCACTCAGTGCTTTATTGGCTCGAGGAGAAGAGGTTCTGAAGGCAGAAATTCTCCTGCATTTGTTAAGCGGCACCTCCTGGAGATCTCGGAGATCTCATGATTATTTCCTGCTCCAAGCATAAAAACTCAGGGATGCTTTGTGGATAAAATTACCTGGTGGCTGGGGCTAAAAGATGCTTTACCTGCGGCAGCACCCTCTTTTCACACAATTAACCCTGACCACAGTGAAATGAAGAAGAAATTCATGCATTAAAAGGAATGGCAGAGCTTGTGTTAACAAGCCCAGAGGGGCCCAGGGAAATGGGAAAGCCGCTCCCAGCCTTACAAGATCAGACACAACAGGTTGCTGATTTAACGAGCTGCACTAATGCAGGATTTCTTGGCTGTTTTTCCCCCCTTAAGGAGGAATTTCCCCCCGTTTTAATTCCTGGCTAATTTTGATGCCTCGCACTCATTTTGCCGGATTTTCCACGCGCTCATTCCCGAGGTATTTATTTATTTGTGTGTGACCAATCCATCGTCACGGTGTACAGGATTCTGAACACCCCCAGCATGGATTACAGGAGTTTGGGCTCTTGGAGTGCACAGGAGAGGCTGAGGGAGCTGGGGATGCTCAGCTTGGAGAGGAGCCCCAGCTGAGAGGGGCTCTCAGCCCTGGGTGTCCCCTGGGTGTGCCCTGGGTGTCCCTGAGTGTCCCTGGGTGTCCCTGTGTGTCTCTGTCTGTCCCTGTGTGTCCCTGTGTGTCCCTGCTGTCTCTCTGTCTGTCCCTGTGTGCAGGGAGGGCAGAGCAGGCCCAGGCTCTGCTCCAGGCCCAGCAATGGCCCCAGAGCCACGGGCAGGGCCTGAGCCCAGCAATTCCCCTGAAATTCTGCCCTGGGCAGGGACCAGGCCTGAACAGATTGTCCAGAGATCCTGTGGGGTCTCCTCCCTGGGGATATCCCAGAATCTCCACAATCCCCTGCCCTGAGCTCTGGGATGCTCCAAGGTGAGCACTGTGGGCCCTTCCAGCCTGCCCCATCCCAGGTTCTGTCCCTTTCTAGGACAAGGTGACAACTTGTGACCGACTGGGGTGGCCCAAGGTCTCTGCCAGAGTTCACCAGGGGTGAAGCCAGCTGGGAATGGCTCTGGTTTCCCATGGGGGCAGGAGGGGTGTCCAGAGCTGGAATTCCAAACCAGGCCCTCCGTGCTCCTGTGAGCTCTTTCTTCTCCCCTCTGGAGCAGCAGCTCCCATTGTCTCCTCTTCCCTCCCCACATCTGTGGGGCTGGAATTGGTGCTGGGCTGTGGGGCTGGAATTGGAGCTGGGCTGTGGGGCTGGAATTAGAGCAGGGTTGTGGGGCTGGAATTAGAGCTGGATTAGTGCTGGGCCTTGGGGCTGGAATTAGAGCTGGAATTAGAGCTGGGCTGTGGGACTGGAATTGGTGCTGGGCTGTGGGGCTGGAATTGACTCTGGGCTGTGGGGCTGGAATTAGTGCTGGAATTAGAGCTGGGCTGTGGGGCTGGAATTAGAGATGGGCTGTGGGGCTGGAATTAGTGGTGGCTGTTCAGGAAAAAATGTTGTGGCTCTCGAGTTGCCTCAGGCAGGCCCATTTCCTCTGTCCCCAAGTGTTTCCAGAGACTCCTAAAAAGGTGTTATCACCTTTGGAAGAATCTTTGCTGCCCTGTGAGTCCATCCATGTCCAGGTGTGAAAATGGGAGCAGAAAATAACCCTGGAGCTGGAAAATGTCCTGTGGGCCCAGTGAGGTGCTTTGGCCTCCTCTGCACATCAGAGCTGAGATTTGCAGGTGACCTTGCTCCTGCTATCAGTGAGATAACACTGCCCTGGCCTGGCTTTTCCACAGGGACACTGCCAGCAGCAAATTCTGCCTCTGCAGGGTGGGACCTTGTGGGGGAAATGTGAAACAGGAGGTGAAAGAGTGGGATTTTCTGTTCCTCAGCTGGGAAAGGATTGAAACAGAGAGGGGCAAAAGGGGGTCAGGCTGGCTGGGAGCAACAGGAGGAGGGAACAGCAGTGGGAGGTGGGAGTGAACCTAATGGGAGCAGAATTTATTGGGAAATTGTTAATTTGTTCACCAGGTGACAGCAGCTCAGCCCATGGGTTTGGGACTGGAGGACAGGACAAGGGGAATGGTTTTAAACTGCCTGAGGACAGGGATGGATGGAATTTTGGGAAGGAATTGTTCCCTGGGAGGGTGGGCAGGCCCTGGAATAGAATTCCCAGAGCAGCTGTGGCTGCCCCTGGATCCCTGGCAGTGTCCCAGGCCAGGTTGGACACTGGGGCTGGGAGCAGCCTGGGACAGTGGGAGGTGTCCCTGCCATGGCAGGGGTGGGAATGGGATGAGATTTAAGGTCCCTTCCCACCCAAACCATTCCATGATTCCATGACCCTGTGCTCACTGCAGGCTTGCACACCCACACACCTCAGCACTGGGGCTTTTGGCTTGCACAGGAATTTAACCCATGGACTGGAAATTGAGGGGAATTCCGGGCCTCCCTTGCTCTGGAAAGGATCAGCTGCCCAAGCTAAGAGAGATTCACCTGCAGGTGGATCCAGGTGTTGTGTAACAGGCAACCACAGTCACCCAGAAAAGGGCACTTGGAAAAGGTTTTAGTGTTCAGAACTCCACTGTGGGTATCTCACAGAGCCAAACCCCTGTCTCAGCTGACCAGGACAATTCTGGGCAGAAGGGGAATGGCTTGGGTTGAAGGGAACTTTAAAGACCACCACAAAACCCCCTTTGATCTCCCCTTGCTCCACCAGTAATTCCTGTGGAATGGCAGCTTCATTCTTGCTCCAGCCCTTCTCTTCTGTGGGAAAGCAGTTCCTTTTATACCACAAAAAGTAAATTGGAGTTGAATAAGGTGAGGAATAACACATCAGGGAATGCTGCTCTGACAGATCCAGCAGAGGGGAGCAGCTGAATTTTGGGGATATAATCCTTCCCTGGGTTATTGGCTGTGGAAATGCCTTCAGTTTTGTTTCTAAGCCAAGACAGGAAGACCTGGGCTTGGAATTCGAGTCACTCCTGGTTCAGAGTCCAAAAACCCCAAGATGTAAAGGCTGGGCAGGAGGGTTCCCTGAAAATCATCCCTTGGGATCTGCAGCTGTCTGGGGATTGTGACCCCGCTGGCCAGCAAACATGTTTGGGGTTTAGTCAACACTTCACATTCACATCCAGGACAAGCGGAGTTCAAATTCTTCCCAACAGACTAATTAGGCAAAATATTTAGAAACGCTGCAATTCCAGTCATGCTTTTGCCATAACATTTGGAGAAACAATGATGCTTTCATATGGCGAGAGCCTCCAAGGCTGGGAAACAAAATGGACACAAAATTATACCCAGCTTTAATTTCTGTAACGACAGAAATTCCTGATGCACCCATGCATCCAAATTTTGCTCGCCGGGCACACCTGAGAAGCTTTTAATTGGGTTCAGGAGGGCTTGAGCTGCTCAATAAAAGGAGAATATCATTTACAGCAGGAGCAGGGAGCTCATCAGACAGAATGCTCTCTGCCAGGGCAGGCAATGTATATTTACAAAGCTTTTGCAGCTCCTTTGTTGTGCATTCTTTCCACACACCAGCACAGAAAGATCATGTTCACGGCAGCGCCCGCTGCGAGGTGTCGGATTGCCGCCGGATTTTTCCAAATAATTAAAAAAATACTGAAACGAAGGAAGGGGAAGCAAGGGAATCCTGGAAATGGGGGGAAAACTCTTCCATTTTCATCAGGAAACCTGTGAAAAAACCCAGCACCTCTGTGCCATGTGAATGCACTCCTGCTTTTCCCTTCACCAGAGCGTGTCGTGATGAAACCGTGGCTGCGTCACCGGCGGCGTGCCGGAGAGAGCAGCCAGCCACTTCCAGAAGGGTAGGAAAAGCAAATGCCCAAGAGTTTATGGAGTGACAGAGCCAATTCTTGTCCTGATTTATTGAACCTCCAGTTGGAGCACTCCCGTCGCCCTTCTGCCAAGTGATGCCGTTGGAATGCCGAGTTATTTTCTCATGCGAAAAACCAAAAAGAAGGAGAAGGAGAAGAAGGAGCAAAAAAAGAAAAAATAGTCTTGGAACTCTTAAAATTAAGGGCCTTCTCTCCTTTTGTCAGGCTGCAACAAACCCAGTATATTTCTCAGACAGGCTCTTCTGCCAGTGGTTTTTAAGGCACGAAGGTGGTTTTGTTTGGGTTTTTTTCATTGGAAATAAAAACAATGGATTACGTGGGGCCAGGCAGGTGAGGCAGCATCCAGGGCAGCCTGGGCTCCTCCTCCTCCTCCTCTTCCTCCTCCTCCCCAGTGCCTAATCCTGTAAACACCTTAAAGCAGAGCTGGCTCCTGCCCTTGGTGCTATCAAGTGGGAAGGCATTTTATTTTTCTGGACTGAAGGAGCCAATTTATGCCCTTTTATGGGCCAGGGGAGGGCTGGCTGCAGTGGAAACTTTTCTGCAATAAAGGTTCCTTGTTTATGAGCCCTTTGTGTGGCAGTTGTGGGACCACTCGGTGCGCTCAGGAATCTCCTGCAGGCTCTGCTAAGGAGATCAGGCCTCCCCTCATTCCTTCTCCCTGGGATCTGGGATGGGTTTTCCAACACTTCTTTGGCTGCCATTAATTGATGGAGAAACCGAGTTTGTTCCATACAGGGAATCCCAGACTGGTTTGGGTTGGGAGGGACCTCAAAGCCCATCCAGTGCCACCCCTGCCATGGCAGGGACACCTCCCACTGTCCCAGGCTGCTCCAAGCTGCCCTTGGACACTTCCAGCCGCAGCTTTTCTCTGCCAGGACCTCCTCACCCTCACAGGGAAGAATTTTTCCCCAGTATCCCATCTAACCCTGCCCTCTTTCACCTTAAACCCATTCCCCTGCTCCTATCCCATGCCCTTCTCCAAAGCCCCTCTCCAAATTTGTCCCCCAAAGGTCTGAGATAACCAGAAAAGCCACCATTCCAAGGGGCAGTTCTGCTCTCTGTTCAAACCAGTTCCACCAGTAAAAAATAAAACATGTTTGTGCATAAATCAGCCCTGCCAGACCCAGATGCTTGCTGCCTTTTCAGTTTTGAAATGCTGCTTTTGTTTGTAATTTCCAAAAAGCTGCTTTCGCCTCAGAGTGAAAGACCAACCTGACACACACACACACAAAAAAAAAGAGTGAAAAAGCTTTATCAGGGTTACAACAAAGCCACAGAACTCGTTTGTGTCTCCAGTTTAAAAATGATTGAGAGGGGGGAAAAAAAAGAGAAAATATGTGAGAGGGAACAAAGAGACCAAATATCCATCTATTTATCTGTCTATCCATCTAATTTTAAACCTCAAATAACACTTAATCCAGCAGCGTGTGGTAGGTGTTACTTTGGAAATGAGAACATGAAATTTCAGGCAATAATACCCTTCTGACAGAATTATTTAACCAGAAATGACAGATAACAATCAACCAGAGGAGCCAAGGGTCTCTTAACACCATTAAGTGATGAAGTCGTAAGAATGACAGCGAAATAATTCCTGGTGTGTTTGTTGACTCGTAGGAGCTGAAGCACCATGTTTCCATGGATATGGAGTTTCTGGTTTGTGCTTTTCCTATTTAAGGATCAATGTTGAGGAGAGAGCAGGATTCAGTTCCGTGTTTCTTGCGGAGCGTAAACATCGATATTCCATGGAGCCAAGTCTGAGCAGGGACAGAGAAGTTGGGATCAGTCCAGAGCCTGCATTTGTGGGGTGATAAAGGACTGAAAATCCCTCTCAGCCACCTGGAGGGATCCTGGAATCACAGCATGGCTGGGTTGGAAAGGACAATAAATCCCATCCAGTGCCACCCCTGCCATGGCAGGGACACCTCCCACTGTCCCAGGCTGCTCCAAGCCCCAATGTCCAACCTGGCCTGGGACACTGCCAGGGATCCAGGGGCAGCCACAGCTGCTCTGGGAATTCCAGCCCAGCCTCTCCCCACCCTCCCAGGGAAGGATTTTTTCCCAACATCCCACCCAAACTTGTCATTTTTCAGTTTGAAGCCATTCCCTGTGTGCTGTCCCTGCAGCCCTTGGGAATTGTCTCTCTCCAGGGTTCCTGCAGCTCCTTCAGGCCCTGCAAGGCCACCCTGAGCTCAGCCCAAAGCTTCTCCTGGCCAGGCTGAACAATCCCAGCTGTGCCAGCCGTTCCTCCCAGCAGAGCTGCTCCAGCCTCTGCTCAAATCCCTGTCACGTTCACATCCATTTGTCCATGACACCAAAACCCCGGACATCTCTACTCCCCTCACAAACCACGATGTGGCACAAGGCAGAGGTGGCCAGTCCAAGGTCCCATGGATTTGGGGATCCCAAGATGCCATCAGCACCACCAGCTGCATGTGAGGGGCTCTGTGGTCACCACCCAGCCAAGCTTTTCCCCCTGGTGAACGTTCCTGACTCTTCCTCTTTCCCCACTCGCACATTCCCATCAATGTTTTGACATCCTGGTGGTCATTCCTGTGCTTGTGTGGCCACATGGTCACTGGTGTGACCATGAGGACATCCAGGCAGAGCAGGACATCAGCAGGGAATGGCCATGGAGGGAGGAGTTTGATGGACTGAGAGCAGCAAATCCCTGTCCCAGGGCAGCATCAGAGAGCTTGGACTTATCCAACCTGCCCCAAAGGTGGAGTTTAAAAAGTGCTGGATCTCCTCAGAATCCCAGAATCAAGGCTGGAAGAGTCCTCCAGGACCATCCAGTGCCACCAGCAGCACCCAAACCCTGTCCCCAAGGGCCACCTCCAGGCTGTCACCCTAAAGCTCACCTGAACTTCATCTCATCCCTTGGGCTTTGCAGGAACCTGACCTTGGGATGGGAGGGACCATCCTGGAGACTCCTCACAGCCCCCAAGGTGCTGAGGCTGGGAGCAGATGGATTGGAAGTTGTGGCCCCCTGAAGGTTTGGTGGGTGTGCAGGGGCCTTTGGCTTGGATTTCATGGAATCATCGAGGTGGGAAGAGCCCCTGAGGATCCCCCAGGGCCACCCCAGCAGCACCAGCAGCACCCCAAACCCTGTCCCCAAGGGCCACCTCCAGCCTCCTCCTGAGCACTGCCACAGACAGGGACTGCAAACCTCCCTGGGCAGCTCATCCCAAGGCCTGAGCGCTCTGCCAGGGAAATTTCCTTTCCCAATCTCCACCCTGAGCCTCCCCTGGTGCCATTTGAGGCCGTTTCCTCTCATTTTTTCCCTGTCCCTTCTGGCAGAGCCACAAGGTCCCCCCTGAGCCTCCTTTTCTCTTCCAGGCCTGTCCCTCTCTGGGCTCACACACCCCAGGTATTTTCTGGTTTATCTGTTCTGCTCTTACAGAACCAGCTGGCACTGGGCCCATTCCTTATCAGCAATTTCTGTTCTGGGCTCTGCTGCCCAGCACCCCCAGGAAGTCACCAGGCTGAGGGACAACAAAACACAAAAATGTGCCCCAGGCAGGGCTGTGACAATGACACCAGCAAAGACAAGCATGTCAGGCAAGAGCCAATCTCAGTGGAAGGGGAAATGGTGGGAAAAGAAGGAATAATTGGGCAAAACACACATTTGGACCAGGTTCTCTACAGGAAGAAAACGGTGACAAAAGAAAACGGTGACAAAAGCTGTTTGATGTTTAACGGTGCAATTCTCTGGTGTGGAAGAATTTCTTAATGAGGAGGAATTTCCCCATGGAAAGGGTGCTCAGACCTTGGAAAGAGCTGCCCAGGGAGGTTTGGAGTGGCCATTTCTGGAGGTGTCACCTGGAGGTGGCACTCAGTGCTCTGGGCTGGGGACAAGGTGCCCATGGGGCACAGCTGGGACTGCCTGGGCTGGGAGGGCTTTTCCAGCCTCAGGGATTTGGGGATTCTGTGGGGACAGCTCTGATTTGCACATTTTTAACTTGCCAGCACTCCAGACACTCGATGGTGCCATCAGCGAGGCACGGCCGGGCTGTGCCAGGCGTCTGTGAGCGTGGAAAGGGACCAGGATGTTTCCCAACACTTCTGGCAGCCCGGGCTGTCTGTGTCCCTTCCCAGCCAGTGCCCGCCGAGCCTTCCCCCCGCCGCATTCCCAGATGGAATTGGGAACAACAGAAGCTCTGCAGGCAGGAGTGGCCCAGCTGGAATCCTCCCTGGGAGGGGTGGTTTGAGTGGAGGAGGATGAACATGATCAATAATCATCCCTTCACCCAGGAGAAGAGACAGAGGGACAAACCCATGGATTTAGCAGTGTGGAAGGGACCTGAACTTGTGCAGTCTCACGGAAAAACTCAGGAATTCCCTGCCCAGAAACGCTGCAGGCGTGGGGCTGGGACAGAGGCAGCACCAGCTGGATTTGCCTCCCGCTCCTGATCCCAACTCCCAAACCTCTGGGGCAGCAGAGATTCCACTTCCAGCTGCACGGCTGTGCTTTTTGAATCCCATTATCCCCCATCCCTGCAATCCTCTGCTCAGGCTGAAGCTTCCCTGCTTCAGCAAGGATTTGCCTGAATCCTTTCAGGCACGGCTGAATTTTGCCATGCAGGACCTGGCAGCTCTTCCCAGCTCCTGAGCACAGGGAAGAGCTGAGCCCTGCGTGGTCCCAGCGGGGCTGAGCGCTGGCATTTCCCCCCTCCCCTGATCCCAGGGGGCTGCTCAGCCACTCTGGAAAAACGTGGGCTATTTTCACAGGAATTAAGTCATCTCTTGGCTCCATGCTGCCCTGTGCTGTTCAGCAGATGGAGGGGGCCTCTTGTGCAGCCCTGCCCAGGTTCTGGGCAATCCCCAAATTCTCTGCCTCTCATGGGGACACTGCAGGCTGTGGGGCTGCTTTGGTGGCTCTGTGAGCACCACAGCTGCCTCTGGGTGTGTTTTATTTCCAGAACGTTCTGCCTGGACCATCCTGAGGAATCTCGGTTTGGCCACGCGGAGCTGAGTTTCTTCCTCCCTAATTTGGGCAGGATTGAGCTCTGGTGTGGCTCAACCTTAAGCCCGTTCTTTTTTTTATTATTATTTTTTTTTTCATTTTTAACTAAGGTCTAATTACACCCAGCACACGGCCTCATGAATCAACCTGCTTCTGTTGTGACAAGTTTAGCCCTGGGTGTGTGATCTGTCCTAGGAGATCACACAAATTTTCCCTTCCCATCCCTTTTAATAATAAAATCCTCTTGCCTGCCCTCTTCTCCTTCTGATTTAATCATCAGCTATTAAAGTGACACGGAGAATAACACCTCCATTTGCCCAGACTGCTGGGCCTGGCATCTGACAGCTCCCAGGATCACAAAATGCTTTCCCTGTTTACTTCCCACTCTTGGCTGGACCTTCTGGTTCCTTCTTTGTGTGTCTGCTGCTGTCCTGCTCTGGAGGGGAGAAAAATGAGGGGAAAAAAGGACAACTGAAGAGATTTTTGTGGAAAAACAGGAGCTGGATTGCTGTTTGTGCCTGCAAATCACCTGAGAAGGAGCAGGTGGACAATACATCAACACCTGGGGTTATTTGGTGATCAGGATCCTTTCACATCCTTTGTTTCCCTCTTTTCTCCTTGCTTTTTCCATCTCTTTTTGGTCATATGAGGAGATAAGGGCTGGGCTAAGGGGATTCTTTTTATCACACGTGGCCAGAGAAAGAGGATTCTTCAAAAGCAACCAATAAATCTTAATAATGTCTATTAATTATCCTGTGAGATTTACACACTCCAGGTCTAAAATTCACCTTCACTCCCAGGACTGACCTCTCCAGAGCTGCTGCAGCCACCCAGTTCAGCGTCCAAACCATCTCACACCCTCCTAATTCTCTTTTTTAAAGCTCAGTACAGTCCTCTGACAAGATTTAGAGAGCAGAAACAAACCCTTCTCTCCCAGCTGTTTTCATCGGGCTTGGTGAAACCCAGTCCCATCCCTGCAGTCCTGCGGGATCAGGTGACAAAGGCAGGAGTGTTGGAGGGAGCCTGGTGGCACCTGAGCAGCCCTGTGACCTTCACAGCTCCTTGGAGCAAAACCACCGGCCTGCAGGACACTGAGAAGCTGCCCAAATATCCCTTGGAAAAGAAAGGTCACAGCCCTGAGCTGAAGCAGAGCCAAGTCAGCTCTGTGAGGGGGAGAAGAAGCAAATCCTGATATCCCTGCTCTCCCTGATGTGAAAAACGAGGTTCACTTTCTTGGAAAAATTTAGAAATTTAATAATAAAAAAAAAAGAAAATAGATAATTAGGAAGAGACAAAAGCAAAATAAATTTTCTCGGCGAGGGTGCCTGGCACAGAACCAGCCAGCACACACCTGCTAACAAAAAGTTTGTTCTTTATAAGTGTCAGCCTGTTGCATATTTAAAATTCAGGTGCACGATTCAAACATTAATTTTGAGTGTGAATTTTCTTTGTTCAGTTTCAACTCCCCCCAACCACTTTATCTGCAGGTGGCTCTATTCTGGTAGCACAGGTCCCATAAATTCTTTTCTTGGAGTTTTGGTCATTTTTACTGGGACAAGATACTTGATAACAGAAGCTCAGTGGCTTTTTGGTCAGCAATTTTCATGCAGGAATGAAGGATGACACCTCTTTCTTCTGGTCTGGCTAGTTACAGGAAAAAGCTCCAGTCTTTTACTTCTAACACTGTGTTACAATCATAAAAAAATGTATTAATCGCATTTTTAACTTCTATTAATAAAGGAAAATACAGTACAATCTTCCTACATTATACATACAATATTCATTTTAATATTTGTGAAAAGCCAACTCTATACAATGCATTTATAACGCTGTCCCTGCTGTCCCTGCTGCTGACCACCTGGGAGCTGCACAGGATGAGAAATCCCCAGCTCCAGGAGCTGCCCCACCACGGATTTATTCCCAGGAGTTCATTGTGGAGCTTCTCTGCAGAGGGACAGCCAAAAATGGCCCTGGAAAAGGGATCTCCCTGCTGGGCTGGCACAGCCCTGTCCCTTCCCCAGGCAGCCTGGGATTGTCCCACCTCTGGTCACCTCTGGGCCACCTTCCACCCCATTGTGCACCAGCAGGTCCTGACAGCACCACCAGCAAGCCCTGACAGTTCCACCACCAGGTCCTGACAGTGGCACCAGCAGATTTTGACATTCCCATCTGTTGGGGAGGATGAAACAGGAAAACTTTATAAATATGACTGCTTGTTTTTAGAGAATATGAAACATATTAGTGAAATAGAGTTGAAGGCAAGTTTGGATGTCTAAGATGCCAAGCTTTAGTTACTGAACAACTGGAGAACAATGGTATGGCCAGCTGAAGGTTAAACAATTAAATTAATTGATTAAACAATTAAATTAATTGATTAAACAACGCCCTTCTCCTTACTGAAAGTCTAAGGGTCAGAGCAGACCCTGCTGGCTTGGCAGGAGGGGTCCCAAGAGTCGTTTTTAGGGTTTAAAATATAACACAGAATGGCAATGTAGTGATTCTTATAGGCTGTGTGAAAATGCTGTAGGATTTGTATCTTGTACTGGATTGGTTGGTGTAAATTAGAATATTCAGTATAGAAGATTTAATGGATTGTAATGGGAATTTCGCTCTCTCTTTCACTCTCTTGGACCTGCTCTGAGCTGTGGCTGGCAGTTCGTGGCAGGGCCTCTTCACCCACGCCCTGTGCAATAAACTGCACGCTCCAAAACTAAGCTGGACTCCAGAGATCTCTGGTCCCCACCCATCATGACCGACCCACCGTTCTCACACCATCTTTAGATCCTGACATTCCCAGCAGCAGCTCCCACCTTGGCTTTGTTGGTAAGAAACTCTCCCCATGTCCGCAGGGCACAGCCAGGCCAGAACCCCACAGGGCTGTGACCTCATGGGAGGGGACATGGGAAGGTGTGGGACTGGGTTGGAAATGATCCTAAATCCCCTCCAGTGCCACCCCTGCCATGGCAGGGACACTTCCCACTGTCCCAGGCTGCTCCAAGCCCCAATGTCCAACCTGGCCTGGGACACTGCCAGGGATCCAGGGGCAGCCACAGCAAATCTGGGAATTCTATCCCAGGGCCTGCCCACCCTGCCAGGGAGGAAAATTTTCCTAAAATCTGATCCAAACCTGTAATTTTTCAGTTTGAAGCCATTCCCTGGGTGCTGTCCCTGCAGCCCTTGGGAATTGTCTCTCTCCAGGGTTCCTGCAGCTCCTTCAGGCCCTGCAAGGCCACCCTGAGCTCACCCCAAAGCTTCTCCTGGTCAGGCTGAACAATCCCAGCTGTGCCAGCCTTTCCTCCCAGCAGAGCTGCTCCAGCCCTCTGCTCATCCTGAGGCCTCCTCTGGGCTCTCTGCAGCAGCTCCACGTCCTCCCTGTGCTGGAAGCTGCACCCCAGGTGGGATCCCACGAGGATGGAGCAGAGGGACAGAAGAAGGAATCATTTCCTCCCAGGGAGGCACCGCTGGGTTTTCCCACCACGTGGAACAGCACAGCTTCCTTCTGGCCAGGGCTGAGCTTTAAAAATAATAGCTACACCACCACAAGCCGTCCTGAGGCACATAAAAAAGTCATCCAGACATCAAAAATTGTCAAGGAGCTGCTCCCCGCTGCTTCCTCAGCAATGAAATAAAGTCCTGCTACTCTGGATTTCTCCCAGTTATATTTGAGGCGAGTTGGAGCCTCAGGTTTCCAAATCCTTTTATTGAATTAAGGGCAGAAGTCCTGTTTCCAAGGCTCCCATCAACATGACAACACTGGAGCAAACAAGAACAGCCTATTTAAAAGCAGGCAAACATTTCCCAGATGAAAGACAAACACTGTAGGTATTTATTGAGGCCCTAATCCAACTAAATCTCGAATCCATTTAGCAAAAGAAAAAAAGCTTCAAACAACCATTTTCAAGAGCCTCAAGAACTCCAAGACATCTGAAATGTTTTATCTTTCAGGAGGGCTTGTAGTGATGGGCCACAGGGAATGGCCTTAAGCTGACAGGAACTTTAGATGGGATCTTGGGAAGGAATTGTTCCCTGGGAGGGTGGAGAGACCCTGGAATGGAATTCCCAGAGCAGCTGTGGCTGCCCCTGGATCCCTGGCAGTGTCCCAGGTTGGACATTGGGGCTGGAGCAGCCTGGGACAGTGGGAGGTGTCCCTGCCATGGCAGGGGTGGGAATGGGATGAGATTTAAGGTCCCTTCCCACCCAAACCATTCCAGGATTCCATTATCTCTGTGCTCCAGGATATTCCCTCAATGAAAAACTCCGGGTTTTCTGGATTCTGCTGGGATGGAGAACCACAGGATCTCTTTGGTTTCCACAGTGTCACAGAGCCCCTCTTTTCAGCTCCCTCACTGCTTTGCCTGTTTCCTCTCAAATTCAGGCTGGCCTGGAAAAACTCCCCACGTGGTTGGATTCAACAGCTATTTCATGGAATATCCAGAGTGGGAATAAACTCGCAGGGATCACCCAGTGCAGCTCTGTCCCTGCCCAACAATCCCAGCCTGGGCATCCCTGGGACAATTTTCCAAAGGCTCCTGGAGCTGTGGCAGCCTCGGGGCCGTGCCCATTCCCTGGGCAGCCTGGGCAGTGCCCAGCACCCTCTGGGGAAAGAAGAACCTTGCCCTAAAATCCAACCTCAATCCCTCCTGGCCCAGCTCCTGCTGCTCCCTGGGTACTGTCCCTGTGCCAGGAGCAGAGATCCCAGCTGGCCCTTGGGATGTTGGGATTGTCCCAGCTCAGGTTGGTGGCTGTGTGGGTTCAGGGATGTTCTCTGTGTCCCAGGAATTGGGGTGCTCCTGCTCTGCCAGGCTTGGGAGCAGCACCAGGAGAAAACCCCAAAATGGGAATTTCTGCTTCCCCATTGTCCTGCACGCTCAGCTTGGAGCTGGTTCAGAGGATCACAGGATCCTGGAATATCCTGAGTGGGAATAAACCCCAGGGATGATCCAGTCCCAGCCTGTCCTGCCCAGAGCCCCCAGCAATCCCAGCCTGGGCATCCCTGGCAGCGCTGCCCAAAGGCTCCTGGAGCTGTGGCAGCCTCGGGGCCGTGCCCATTCCCTGGGCAGCCTGGGCAGTGCCCAGCACCCTCTGGGGAAAGAAGAACCTTGCCCTAAAATCCAACCTCAATCCCTCCTGTCCCTGTGCCAGGAGCAGGGATGGGAGCTGTCCCTCAGGAGGAACCTGCAGGGTGCTGGTTTGGAGCTTTCCCACCTCAGGTTTTTCCACCAATGGATTTTTCTCACAAAACCCCTGGAATTTGGTGTCTGGATTGACTGATCCATTCTGTCCCAATGGATCGTGATTTTGAGGCTTCATCCATCACCACTGCAAATATTTCCACGTGCAGGATGCTCTGCATGGACACAACACACCCGGAGTTCCCTCTGCCTTTCCCTTCTTCCTGGGCCTTCCTTGTCTTCATTCTCATCTCCTTCAGAGGGATTGGCACAAAATCCAAGTTCTCCTTCTGTGGCAAAACACAGAAATGAGATTCCTCTGGTGCCTGCTCTGAGAGCCCAGAGGACAGAGCTGGTATGGTAAAATAACTTATATACAATGCAAATTTCTTTCATTCTGATGGCTTCCCTCCTAACAAATAACAAAATTGGAGTTTTAAGAGAAAAGCTGTTCAAGGAGCTGCCTAAAGTATGAAATTTTCCAGAATTGCCTCGTTTCCAAGAAGAAAAAGAACATTCGCCTGTATTTAGATTAGCAGAGGAATAAATACAGATGATTAAATATATCATGAGTCTGAATTTATTTTTATTTTTCTGATGTGCCACTGGCTTTGTTGTGCAAGGTTTTTTCCCTTGGTTATTTTTAGGGGGCTTAGATTGTATTTTCCCCTAACGGGTGACATAATGTCTTGTTAAGACAATTGACCCAGATAAGACCATGCCAACTTCATCAGGACTGGTCTGATGCATCTGGATTTTTGGATATTTTGGTGGGTCACAGACCAATAGTCTCTGTGGCATGGAAAATATTTCCATTTTTTTGGGTTTTTTTTGACTGCCAGCTTCAGCAGGGCTCCTCCAAGTTGACACTGGTTAAGAGTGACCTAATTCAAGACAAAGATGCCTGGCCCTGAGGGAGACAGAGCGAAGCAGCCCCCAAATTTCAGGGTGAGCCAGGAAAATCTTTTGGGTCAGCAAACATCCCGAGGGAATCCTGCTCCCCTGGGGTACCAGTGGTGCTTGGGGAAGAGCAAACCACGTTTAAACAGCTCCTTCAGTAGCTGACGAATCCATCACCTTCTCCAGGCTGAAAAATCTGGGAAGCAGTGCCAGGAAAACAGCCACGAGTGCTCTGCACTTCCAGCCCTCTCTGGAGGTGAGAGGCTGAGGATCGAAGGGTTTGGGCTCCCCTCAGATTTTTTTTTTGTGTCCTTTTTCTCTCCCTCACTCGGCTTTCCCCAGAGCACCGAGCTCTGGTGATCCCCAATTGTTTGTTCCCATAAGAAATAGGGCAAAGCTCTGCTCCAGTTCTGCTCAAACTGGGCCAGGGAAGGAGGTTCCAGAGGGGTGAGAGCTGAGGTTTCTGCAGCTCCTTTTTATGGCATGGGAGGGTGCTGGCCCAGGGATCCCACAGGAGCAGGGAGGGAGGATCCAGCACCTCCAGGGCCAAATGGCAAATGGGAAGAGGGTTTAGGAAAACCAGTGGTTGGGAAAAAGAGGGAAAAACATCACAGGGAGCAAAGTTTCTTCTTCATAGAACTGGGAGGAGATGTGGCTGCCCCTGGATCCCTGGAATTGTCCAAGGTCAGGTTGGACATTGGGCTTGGAGCAGCCTGGGACAGTGGGAGGTGTCCCTGCCATGGGCAATAGCACTGGATGGGCTTTGAGGTCCCTTCCAACCCAAACCATTCCATGATTCTGTGATCTCTTAGGAATTCAATGCTATTTTGTTTTAACCAGACCTGTGGGCAATTTAATCACTCGATTTTTAAGGTGCAAAGTGAAAATGGAGATGTTTGCTTGACCCAAACACAATTATAACAGATTTTTAAAATAAAATCTACAGCCCTTCAGAGGGCTGGAGCAGCTCTGCTGGGAGGAAAGGCTGGCACAGCTGGGATTGTTCAGCCTGGCCAGGAGAAGCTTTGGGGTGAGCTCAGGGTGGCCTTGCAGGGCCTGAAGGAGCTGCAGGAACCCTGGAGAGAGACAATTCCCAAGGGCTGCAGGGACAGCACACAGGGAATGGCTTCAAACTGAAAAATGACAAGTTTGGGTGGGATGGTGGGAAAAAATCCTTCCCTGGGAGGGTGGGGAGGGGCTGGGGTGGAATTCCCAGAGCAGCTGTGGCTGCCCCTGGATCCCTGGCAGTGTCCCAGGCCAGGTTGGACATTGGGGTTGGAGCAGCCTGGGACAGTGGGAGGTGTCCCTGCCCATACTGGAGGAATGGAATTGGATTATCTTTAAGGTCCATTCCAACCCAAACCATTCCAGGGTTCTGTGATCTTTTGTTTTTAGCCTGTTGTGTGGACAACTTAATCTTTCTTCATTTTTAAGGTACAAAATTAAAGGCGGAGCCTTTTGTTTGACCCATCTACAACCATGACAGATTTTAAGAACAGAATTTTCATCAAAGCCAAGGGGCACCCAAAACAACCCCTTGAACCAGGTGTTTAACATCCAGCACTTCCCAATCCTTAAATACTCATTACAACAACGTAGGTGAAATTTAGAGCAAAACTTCCTATCCAGCCTTCTAGAGCTGGAATTCATTTGGTGACTTAATTCTTACTCACAATGAAGATTGATTTGCTTTGTATTTAATGAAGTATTTTACGCTGGATCGCTGAAGTTTTCCTCATAATTGCTCCATGCTGATCATGTGTCTCTCGGTTTTATTTTCCTTTTAAAGAGGGTTTTAATGGCACTTCTAAAATAAATCCTGGGACTGACTCACTTTTATTTCGCTGTGTAACACGGGTCCAGAATGTCACAGGGTACAGGGACCAGGTTTCCAGCTCACCACATCCCTCAGGGAGTTGGGGGTTTATGCTGTTGTTATATTTTGCTGTATTTAAAGTAGGCAGTAAATTTTTGGAGCCCTCTCTCAGTAATTTTTTTCCCCTCTCTCCTGCCGGTGACTCCCTGGATTTCTTGCACTGTCCCACCTCAGCCTTGCCCTTCTCCCAAAGTGAAGTTGGAGGCTGCTCATTGTTTTATAAACAGGATTAGGAGCTCGTTCTTCAGTCAGAAGGAACATAAAGTCACTGTAATCTTGACAAACAACCACCCTGCTCGCTTGATCACTGCAATTTAACCTCAAAAATCAGAGAAACCATAGAAATCTTGGGCTTAGAATTTACCTACAGAGCAGAGCAGAGGGATCAGAGCCTCCAGAATGCTCAAGGTTCTTCCCCAGTTTTCCCAGTTCATCCCCAGATGGGTCTGCTCAGAATCTGACTGGTCATGGACTCACAGAACATCCTGAGCTGGAGGAGACCCACAAGGATGATGAAATTCCAGCTCCTGCCCTGCCCAGACCCCCCCAAAAATCCCACCCTGTGCATCCCTGGGAGCGCTGTCCAAATGCTCCTGGAGCTGTGGCAGCCTCGGGAACGTGACCCTTGGCACACGGGGCCCTTTGAAAAATTAATGACAATTAAATATCTGAAATCTGACCTAGTTTGGACCTTGCCAGTGCAGAATCTGAGTGCAGCTGCTCAAGGCAAGCCGGGCAGGGTCACAATGTCCAGACAGGAGAGTTGCACATTCCAATTATCCAGAGCCCTCAAGTTTGCTCTGACAGAACCAGGTCTAAAATCCAACCCCCTCCTTGTCTGCAGGCAGAAATAGCAATGAATGCAAAAGAACTCCTTGGGCAGGGATGTTCTCAGGGAAAACACCATTCCTGAGTGACCACTGCAGCCGGCATCGGGATGCAGAGCACATCCCAAAACCTCAGAGCGGGGATGAAATCAAATCCTGCCCCAGAGCTGGCACGTGCTTGGCCTTCAGCTCTTTCCCTCTCAGAGGTGCTGCTCTAAAAGCCTCTGTCCTGAGCGGGTATTTTGGCTTTAAATCACACAGGTTCAATTTCAGCACCTTTAGCTTGAGCAATCTTGTTCCAAGTGTGGCTTATTACGGCTTGTGCCGACCGCTGGAGCCCGAAATCACGGATTAAAAGCTGGGCCATCAAGGGAAAGCTGTTCCTGAGGATTCAGAGCTAATTTTTTTTCCTCATGGGCAAGCAATAAGCAGAAGACCTTGCTGACATGGTGCTCAACCATCTCCTGCTGTCTCCAGCTGGGGGAGGGACAGCAAGGGAAGGGGGAACAAAGTGTTCCTTTCAAATTCCACTCTGCTCTTTCCGTGCAGCCGAGAAAAGTGCTCTAAATGCCTCATTGGGATGTCCTGAAGTGCTCAGCAATGAGTGCTGAGATGAAATGCGTGGACCACTCAGAAAAGTGTAAAACACAAAAGCTTTGGGGCAGCACGAAGGGCTGTTCCTTTCTTACAGCAACAGCACCCATAAACCCCCACATTTCTGACTGAGACAGCTCCTTTGGCACAGAAATGGAAACGCAGGCCAGTCCTCAGCAGTGATAGTGTTGAAACACTGGCAACTTTCTGAGCAGATGAATTCCCTATTGAAAAAACTGTGACTAAGGAGGCTGAGGATTGAGAGCGTGGCTCAGTGGGATCTGGCTGGCACCCCATAAAACAACATCACACTTCCCTTACAAAAACCCTGCCACTGAAATACCACCCAAACATTAGAGTGCTTGGGAATGAGCAATGAGGGAAGCAAACTGCTTCCCTCCTGCTGAGCACAATCCTTCATCACTCACTCCCACCTCATCATCTCAGCCACCCGTGGCCCTGCAGGAACCGCTCTGCCTTAGGCCGCAGCTGATCTCTGATTCCCTGGGGATTTTTTTGGGGATGTTCCATGCCTGAACTGCACCCCTGCTGCTCCTGCACTTCCCAGCACACCCTCGAGTCCCTGCTGTTGTCTCATCTGTGGTTTTTGGGGGCCGTTTTCCTCTCACAAACATCGCCGGTGCGTGCGCGCTCTCCCAGAAAAATTCCAGCCCGTTTTCACCCTCCATCAAGGAAAACTCCTCAACTCCCACTGCAGCAGCTCTGAGGGGCTTCACCCCCACCAGGCTGCCCACAGGTGGCTTTCCCTGAATCCCTGCATCCCTCACACCTCCCCACCCTCCCCGCCGGAGGATCCTGAGGTGCTCCCACACGTGTGGCAGAAGCTGCGCCTGGGGAAATGTGACACTTCCCTGAAACATTGATGAAACGCTTGGCAACATGAAAGCAGCTGCCAAAGGTTGGTTAAAAATTTAAGGGAGCTGCTGATGAAAAACATAAATGCTCGTTTGAGGTGGTGCTGTGCGCTTTGAGGGGGGAAGCACCCTGTCAGTGGAGCACCCTTTTCCCAAGGCTTTTTTTAGGAAATAAGCTGTGATAAGTCATAACTTCTTGCTTTAAATTAGGAAAACCTCTTCCCTTTTTCATTCTCAAGCCTTTTCATCAAGTTTTTACAGCCTGGTGATAGGGAGGATCTAATTAACCCTTTCCGTGGCTCCCGCAAACCTGCTTAAGTTCATGTGAGAAAATCAAAGTGACACAGGAGAAAAATCAGGAAATTAGGAAATCAGGTTCCTAATTCCAGAAAGCCAGGGCTGAAACCATGGGGTGAAGATTTTTGTAAATCATAAAAAAACCCCAAAACATTTGGATATATTTGTACCAGCATTTTAGATAATATTTAGAAATGACTCAGAAAGAAGCCACTCTTAGGATAAGAAGTGCTGGAATAAGATCAGGATAATCTACAGTTCATGAGGCCTTTGCAGCCCCCAGTTGGCTCAGCCCAAGACTCTGGGATTTACACACACACATAAACAGAGCTCCTCCAGATCTGCTGAATTTTATCCAATTTCCAAAGCTCTGCTCCCTGAACATCCCCACTAAGTTAAACAAAATCCTCTGCTCAGGATCACACCACGCAGGCCGTTGGTCTTTGCAAGCCCTTGTAAGGAGGATTTGATTAAAGCCATGCAGCTCTGATCAAAAATTATCACTGTCTCAAATGTCTCTCGTTCTCCAGGGATTCTTGGCCCAAATCCCTGAGCTCCTCCACTCCTGGAGGGGCCACCAGGGCAGGGACAAAGGTGGCTCCAAGCCATTGTTATGTCTTACACCCCATGCCAGGGCCACTTCAGCTGCTGTGGCCTGAAGGCAGCCCCTTGGGGTAGATAAAACTCCTGATTCAGGATATAAAACATCCCTGTCCCTCACCAGCCAGGACAAATGGGACATGTGGGAATGCCAAAGGATCCTAAAGGTTAAAAAATGGAGGAATCCCAGGCTGAGGCAAGAGCAGCCCTGTCAGCCTCGCTGGTCTCATTCTCCAAGCCTCTCTGTGGCTCCAGCATCTCCTTCACATTTCCCAGAGCAGCTGTGGCTGCTCCTGGATCCCTGGAAATGTCCGAGGTGCGATTGGAGCAACCTGGGATGGTGGAAGTTGTCCCTGCCCGTGATCTTTAAAATCTTTTCTGACCAAAACCATTCCACGATTCCACATTTGTGGTCTGGATTAAGCTCAGAGCCTTGGACTTGAAACATCAAAAAAGTGTTGAAGTGAAGCTTCATCTCCCTGCACTTCTCCTACTTCTATTTATTTATTTTTCCTTCAGCCATTAGGTTGAAAAAGTCACCAATTTTACCTTTAAAAAAAAACCAAACCGAAATAAGACTGATGAAAGAAATCCAGTGAAGAACACACAGATGTTCCTGCCCCTCAGACAGCCAGGAAAACGCAATGGGATCATTAATTTTCTAAAAGTCCCTGGATTAACACCCCGAGCAGGCTGGGATAACGTTGGCTCCTGCCCCCCATTACCTGGATAATCAGGGGGATTACAGAGCCTGTGATTAGAGGAGGCTCCTGGCTTCTGGAGGCTTTAAATGTCACTGATATCACAAATCTTGGTTAAGCCTTTCTGGTTGGTGTGGCGATGGTGTCACAGGGAGAGGAGGAGGAGGAGGGAGAGGAGAGGAGAGGAGAGGAGAGGAGAGGAGAGGAGAGGAGAGGAGAGGGAGAGGAGAGGAGAGGAGAGGAGAGGAGAGGAGAGGAGAGGAGGAGAGGAGAGGAGAGGAGAGGAGAGGAGAGGAGAGGAGAGGAGAGGGAGAGGAGAGGAGAGGAGAGGAGAGGAGAGGAGAGGAGAGGAGAGGAGAGGAGAGGAGAGGAGAGGAGAGGAGAGGAGAGGAGAGGAGAGGAGGAGGGAGGAGGAGGAGGGAGGAGGAGGAGGAGGAGGGAGAGGAGAAGCCAGGGAAGAGGTGGCAGAGCCCGGGTAAATCCCAATTTTTGTTGATGCACGGCCCCATCCGAGTTCATTGGAACGAACGGGAATTCTCCCAACGATTTCAGTGGACTTTGGACACAGCCCCAGAAGCTTCAAAATGTAAACAGGCGGATCTGGGCATGTTCCTGGCAGGGCAGTTTCCCCTAAACAAAACCACCCCAGCAGCAGAGGAGCCTCTCCAACGCCCCTGGGGGAGGTGAGCTGAGGGAGGAGCACGAGAGCGGCCACGTGTTGGGAATGAGGGATCACCAGGGCCCTGAGCAGGGACAGCAGCACTCAGGGATCACAAAACCTGGGAATCCTTGGATTGGGAGGGAGTTTAAAGCTCATCCTAGCTCGGGCAGGGACAACTCCCACTGTCCCAGGCTGCTCCAAGCCCCAATGTCCAACCTGGCCTGGGACACTGCCAGGGATCCAGGGGCAGCCACAGCTGCTCTGGGAAATCCCAGAGCCTCTCCCTACACTCCCAGGGAACAATTCCTGATTCCCAAGATCCCATCAAATCTCACTTTGAAGCCATTCCCTGGCTCCTGTCCCTCCAGGCCTTGTCCCCAGTCCCTCTCCAGCACTCCTGGAGCTCCTTTAGGCCCTGGAAGGGCCTGGAAGGGCTCTGAGCTCTCCCAGCTGGGAAAATCGCACCCATTGACCCAGGGCCTGTGTTGTCCTTCCCAGACAGAGCAAATGTGACTCTGGGAATGTCATTCCTTGCCTCAGCCCGAAAGGATTTTGTGAAATCACTCTCAACTCGCCTCGTGCTCCACTTCTTGCTCCTCCAAGCAAAGCCTCATGAAAACTGAGCAGCAACAGCTCAGACTGCCCAAACATTTAAAGAGGTCTGAGGTTTTCTCTGCAGCTCTGCCTCAGTTGCATGAGCTGTTTAGGAATTTTAGACTTGCCTCAGTCAGTCTATTCACACCAAATATTACAATAATGAGCTGAAGACTTGCAGCATGAAAGTAGTTTTGCCCTGGCATTAAAGACACAATGATTAATGTCCATATTTAGTGCTCATGGTAAACATTTTTCTCCTGCTCTTAGAACAGGGAAGTATTTCAACCCATGCCAGGATTCCTTGTAACATCATTAAAGGTGATGAATTACCCTGGTTTTCATGTGGATGCAAAATAAAATTCCTTGGGAATTTCACTGTAGTTTAATGTTAATTTGTATTTACTCTGCCAGAAACTCCCATTCCCTTTCAATCCTGCTTTTCTGCAGTTCCCCGGGTTCTCTTGGGGAGTCACAAAGTGGAACATTTCATTTCTTTAATATTGCTTTCTTTACATTTGTGTTTGTTGTTCTTTCACCCACTCATTCATTCCTGTTAGAAATTAACTGGCAAAGCCAACTCGTCCTCAGTGAGGCCGTAAATCCTCCCCTGCACTGGGGACACGGGACAACAACACCCCTGCACAGGCTCCTCTCCCTTCCCCAGCCTCTCCCTTTGGATTTTCCATCCTCACTCCTGCATGAAGCACCCAAAATTCCCAATCTCCAGCTGGTTTTTATGCTGTTCTGCACCTAAATTAATCACTACAAATTATCACCCTTGGCCAATTAAAGCTCTTAAAGTGAGGGAATTCCACAGACTGGGACCAAACAACAGCTCGTGTTCTCTGGGAAATGGCACAAGAGTAGAGTCATTCCCTCTTTCCCTCAGTTTTTGTGGAGAATCATGGAATCCCAGACTGGTTTGGGCTTGGAGGGATCTTAAATCCCATCCAGTGCCACCCCTGCCATGGCAGGGACACCTCCCACTGTCCCAGGCTGCTCCAAGCCCCAATGTCCAACCTGGCCTGGGACACTGCCAGGGATCCAGGGCAGCAACAGCTTTCCTGGGAAACCTGTGTCAGGGAAGAATTCCTTCCTAATACCAAGTCTAAACCTTCCGTCTTTCAGTTTAAAGCCGTGATTCCTTGTCCTATCACTCCAATTCCTTGTAAAATGTCTCTGATAGTGGGTGCTGAGAACGTGGAATCATGGAGTAATGGAATCATGGAATGGTTTTGTCTCTCGTTCTCCAGGGACCTTAAAGCCCATCCAGTGCCACCCCTGCCATGGCAGGGACACCTCCCACTGTCCCAGGCTGCTCCAAGCCCCAGTGTCCAACCTGGGACACTGCCAGGGATCCAGGGGCAGCCACAGCTGCTCTGGGAATTCTATCCTCTGCTCATCCTGGGGCCTCCTCTGGGCTCTCTGCAGCAGCTCCACGTCCTCCCTGTGCTGGGCCCCAGGGCTGGGGCAGCTCTGCAGGTTGGCTCTCACCTGAGGGGGCACAGGGGTGGAATCATCTCCCTTGACCTGCTGGAAACCAGCAAAAGCCCTTGGAATTTGCAAAAACCATGAGCACAACGTAAGTTTCTGCTTAAAGAGGCTTCCCGAGGGCAACCACTGAAGTAATCTGTGTTGAAAGACCAAAGTGCAGATTTGTTGAGAAAAAGAGAAAGAAAATTTCCACTGCGCCACCAAAAAAATTTCCACGGCCCCGGAGCTCTGCCCTCCAACGGGAAGGACGACGTTCAACACGAAAAAAATAAATCTTTATTCATAGCAGGCTTAGATAATAGACCTCAAAATATTTCCTGGGCGCGTAGCTGTGCATTTTGAAGATGTGATTAAGGCATCCTTAGCCAGGGGCAGTGCGTTGTGTTTCTCCCTACGTCACCCCTTTGACGCAGCTCTGGAGCGTGTGGAGCACGTTGGATTTTGTGGAGTATTTCTGGGAGAAGATGCTGGCAGAGGCACAGGCTCTGCCACAACGGATGAGGCAGCGTGTCCATCAAGCCCCAACACCCAGCCTGGAAGGCAAATATTCCCTGTAGGAAAAAATGATGGTGCCAGTGAGGTCAGAACCAGGATTACGGATCTGGGAATGCTCAAGGTTGTGAGGAAAATGGGAGCTGCCTCCAGAGCACTTCTGAAAAGGCTCCGGATTTTTGTTACAAGTCCCTCTACCCATGAATATCAGGAAAGGCTGAACACAGATTCAGGGCATGGCCTCAAGTTCAGCGCCCTGAAGCCCTGAAATAAATCCCTGTTTTAGAAAAATGGACTGTGGAGAAGGAAAACATCACAGGGGGAAACTCCACAGGTGATTGTCCAACTGTGGTGTGAATAAAGCCAGGGTCTCTGGAAGTGGTGAAGGCCAGGATGGAGCAACCTGGGATGGTGGAAGATGTCCCTGCCCATGGCAGGAGGTGGAATGGGATGGGCTTTAAGGTCTCTTCCAACCCCAACCATTTCACCATTCTCTAATTCAATGGTTCTGCCAATTTTTGCCCTTTATCCTCTATCCAAACCAATTCCCAGCACCTTTCCCTAAGATTCCTGTCAAGTCCTGGTCAGCCCTAAAATGCTTATTATCATACAAACAAATCCCTGAATTCTGCCTGTCCCTGTCCCTGCCCTTGGGGGTGATGTTCATGGAATCCCAGACTGATTTTATTGGAAGACACCTCAAAGCTCCTCCAGATCCATGGGCAGGGACACCTCCCACTGTCCCAGGCTGCTCCAAGCCCCAGTGTCCAACCTGGCCTGGGACACTGCCAGGGATCCAGGGGCAGCCACAGCTGCTCTGGGAATTCTATTCCAGGGCCTGCCCACCCTGCCAGGGAACAATTCCTGATTCCTAAGATCCCATCCAGCCCTTCCCTCTGGCACTGGGAAGCCATTCCCTGTGTCCTGTCCCTGCAGCCCTTGGGAATTGTCTCTATCCAGGTTTCCTGCAGCTCCTTCAAGCCACCCTGAGCTCACCCCAAAGCTTCTCCTCTCTAGGCAAGAAGCTGAGTTGACCTTCACTCTCTCCACTTTCTAACTTTCATGACCCTTGAAATTTAATTTAATACCCTTGAACACCCTTTCCCTCTGTCCCCTGTAGCTGAAATCCAAGGACCCAAAGCGGTGGGGATGGCAGAGGAGTCTGTGACAACACCAGCCTGGCACCTCAGGGACTGACTGGGGACCGCTGTCACCTCTGCTTGTCACAGTGGGACAGGAGATCTCTACCCTCAGCTTTCCCAGTGTGTCCCTTGGCACGTGGCACTGCCAGGCACCCACACCTTGGGAAGGGCTCTCCTCCCCCGGGGGACACAAACGGTGGCACCTGGCGGCGCTTGGTTGCTGCCCCGCTATCAAACAGCCGATCTTCAGTTATCCATAAATCTCTGGTTGCCACTTTTATGACACGAAACAGTGAGCAATTACTTCAAATTTACCTTGTGACTCACGGCAGATTAATTCATTGAGTAATCCCGTCCCCGTTCAGGGGGAGAAATAAATTCGCTCACGTTTGGCTGTACCTGCACGTGTGGTAATGTTTACACATGTGAGATGACCTGTGGCATTTATCCAGGGCAGTTTGGGAAAGATCAGCTTGTTTTCAGGTGCTGTTGTGTGGCTCTGGAATTCTCTGCGGGCTGGCAAGGGCTGAGACATTTGTTGCAACACAGGGGCTGGGAAATCAATCCTGGCACTTTGTCACAGGATCAGAGGAGCTGAAGGTGGGAAGAGCACCTGGCCCAGGCCCCCTGCTTGCCCAGGATTGTGTCCAGGTGGTTTTTGATTATCTAGAGGGATGGAAAGCTTCCAACAGCACCTCTGGGCATCCTGGGTTTTTTACTCAGAGGGAAAAAGTGTTCTCAGATGTTCCAGGGAATCTCCTCTGTTCCTGTGTGTGCCCCCAGCTCTGGCACTGGGCTTGTCCTGTCCCTTTGCCCTTCCCTGCAGTGTCCATGGGCATGGATGAGATCCTGGAGCTTTCCCACAGTCCCAGCTCTCTCAGCCTTTCCCACAGGAGACACGACCATCCTTTTCCCCAGCTTTGTGCCATTCCTGGGTTGCTCCAGGGTGTCCAAGTCCCTCTGGCCACAGTGCCCCAGGTGTGCAGAGGGGCAGGATCTGCTCCCTCAGCCTGCTGGCATCATCCTGGCACAGCCCAGTCCCCCTTGGCTGCTGCCTCATGGCCACCTTGGCACCCACCAGCACCTCCAGGTCCTCTTCTGCTGCCCAGGCAGATGTTCCCCAGAAGGTTCTGGAACATTTTCTTCTCCTGCTGCCAGATTTCCTTGGTTTTCCCCCTTTTTGAGCTGCCTGAGGTCCTGGCCAGGCCATCCCTCCATTCTGCTGCATCCAGAGTCTCAGCCAGGCCATGGATGAAGGCCCTGAGCAGGACTGGACCTGGTGCTGACCCCTGGTACTCCACTGATGCCTTCAGTTTTATCTTTGCTGTATTTCAGGCTCTGTGCTGCCCAGGGTGCAGCTCTGAGCTCACAGTCAGGGTCACTCAGCTCTCTGCACACAGCAGGGACACAAAACAAATCCTTGTCCTGCTGCACACCAAGGACAACTGGGACAAGTTTTCAGCCCCAAAAGCACAAACAACGGGGGCTGAGGGGAGAGAACAAGAAGGGTGGGACTGCATCACCTGGAGCTGGGATTGGACAATGAAACCCCAAAGTGCAAATGGACCAAAACTGATAAAAGTGTGAGACCTTGTGACCGGTCATCCATTTTGTGACCATTTTTGTGTCCATTTTGTGTCCATTTTGAGTCAATTTTTGTGCCCATTTTGTGTCCATTTTGTGACCATTTTGTGTCCATTTTGGGTCCATTTTGTGTCCATTTTGTGCCCATTTTGTGACCATTTTGTGTCCATTTTGTGTCCATTTTGTGACCATTTTGGGTCCACCTTGGGTGTAGGCCTGGCCAGGCCCTGTCCTGCCCAAGGTGTACCCTAGAGGCCTTTCAATAAATCTCTACTTTATTCTCCAACTCTGTCCAGTCTCTGTTTCAGGTCAGCATTCCCAAGGCATCACCCTGGCCCCCAAATGGACTTTGTGTCACTGATCCCTTCCCCTGAGGTCTCCCCCAGTTTTCAATCCGCCCTTATCCCCTCAGACAAGGCCTGTGTGAGGCAGGTTTCTCCTGCTTTGGGTTGGGAAATGCTCTGAGGTATGGAAAGGAAGCAAAATCCCGAGATTCACCTTTAGGGCTCCACGTGAGGGGACATTCCCAAGTCTTCTGAAAAAGGCACAAACAGGTGGACAAAACTCTGGCAGCTGGGTGGGGTCCAGGCTGTCCAAAGTTGGGAAAAAGCTGAACCAAGGTGAGCTGGACAAGGCAGAGAAGAAGCCCAAAGCTGCAGCAGAAGAATTACAGGCACCTAGGAGTAAAATATTCCTTCAGAAAACAGAGGCAGGGGGAATATAGAGCGTTTTGTGCTTTGTTTCAAGGGGGAAGAGGAGGGTTGGTAGGTCAGTGAATTTCCTGTGCTGTCAAGGTGAAAATTAGGCCCTGTGAGAGGCTGAGCATGATCTGGCACCTCAAGGATGTGCTGCACCTAAAACACAGGAGACTGAAAACACCAGGCTGGACCCAGGGCATGGGGATTTTGCTCTCTGGGGGAGGTACCAGGTCTGGGAGGTGCTGGCACAAATTCCACAAAAGGGTGAAAAAGAGGAGCCTCTGTGCTGGGTATCCCAGACTGGTTTGGGTTGGAATGGACCTTAAAAATAATCCAATTCCAGCCCTCCACCATGGGCAGGGACACCTCCCACTGTCCCAGGCTGCTCCAAGCCCCAATGTCCAACCTGGCCTGGGACACTGCCAGGGATCCAGGGGCAGCCACAGCTGCTCTGGGAATTCCACCCCAGCCCCTCCCCACCCTCCCAGGGAAGGATTTTTCCCCAACATCCCACCCAAACTTGTCATTTTTCAGTTTGAAGCCATTCCCTGTGTGCTGTCCCTGCAGCCCTTGGGAATTGTCTCTCTCCAGGGTTCCTGCAGCTCCTCCAGGCCCTGCAAGGCCACCCTGAGCTCAGCCCAAAGCTTCTCCTGGCCAGGCTGAACAATCCCAGCTGTGCCAGCCTTTCCTCCCAGCAGAGCTGCTCCAGCCCTCTGCTCATCCTGGGGCCTCCTCTGGGCTCTCTGCAGCAGCTCCACGTCCTCCCTGTGCTGGGCCCCAGGGCTGGGGCAGCTCTGCAGGTGGGGTCCCACCTGAGGGGGCACAGGGGCACAATCCCAATCCCTTTCCTCATCCCAATCCCTTTCCTCATCCCAATCCCTTTCCTGCTCCCCACACTGTGGGATCAGCCCAGGGCACAGGATGGGATGGGGCAGGTGCAGCTCTCATCTTTAAGGAGAATTATTCCCAGGTGTAATTGCTATCATGAGATATGGAGTGGAAACAAATGGAGAATGTTTTACTCCCTCCAAGTTTTCCTTTCCTTGGTGAATTGAATAAGTGGGATTGGTGAGGTTTAGACTTTGAAATCCACCACAGATCTTGCAGCAAATGGATTTTTGGCTTCCCTTCTGCCCAGAACCAACATCTCTGCTGTCACTGGACCACTGAAGGCCAAGATCAAGGCACTTCCATGTCCCTCTGCCACACTTTGAGCTTCCAAAGGAAGAACATCCCAAGGTCCTGAGCTGGAATCTCAGCATGGACAGGAGTGGAACACGGTCACAGCAACCAAAGGGCCAAGTCTTTCTCCTCAAAGATAAAATCACCCCGAACAGGTTTTTGGGGTTTTTTTCCTGAATAGCCTAGGGAGCCACAGTATCTGGGTGGATCACAGGGCCATTGTCTGAGTCAGACCTTGAGGTTTATCCAATTATTATTCCATCAAGCCAAACTGTCCATGAAGTCCGTGGGAGTTTAATCTGAGAGGGAAGCAGGGAGTGGAACAAGGGGAACATTTCGCCCCTGGCCATCAGACCTGACTTCAGAAATGTCTGAAAAGCATTTCAGGTGCCCCAAAGGGCTGAAATGTGCTCTTTCCAACAGCATTCCAGTCTGGGAACATGGAATATTCCACCACATTCTGCACAGGTTTTCTGCAGGTTTCATTTTCTCAGGACTTGAGCACAAAACAACCAGAGCTGAGCTTAAACAACCATAGGTGGCCAAATGGCAGCACTTTATCTTTGGCCCTGTTTTGGCTCAGTTTGTTTGGCTCTAAACCACAACTGAAATCCACATCAGCTTTAGCCTTTGATTTTTTTTGAAGTCATCTCCTCTTGCAATTGCAGATCAATGATATCCTTTAAATGTCCAGCTCTGCTTGCACAACAGGCTGGCTCTGCTTTGCTCTGAGAGCAAGGACTGACCTTAACACTCCACTTGATCAGATGTGATTGTGTGTTAAAGTAAGTTTTAAAGGTCAGGTGAACTAAGGAGCTTCAAATAATTGCCTGGGCAGCTGGCAGAATAAATTGTGAACTCGCTATATGTTTTCTCTGTTCAACTGATCAAAGTGGCAGGATGCTCACCAGCTACACCTCTGCAAGGACAGTGTCCAAAACAAGCAAACTCTGGGTGGTTTGGTTTCTTTTTTTGTTTAATCTGGAGCAATTCTTGTTTAAAGAAAGCATTGATCAGTGCCCGGCAAGATTTTGTGATTAAAAAAACAACAAAAAAAAAAACCCAACCAAAACATATTGTGTCAACTTTCTTCCCTGAGGTTTGTTTTAGTCATTTCCAGAAAATCACTCTGGGAATGCCTGAGAGCTGTGCTGTAAAATCACCAACAAAGTGATCGATGTATTGGTAAGGTGATAAAATAATAATGGAAAAGCAGAGAGGGAAAGTGGCCTCTTCCTGCTCCCAGTGATAAATTCCTGTCACTGTCTTGGAACAGCCAGCAGGAATAACAGGAATATAAATCCTGATCAAACCAACCCATTGTTTTCTCTTTCACTTCTGTAGCTGAGCTGTAGAAATGGGCACTTTCATCTTTTCTTCCAGGGATCCAGGGGCAGCCACAGCTGCTCTGGGAATTCTATTCCAGGGCCTCCCCACCCTGCCAGGGAACAATTCCTGATTCCCAAGATCCCGTCAAATCCTACTTTGAAGCCCTTCCCTGTGTCCTGTCCCTCCCTCCCTTGTCCCCAGTCCCTCTCCAGCTCTCCTGGAGTCCCTTCAGGCCCTGGCAGGGGCTCTGAGCTCTCCCTGGAGCTTCTCCTCTCCAGGTGAGCACCCCCAGCTCTCCCAGCCTGGCTCCAGAGATCCTCTGGGTTCTTCCCAACAGTTTTTCCAACCTCTTGCTCTAAGAAGTGTTTGAGAGCTGCAAAAGAAAGCCTTGATGTCAGAATTGTCTAGGGCAGGTAACAATCAGGATAATTTAAACAATTGTCACACAGTCAGAGCTGCTGTCAGAGAGGACAAGGACCAGAAAGATTTGAGTCAGCTGTGATTTCCCGGCCTTGGAGGAGGAACTGAAAGGGATCATCCTGCTCCTGGTGGCATTTGTGAAAGGCAGGTTACAAAATGTGAGAGAGGCAGGGGAGGGAAGGAGCCAAGCAGCCGTGTCATGGGTAAAGGCTGAAATTGCAGGGCTGATTTCCCTGTGATTCAAAGTGCCTCATCCATCATTTTGAAACTCCAAAGGTCTCTCCCATCATCTTCCAGGAAAGCAGGGAGCAGAGGAGGTGCCAAGGCGTTGGCAGGGGTTCGGCAGCTGGGGCAGGGTGGAAAGGCAGGAACCCCAGTTAGGCTTGGAGAACACTCAATGCACAGAGGCTGCTGCTGCTGCTGTGGGGATAGATGTGGAGATAGAAGAGATATTGACGAGATAGATTAGATAGATAGAGATAGAGATAGAGATAGAGATAGAGATAGAGATAGAGATAGAGATAGAGATAGAGATAGAGATAGAGATAGAGATAGAGATAGAGATAGAGATAGAGATAGAGATATGGAGGTGTGGAGATACAGAGATATGGAGATATGGAGATGTGGAGATATGGAGATAGAGAGATAGGGAGATATGGAGATATGGAGATATGGAGATATAGAGATATGGAGATATAGAGATATGGAGATATAGAGATATGGAGATATGGAGATAGATATGGAGATATGGAGATATGGAGATATGGAGATATATAGAGATGAGATATAGAGATATAGAGATATAGAGATATAGAGAAATATAGAGACATAGATTAAATATATAGATATAGATATAGATATAGATATAGATATAGATATAGATATAGATATAGATATAGATATAGATATAGATATAGATATAGATATAGATATAGATATAGATATAGATATAAATAGATATAGATAGATGCAGCTCTCTTCAAAATCAGCAGGAAAGCCTCATCCAACAAGGTAACATTCTGCCCAAATCCAAACCCCACAAGCAGGCACTGCAGGCTCTGCCACCCTGGCTCACTCCGACCTCTATTTTCCCCTTTGTGCCCCTTGAAAACTCCCAGTGGATCCTGCTGTGGTGATTCCATCCCCAGCCAGTGGACCCACTTTAGTTAAATAATATCAGTGACAGATTTTAACTCTTCTAATTCTGTTGCAAATAAAGAGATTCTCTCAACATCTTGTTTAAATCTCAAGAAGTCCAACCTGGATTTCCTTGTTTTGACCTATGTTATCAGCCAGTGCTTCCTGTTTTCCTATATATCAATTAACATCTAATTAGCCCTGGAACAATTCCATTTCTGAACTCCCATCACTCTTCCAATATTTTCTCCAATTCTCCAGCTGTAGAACTTGCCCACATAAAAGTCCCTGAAAAATGAGAGAAAAAGAGAAGGAAACTTTGGGAGTATTTCCTCCCTCCTAATAGTTAATTATAACTACAAATCTGAAATGTGTTCCTTCTGTCCTGCAGCACCACAAAATATTTAACAAGATTTGGATCCCTGATGAGGTTTATTTCTAGACTTCTCTTTGAACAAATAATTACTGGTGTTCCTAATCCCAGGGTTAGTTTTGTGTGGAAAGAGGAGTCCCAATGCCAATACATATGGCCAGGGACATTTGAGCTGATTGAGAAATCCAGGCTCTTTTTTTTTCTTTTCTTTTTTTTTTTTTCCCTGGAAACAGATATGGCCATTCTAGAACTTTCTAAATTAACCCTGTTTAAATTTAAAGACTGGAAAAAACTTCACCCACCAACAGGATCTTTATCCTTCTCCTTCCCATCAGCTGTTGTTCCAAACCTCTGGCCAGTGATTTTTACGTGCTCTGTGTTGGTTTTCCTTTGCTGGCACCTCCCCACAAGGCAGCAGAGCTCAGTGAGGGGGGGATTCTGAGTATTTCTTGTAAAAAAAACCCACCCCTCCTCAACGGGAACCCACATGGGAATGTTTCATCTGGCCAGTCCAACATGAGCTGGAAAAAGCATTTGAAGATATCCCGTGGAGAAGCAGCTCAGCACTGACAGGGACTGATGAGCAAATAGATTTTCCCAGCTCCGTTTCCTGTGACTTGCTCTTCAGAACTGTTCAGTGAATTAAAAGATGCAACTCATAAATATTAATTATTTAATATTTTTTTTTTCTTGTTGTTCGTACCGCTGCGGCGCTTTGAAAGATGTTTAAAAGATAAAGCAAATGAGAATCCTCTGAAAAGGTTCATCAAACACAAACAGAAGCTGTGGGAGAAGATGAAAACAGCTGAGAGGGAAGAGCTCAGGAGGAATTTCCTCAAGCTCAGGCCTTGGCAGGGGCTGCCCAGGGAGCTTTGCAGTGCCCGGGATCCCTGCAGGTGTCACCTGGAGGTGGCACTCAGTGCTCTGGGCTGGGGACAAGGTGGCCATGGGGCACAGCTGGCACTGCCTGGGCTGGGAGGGCTTTTCCAACTTTAACCCTGGGATTCTGTGCCAGGGAGGTGCAGAGGATCCCTCCAACCTCAGGCAGAACCTTACAGGAATTTTAGTGACGTGTCAAGGAGGGAACAGCACCCCAAAACTCATCCAGGAGCGTCGGTGAGAAGCCAGAACAGATTTTAGGTTTTTTGTGTGACAGGAGCCTGAGCAAGGAGCTGGAAATTCTGTCCTCCTGTCTGTCCTCCTGACACAGTGAACAGAGCTGCAAGACAGCAGCTCCTGTGTGAATTAATGGATTAATTCCTCAAACCCTTCTCCGGTTTTAGATCTCCGACGGATCAGAATTCTCCGTAATCTTTGGGGAATCAACCCCTGGAGCCCCACGAGCTCAGGCTCAAACCCTGCCTGTTCTCCAAACCCAGAACACAGGGAAAAAACCTCGACTGCAGAACATTTTCCAGGGCTGAGGAGCCCCTGGGAGCACTGGGACACGTTGGCATCACTTTCCTGGGCTCAGGTGACACTTGAGCGCCGGTGTCACCCTGCACAACCAGGGGACATCAAAACCTGGCTCCTGTTACTCCCCAACGCTGCAACAACAGATTTCTGACCAGCCAGGAGCTCCTGTGGCAGCACAAGCCTCAGGCAGGGAGATTTCCCCAGCTGTTTCTCCATCCTTGAATTTTCTGGCGCGTTCTTCCCTCGTGGTTTGGTCCTGTCAGTGGCTCCAGCACGGACGGGACTGAAAGGGACAAACAAAAATTGGCCCAGGGTCTCTAAACCAGCCATGGACAGCTTTCCATGTGCTGGAAAAATATTCAGGAGGGTGTTCCTGTCACTGGGCCAGGATCAGGACAAAAAAAATGCCTGCTGAGATATTTCTGTAACGCATCTTCCCTCTTCCAAACCAGATTTTAGGGCTCTGCTATTAAAAAATGACTGGATAAAGGAAGGAGTTGTACTATTTTTGTTTTTCATTTTCCCTTCATTTGAAAAAAAAAAAGGCAAAAACAGCTTGAAATGTCTACATCCACCAAAAAAAATTTAAGAATCCTGATTTCTTTTTCCTCTCTGCTTAGGGGGAGATTTTCTTCAAATAAACAAAGATAAAAACATTACCAAAATGAACTGATTTTTTTTTTTTTTTGGTTCATTTTTCAATTCACTGCAATTTGAAATACAGACATAAATAAAAGTTTCAGTAGAATTCAAAGGAAATATAAATAACAGTAAATGGGGCCCTGAGGAAGCTGATCTAGGAATGCCCAGGGCAGGGGGGGTTGGAATTAGAGGATCCTTAAAATCCCTACAACCCAAACCATTCAGTGACTCTAAATGTATTCAGTGATCCTAAACAGATTAAATAAATATATTAATAAAAGTTATTTTATTAATAACTTTAAATGTTGCTTCTGGCAACATTTAAAATAAATCTTTGTCAGCAAACCTGGGCCTGGCTGCTCTGCACCAGCAAATCCAAAGGCAAAATCCGAGGGGCAGATTTTAAATTATCACGAAAAGCAGAGGATCACAGCCTCTTTCAGAGCTCAAACCCCTCTCAGAGGGTGAGGAGAGGAATTTGGATTTGAGGATCAACGGCCTGGATGTTGCAGGAAGTCTGAGGAGATGATCCTGATGGTCCAAATAGGTTTAAGAAGACTTTCTAGTGCCTTTGAATGAGCAGCTCCTTTTATTCCCAGCACAGAAATTCCTTTATCCAAGAACACCTCCCACATCCAGGCCTCAGCAGCAGAGCTAAAGGACAAGCTGACTTTTTCCTTATCCACCCAGGCTGGATACAAAGGGAAAGGAAACATGCAAAAATCGTTTTTGAGGGAGAACAGCAGCAGATTCAGTCCCCGGGGATTTATCTGTGGCAAGTTTGTTCTGTTGGAGTTGTTTTTTTAGATTGCATTGACCCTGAGTCACTTGGAGCAAAAAAAAAAGGGGGCTGTGACATCTCTTGTAGCCCGAAACAAACAATCAAACCTTATTTCTTGCAAATAAACAGAAGAGGGGGAGAGGGGAAAAAATAAATAAAAAAAGAAGCTGTGGTGACCTGTTTGAGGAAGTAGAAAAATTTCAAGAAATAATTGCAGCTTCCCTTTCACTACAGGAGAGTTTGTAGTGGGCCTCCTCCCTCATTTCTCACAGCAGGTGCCTCCAGAGCCGGATTAATGGATCCTCTGCCCCCAGCCAGGTGCTAATGAAATGATGATACAGTTATTTCCAGCGCTGAGCACAACCTCCAGCTGGCAAATTGCTGGGACGTGCCCGTGGAACAGAGACAAAAGTAGGTGGGGCTACGGCTGAACGGGAGCTGTAATAATCAGATATTAATGATACCCAAAACTGAGCGGTATTTACCATGAAACTCAGGGAGAAAACACCCTCGGGTTGTTTTTTATTCCCAATTTCATCGGGGATGATCTCGTTGCTTTTTTTACCTCAGCCCAGCTGAATTCTGCTCTCCTTCCTGTGCCGTGTTTGGGGGTGAGGAGCAATTGAGCCTCTAAATTTCCTTGTGGTGGCTCTCAGCCCTCGGGAAGAGCTGGGAGAAGTCAGCATTTGTATTCATCACGGAATCACACAAGTTTGGGTTGGGAGGGACCTAAAAGCTCATCTCAATCCATGGGCAGGGACACTTTCCTCCATCCCAGGGAGCTCCAAGCCCTGTCCAACTTGGGCTTGGACACTTCCAGGGATGGGGAATCCAAAATTTTCTTGGATAATCAATTCCTGGAGCTCCCCACACTCACAGCTCTGTCCTTCATGAAGTGACAGAAAGATTTGTAAAATTACAATGAAATCCTGCACGTTTTTCCTACCCCTTGTGTTTTACGGTCGCTGCTTTTTGTTGAAGTGTTTTGTGGAGGAAATGTCTTGCTGAAAATATAACTGGGCAATCATTCCAGTTAAAGTTAAAAAAAAAATTAAAAAAAGACAGACTATATTCTTTTTTTATCTCACCTGACCAAAAAAAGCTGCAAACCCAGGACTTGTAGCTGGCCCTTGTGCCTGAAGGATGAATTTTGTGTGGCTGTAGCCGTGGTTTTCCCTCCAAAGTGGTTTTCCCTCCCTGCACCTGGTGCAAATTCTGAGCATCTTCTCCTACGACTAAATTATTAAATTTGCCTTTTGTACAAACAAAAATCGAGGAGCCTGAGGGAGGGGCTGAGCCTTGAGTGCCAAATCTGCCTCGGTCTGCTGCAATTTGGTGAAAAATGGAAGTTCTGTGGCTGCCTTTGTTCTGCTCTTGGCCAAACGCCACTGAGCACCACGAGGGCGCTTTCTGCCTCAAACTGCAGTGGCTCAGCTCCTCCAGAACCTGCTCTGATCTATTTTATCCCGACCCATACCTAAAGGAGGAGATTATTTTAGACTTGTACCTGGTTCCACTCCCCCGGCGCGGGAGGGTGTGCAGGAACAGGATGGGGGCTCAGCCACAACGAAACTGCTGCCCTCCCCGAATTTATCAAAACAAGCCCCTGTTTTGGCTGCTGCTGAGGTGTCTTCAAGAGCAAGCCAAGGGCAGGGCAGCTGTTGATTTCTCTCCCCAGACCGTTGTGGATGCTGCCAGTGTGGTTTTCCTCTCTTCCTTCCCTCCCCTGCTTGGCTGACGCCCCGAGCGCGGCCGACGCTGCGCAGCGGAAAAACCCAGCCAGGCTCACGTGCCAGGAGCTGTCTGCTGCCTTTTATCAGCTCCTCTGCATCCCTCCCCTCTCACCACCTGCTGCCAGCGATGATCTGCCCGAAAAAAAAAAAAATATGAACGTTTCAGGGCCTGGGGATTTCAGTTGTGCTCAAAGATTTCAATTTCCCTGCGCAGAGGCCTCTTCTGCCCTAGGACAGGCCACTGCAGGTGCCACCGTCGCTGTGGCCCTGGAGACCTTCTAGAACAAACCCTTTGCCTTCTAGAACAATCCCTCAGCTTCTTCCAGAACGAGGTTGGGATTCTCTTTTTTGTGTGCAACAGCTGGTGGTGGAATCATTTCAAGGAGGGCGCTCGGCGGGGAGGCTCCGCCAAAACCGCGCTCGCCAGGCTGAAAAATCACCACTGGCTTGTGGTGGGATCACCCAATGATCCGGGGTGTGGAGGGGCCCCAAAACTGTCCCAGGATGTCCAGACAGCCTCTGTGGGTTTGTGTACATGAACAAGGGGGACTCACACCAGGATTTCATTTGGCAGGGAGGTTTGGAGTGCCCATCCCTGGAGGTGCCCAAGGAAGGGCTGGAGGTGACCCTCAGTGACAAAGTGGGGATGAACTCGAAGGGCTGGCAGGGCTTTTCCGACCTCAGTGATTCCACGAATCCACAAAAGAACAAAATGCCTTACAGGGATTACTCTGTCTGTCACATCCCCATCACCGCCCGGCTGTTTATTCCCATTTTATCCCAGCTGCCCAGCACCTGCGGCACGGCAGGAATTTGCATCCCGGGAATCACGCCCACAACGGACACACCCAGCGCCTGCCCGCGACTCCCATCCCACCCGAGCGGGCAGAACCCGCAGAAAAATGAATATTTTTGTTTTTCCCCCGGCGCAGAAACGCCCGGGAGCATCTCCGCTACCCCGCGGCAGCCGGGGCTGTGCGTGCTGGAGCATCGCTGCCTGGCGATGTCGCTTAGCAACGCGGCAGCATCCGCGCAAACCCCGCGCCGTGGCGGCTGCCGGGGTGGCACGGACGTGACTGCGGGCACACGGAGCCATCTCCGTGGGCAGAGGTGTGCCCGGCTCCCCGCCCGGCTCCCGGAGCCGCTGCCTCGCCCCACGTTGTCCCCTCCGCGCCGAGGATGCCCCGCGATGCTTTTTCCCACCCCTAAAACACCCCCTCCCTCCTCCTCCTCCTCCAGCGGGCTCCTGGATGCTCTGCCGAGCTGATGTAGAGAGGAGGGAGTAGTGGAATTTTACAGCTCCATCCCATAATGCTCTCGCCCGCGGTCCCATGGCCTGGCTCATACCTCCGACAAACCGTAAAGTCGGATCACAATGATGTGACTCACCCTGCGACTAAAGATAGATCCGGTCCGAGATCCCTCGGGAGCCCGGGGTGCGCGCGGTTGCTCGGCCAGGGTTGTGCTTTTTGGGGTGGGGTTCCTGCCCCATCGCTCTCCCCGAGTTTGGGGTTTGGGAATTCCCGGGATCAGGGGTGGCACAATCTTTGGGGATCTGCAGGAGAACACGGGGGACCTGCACAGGTCCCGCTCAAGTCCCAGACCCTCGCTGTGGACTCCCAAAAAACACCACCAGGCCACGGAAAAGAGTGAGATTCTCTTAAGGGAGATTTCTTCAAGGCCTTAACGCATTTTTATCTCAGTGTTCACCTCCCAGCTGTTTGGTACAGAGCAGGGCACAAAGAGAAGCAGCCAAAACCCCAACCAAGACAAGAGGGGCTCCTACCCCAGGAGCAGCAGCCCCTGACGAGGCCACTGAGTGTCCCAGCACTGCGCAGGAGCAGGGAAGTGACAGGACAGGCCAGACCTGCTCTGTTTGTCACCCCTGTGGCAGGGTCTGGGCAATGGGGACACTGCTGGAGCCCCACGGGCAGAATCCTGAAGGACACAAAGGAGTTGGAATTCCCCCCAGCCAAGCAGCCAGGCTTGACTTTTATCCCGCCATAAACACATAAAGCAGTGGAAAGTGGCAGGTGAGGGAGCTGGATCCCGTTCAGCCCTGTACAATTCCACTGGTGTCAAAGGCATTGCATCAGGGACAAAAACCCGGGCATTATTTTTAACCTGGCCATTTCCTTCCATGCCCTTCACTCAGGAAATCCCGATGCCAGTGCATGATTTTAGTCATGTGAATCTCCTCAGAGTTAAACACATGCCCAGATCCACGAGGACTGGGGCCTGAAACAGCATCAGAGGGGAAGGAGAAGGGGTGGGAGTGCTGGAATTCCTGAGCAGTGTGTGAGAGGGCTCTGCCCACCTGGGCCATGGGAATATTTCTGGCTGTTTCCCCTTTTCAGCCTCTAAACCCAGCAGCACCTTTGGAGCAGCAGGTTAAGGTCTGCCTGCTGTGAAAGGGAGGAGAATGAAACACCCGAAATGTTCCTAAAGGATATTAAAATAGAATTAACAAAGCAGCTTGTTATGCAAATGTCCTTTGGGGACTGCAATCCCTGTCTGTGACTTTCCCAACCTTGCCCTGATTCCCTCTCTGCCCTTGCAGGGAACACCCTCGGAGTCTTCAGAGCAAACCTCAGCAGAGGGGATTTTCTGCACTGCTTTGGCTTCCCTTTTTCTGCCATTCCTCAAAATTCCTGACTTCCAAACACCAGGAATTGTGACCTCTCAGCACTGTCCAATGCCAGCAATCCTGGGATCATCAGGGTGGGAAGGAACCTCCAGGATCACCCAGGGCCACCCCAGTGCCACCAGCAGCACCCAAACCCTGTCCCCAAGGGACACCTCCAGGCTGTCACCCTAAAGCTCACCTGAACTTCATCTCATCCCTTGGGCTTTGCAGGAACCTGACCTTGGGATGGGAGGGACCATCCTGGAGACTCCTCACAGCCCCCAAGGTGCTGAGGCTGGGAGCAGATGGATTGGAAGTTGTGGCCCCCTGAAGGTTTGGTGGGTGTGCAGGGGCCTTTGGCTTGGATTTCATGGAATCACCGAGGTGGGAAGAGCCCCTGAGGATCCCCCAGGGCCACCCCAGCAGCACCAGCAGCACCCCAAACCCTGTCCCCAAGGGCCACCTCCAGCCTCCTCCTGAGCACTGCCACAGACAGGGACTGCAAACCTCCCTGGGCAGCTCAGCCCAAGGCCTGAGCGCTCTGCCAGGGAAATTTCCTTTCCCAATCTCCACCCTGAGCCTCCCCTGGTGCCATTTGAGGCCGTTTCCTCTCCTCCTTTCCCTTGGGATGTGGAAGAAGCTCCCCTGAAATCAGAATGATACCAATTAAAATAAACCACAAAGCAACATGCAAATATTTATCTTTATTTTAACAAAGAATGATAAAAATGAGGACACAAATAAAACCCATCAATAATAACTGCTCTCAGCCCATGGCAGCACCATCACATTCCCAAAGCTCCACGGCTTCGCTCCCTGGGGTGAAAGGAAGGCCTGGAGGCCTCAAACCCAGTGCTCAGAGCAGCCCCTGCAAATCTGAGTGGGCAGAATCCCAGAATCACAGGATCATGGAATCATCAGGGTGGGAAGAGCCCCTGAGGATCCCCCAGGGCCACCCCAGCAGCACCAGCAGCACCCCAAACCCTGTCCCCAAGGGCCACCTCCAGCCTCCTCCTGAGCACTGCCACAGACAGGGACTGCAAACCTCCCTGGGCAGCTCAGCCCAAGGCCTGAGCGCTCTGCCAGGGAAGGAAAATGTTCCAGTGCCCTACAGAAACCTGAACAGCGACTCTCAAATATTCCTATCATGCAGCAATCCAGAGGACAGCCAAAGGATCCACCAAAGGAATTTGGGTGATGATTTTTTTTTGTCCAGATTCGCAGGAACTATTTTAAAACCCCCTCTTTGCCCAAGCTCTGCTTCCAGCCCTTTCCCAAAAATCCGAGCACGTTGCAAAGTCTGGCTGCAGACGGAGATATAACAACAAATCCTGACCTGCCAGGGTGATGCCTTCAACGGGTGACTCTCACAGGTTCCTCCCTGCCCCACAAATCCCCCAAATCTGCAGATCCCGTGGTCTGCAGCAGAGTCAGTGACAGCAGCTCTGCCGTAACAGATGAAGGCACAGAGAGGATGCTCACACACGTTGTGAACAAGAGTCAGAAGACCTCCTGAATTAATTCGTCATTGCTGTGGGGTAAGAACTCCTAAAAATACCTCTGTCTGTGATCAGTCTTGAATTTCTCATGCTCACCCAAATGAGGGGAAACACCGTCTTTATTTTTTCAAGCCCCGCGTCCACCAAACTTCCCCTTGTTTGTACCAGGCCTTTTTTAAAAATTCACTGCAAGGGCAACTGGCTCAGCTTGGTCCCAACTTTCTGTTTCAGGTTTATGGATTTGCCATTCAAACGGGCGAATCCGTGGAATTCATTTCACAGGACATTGACCCAAGGGAATGTGGAATAATGTTCTTTGGGTTTTGACATAAGTGCAAGTCTGCAGCGAGGAGAGAGGACAAACAACAGCCTTGAAATGGGTAAAACCCTCCACAGCAACTGTGGGGAATGCACAAATAAAGTTATTTTATTAGTGTTGGCTTCCCTCTTGTGGCAATGAACAAACTGGAGCCCTAATATCTAACCAGGCCTGGCACTTCTCTGTTTTATTTCCTCCAGAGCCACTTGCACATTTCCACCATTTGAGTGACATTTGTGAATTTACAATGATTTTTTTTCTTTTCCTGTGTGTGAGAAGGTACCACTGCTATTAATAAACTGCCTTTCATCAACAGAACTGAGAGCTATTTATAAAGGATGCTGGTATCTCGCTTTTTTTCTTGCAGATGGGGGGAACTGAGGTGTGGAATAATTAGAAACCAATCAGCAGGTCCAAAGCAGAGCTGAAAATAAATCCCAAATCTCCTGAGCCTCGGGGCCACTTTCTCCCCTGCTAAGATGGGAGATGGTGACACTCAGCTCTTGGTCCCTGTTACGCTCAGAGTTTCCCCAAAACAGTTGTTTTTATCTCTGATATTTCACATCCAACTTCGTGAGACAAATAAATAAATCAAATAACCTCTAAGACAACCCAAGTGCACCCACATCACTTTTCCTGGTTAAAGATTCACAGTCAGTGTTTATTCCCCCAGCCAGCTCGCCCTTAAATTAATTTTTTCAGGTGTTCTACAGCACCTTAAAAGAATTTGGATTATTTTTTAAAGTCTGCAGGCACCTGGTTATGGGTTTTTTTCCCCTTTTACAACAGCTGCATGGAAAATAAAAGAAGGCACCACGAGCTCCCCGGAAGCATCACATGCACAACAAAATAATAATGATGAATCTTTTCCCTCTAAAACAACACTTCACCTGAAACCTCCATGGGAGGACAAGAAAATGTGGTTTGAGGTGCCTGATTCTGCAAATCAAGAGCTTTTAGAGCAGTGCTGTGATGCTGAGGGCAGAGAGTTCAGCTGCCCAACTCGACTGACATTGCCCTGGTTTGGAATTCCCCTAACGATTTTTGTGGGTTTTCAATCATTCTTTCCGGTTTGAAGGGAAAAAAAAAAAAAAAAGTGGTTTTCTGCCCCTTGCCACTGAGTGAAAAACTCTTTTTTAATAGGAAAATGAGTCAGGTCGTGCCTGGGCAGGGAGATTTTGGAGGGTGGGCACAGCCTCCATCCCCAGGGAGCTCTTGATTTACCTGCTCAAATAAAAAGAATTTTTTTTTATGTGTGGAAAACACCCACCTGGACTGGATTCAGCACCAGCTGTGCCTCTGGAACCCTTGGGAAAAAGGGAAAAACCCCAAGGAACCCTCACCACCCCCTCCAGCAGCTGCAGGAACAAGCCCATGGTTGTGCTGGGGGTGAGTTCAGTCCTGGATTTTTGGGGGTCAGGTTCTCTGGAGGACCAAGAGAGGAAAACTCCTCCACTGCTGGCAAAAAACAAAAGTTTGGGATTTTTTTTCCAAAGGAACTGGTCAGGAAATTGTTTCCAGCTACACCCTGGTGCCCAATCCTGGGCTCAGGCAGAGCCAGGTGCAATTATTGAATAACAGGTGGGGACCAGCAGAGCTCAGGTGTCGGGTGAGAGAGAAACACTCGGTGTTTTCAGCACCTGGGCTCAGGGCTTTAATCATTAGAGGGGTTTTGGGGTGGGTTTTGGGTTTCTTTCCAAAGCCCAGCACGTTTTGTGGCACTGACCTGCTGCTCTCTCCCCCTCAGGTGGGGTTGTTGAAAATCTCCTCTTCCCTTCTCTCTGTGCTGTGAGTTGTTTGTGGAGTTTTGGACAAGCCTTGCTCCAGTTTTTGGGACTTTGTGGAGTTCTGGACAAGCCTTGCTCCAGTTTTTAGGACTTTGTTTGTGGAGCTGGATAAGCCTTGCTCCAGGTTTTGGGATTTTGTGGAGTTTTGGACAAGCCTTGCTCCAGTTTTTGGGATTTTGTGGAGTTTTGGACAAGCCTTGCTCCAGTTTTTGTGACTTTGTGGAGCTGGACGAGCCTTTTGTGCAGTTTTGGATAAGCCTTGCTCCAGTTTTTAGGACTTTTTTTGTGGAGTTTTGGACAAGCCTTGCTCCAGTTTTAGGACTTTGTGAAGTTTTGGACAAGCTTTGCTCCAGTTTTTGGGACTTTGCTTGTGGAGCTGGACAAGCCTTGCTCCAGTTTTTAGGAATTTGTGGAGCTGGACGAGCCTTTTGTGGAGTTTTGGACAAGCCTTGCTCCAGTTTTTGGGACTTTGTGGAGTTTTGGACAAGCCTTGCTCCAGTTTTTAGGATTTTGTTTGTGGATTTTTGGACAAGCCTTGCTCCAGTTTTTGGGACTTTGCTTGTGGAGTTTTGGACAAGCTTTGCTCCAGTTTTTAGGATTTTATTTGTGGAGTCTTGGACAAGCCTTGCTCCAGTTTTTAGGATTTTGTGGAGTTCTGGACAAGCCTTGCTCCAGTTTTTGGGATTTTGTTTGTGGAGTTTTGGACAAGCCTTGCTCCAGTTTTTGGGACTTTGTCCAGTTTTGGACAAGCCTTGCTCCAGTTTTTGGGACTTTGTGGAGTTTTGGACAAGCCTTGCTCCAGTTTTTAGGACATCTGAAGCATGACCCTGAGGGAAGCACCTCCCCAGCACTGGCCTGAGAATTTTCACCTTTTTTCTGGAGGTTTCTGAGCGAAAGGAAAATAAAACACACTTTGCATGATTTCAGTCGTGGTCTGACTCAGCAGGAGACAAAAAAAAAGTGATGTTTTCTCTATCCCCTCACGACTAAAAAGAGGAGTTTAAGGTCACAACCCTACAAGCACCCACAGGGGAATGTTCTTCCAGGTGCTTCTCCTGACTCCTTCCAAGTGCTCGTTAAGTGACCAAACTGGAATCAGGGACATGGGGAAATATCAAAGGGGAAAAATGGGGAATTTAATTGCTTTGAAGGAGGAAAAAATTCCCATCTATGACAATGGAGAGCTCCATTATTGTGACAGATATCGAAATACAAGGACAGGTTTCAGCCAGGCTTAAATTTTCCAGTGTAAGGCATTAAGGTACAAGCTGTTTATCACCTGGGGGATGTTATTTGTCCAAATTTAACCTGTGGAAGGCGCTCTGGTTTTAATTCTTGACAGCATTATCAGCCTTTGACCCAGTCCCCAGTTCAGTGAAGTGCCCTCAGCACTCAGTGACTTCCCTGGCCTGAAAAAGTCAGATTTTCTAGCTAATAAAATGCTGCAAGATCACAGAGCGTTCTGGAAGAACAATAAAATAATTTGGGATACGAAACCAGCCTTGAGATAAATCCATTTGAAAACTTCAGCACAGGCACGTTATCACAAAAAAAAAAAGAGAAAGAAAAAAGCCAAACCTGATTTTATTAAAGAAAAGCAAGGATTTTTCTACATTTTAAACATGCTTTTCTCAGTAGTGGAGTTATTGAAGTTATTGAAAAGCACAGTGATAAAATCACAGCAGGGTTTGGGTTGGGAGGGAGCTCAAATCCCACCCAGTGCCACCCCTGCCATGGCAGGGACACCTCCCACTGTCCCAGGCTGCTCCAAGCCCCAGTGTCCAACCTGGCCTGGGGCACTGCCAGGGATCCAGGGGCAGCCACAGCTGCTCTGGGAATTCCAGCCCAGCCCCTCCTCACCCTGCCAGGGAAAGATTTTTTTCCCAACATCCCACCTAAACTTGTCATTTTTCAGTCTGAAGCCATTCCCTGGCTCCTGTCCCTCCAGGCCTTGTCCCCAGTCCCTCTCCAGCTCTCCTGGAGCCCCTTCAGGCCCTGCCAGGGGCTCCGAGCTCTCCCTGGAGCTTTTTCTCCTCCAGGTGAACATTCCCAGCTCTTCCAGCCTGTCCAGTTGTGTCTCGGTGATGTCAGGCTCAAAGCTTTCCTTGTGCCTTGGAGTGTCACCCCGGAATGCAGCCAGGGAGAGAGGAGAGAATTCAATCCCTACAACCCAATGAAATCCTGTTGGAGCCGCTGCCTTATTCCCGCTGGGACGCTGAGCCGCCTTTCCTGAAGAGCCTCGCCCGAACTCTCTGTCCCGATGTCCTGAAATGATCCCAGCACTCGGAATGTGCAGCGAGAGCAGCCCCTAGCGCTGGGATCCTGCAAAATTCCCTCAGCCAGCCCGCCAGCCATCATCCATTCATCCATCATCCATCCATCCATCATCCATCCATCATCCATCCATCCATCATCCATCCATCATCCATCATCCATCCATCATCCATCCATCCATCATCCATCATCCATCCATCCATCATCCATCCATCATCCATTCATCCATCATCCATCCATCCATCATCCATCCATCATCCATCCATCCATCATCATCCATCATCCATCCATCATCCATCATCATCCATCCATCATCCATCCATCCATCATCCATCCATCATCCATCCATCCATCCATCATCCATCCATCCATCATCCATCATCCATCCATCATCCATCATCCATCCATCATCCATCCATCCATCATCCATCCATCCATCATCCATCATCCATCATCCATCCATCATCCATCATCCATCATCCATCATCCATCATCCATCCATCATCCATCATCCATCCATCATCCATCCATCCATCATCCATCCATCCATCATCCATCATCCATCATCCATCCATCATCCATCCATCATCCATCCATCCATCATCCATCCATCCATCATCCATCCATCATCCATCATCCATCATCCATCATCCATCATCCATCATCCATCCATCATCCATCCATCATCCATCATCCATCCATCCATCATCCATCCATCATCCATCCATCCATCATCCATATCCATCATCCATCATCCATCCATCATCCATCATCCATCATCATCATCCATCATCCATCATCATCATCCATCATCCATCCATCCATCCATCATCCATCCATCATCCATCATCCATCATCCATCCATCATCCATCATCCATCATCCATCATCCATCATCCATCATCCATCATCCATCCCATCATCCATCATCCATCATCCATCCATCATCCATCCATCATCCATCCATCCATCCATCATCCATCATCCATCCATCATCCATCATCCATCATCCATCCATCATCCATCCATCATCCATCATCCATCATCCATCCATCATCCATCATCCATCCATCCATCATCCATCCATCCATCATCCATCCATCCATCATCCATCCATCATCCATCCATCATCCATCATCCATCCATCCATCATCCATCCATCATCCATCATCCATCCATCATCCATCCATCATCCATCATCCATCCATCCATCCATCCATCCATCATCCATCATCCATCCATCATCCATCCATCCATCATCCATCATCCATCCATCCATCATCCATCCATCATCCATCCATCATCCATCCATCATCCATCCATCATCCATCCATCATCCATCCATCATCATCCATCATCCATCATCCATCATCCATCATCCATCATCCTCCATCATCCATCCATCCATCCATCATCCATCATCCATCCATCATCCATCCATCATCCATCCATCATCCATCCATCATCCATCCATCCATCCATCCATCCATCCATCATCCATCCATCCATCCATCCATCATCCATCCATCCATCCATCCATCATCCATCCATCCATCATCCCATCCATCATCCATCCATCATCCATCATCCATCCATCCATCATCCATCCATCATCCATCATCCATCCATCCATCCCATCCATCATCCATCCATCCATCCATCATCCATCCATCATCCATCCATCCATCCATCATCCATCCATCCATCCATCATCCATCCATCATCCATCCATCATCCATCCATCCCATCCATCATCCATCCATCATCCATCCATCATCCATCCATCATCCATCCATCCCATCCATCCATCATCCATCCATCCATCATCCATCCATCATCCATCCATCCCATCCATCATCCATCCATCCATCATCCATCATCCCATCCCATCCATCCATCCATCCATCCATCATCCATCCATCCATCCATCCATCATCCATCCATCCATCCATCCATCATCCATCATCATCCATCATCCATCCATCATCCATCCATCATCCATCCATCCATCCATCCATCATCCATCATCCATCCATCATCCATCCATCCCATCCATCCATCCATCATCCATCCATCATCCATCCATCCATCCATCCATCCATCATCCATCCATCCATCCATCATCCATCCATCATCCATCCATCCATCATCCATCCATCCATCCATCATCATCCATCATCCATCCATCATCCATCATCCATCCATCCATCCATCATCCATCCATCATCCATCATCCATCATCCATCCATCCATCATCCATCCATCATCCATCATCCATCATCCATCATCCATCATCCATCCATCATCCATCATCCATCCATCCATCATCCATCCATCCATCATCCATCCATCATCCATCCATCATCCATCTCCATCCATCCATCCATCCATCCATCCTCCATCCATCCATCATCCCCATCCATCCATCATCCATCCATCCATCCATCACCATCCATCCATCATCCATCCATCATCCATCATCCATCCATCATCCATCCATCATCCATCCATCATCATCATCCATCATCCATCCATCATCCATCCATCATCCATCATCCCTCCATCCATCCATCATCCATCCATCCATCCATCATCCATCCATCCATCATCCCTCCATCCATCCATCCATCCATCATCCCTCCATCCATCCATCATCCCTCCATCCATCCATCATCCATCCATCCATCATCATCCATCCATCATCCATCCATCATCCATCCATCCATCATCCATCCCCATCATCCATCATCCTCCATCCTCCATCATCCATCCATCATCCATCCATCCCATCCATCCATCATCCATCCATCATCCATCCATCCATCCATCATCCATCCATCCATCCATCATCCATCCATCATCCATCCATCATCCATCATCATCCATCCATCATCCATCCATCCATCCATCATCCATCCATCATCCATCCATCATCCATCCATCCATCATCCCATCCATCATCCATCCATCATCCATCATCCATCCATCATCCATCATCCATCCATCCATCCATCCATCCATCCATCATCCATCCATCATCCATCCATCCATCCATCATCCATCCCTCCATCCCCACCAGGCTCTGCATCTCCGTGGCAGCCACATCCCGAATGAATGACTCCGACTCCGTGACAGCTCTGTGGGGGAAAAAATAAAAAGGAAAAAATGAGGAAGAGTTGAACCATTCCAGAGAATTCAGGGACCTGAGCGAGCTGCTCGAGGTCACCCTGCTTTGTCCCACCTGGAAGTTCCTTTGCCTCGGGAGGGGCTGGGAGGAAGTTTCTCCACGGGGAGGAAATGAATCCCGTGTTCTGGAGGTTTCTGTGAGGGAAGCACAGCCGGTGTTGGGTCTGGAAGGACCCGTGGGATGCTCCATTCGCTCTCCTGAATGGAGGGGAGGGGTGGGGCTGGGGCAGGTGCAGCCTGGAAATCTGTGGGGAGCTGAGATCCACCTGCAGCCCCTGGAGATCCATGGGGGAGCCGAGATCCACCTGCAGCCCCTGGAGATCCATGGGGGAGCCGAGATCCACCTGCAGCCCCTGGAGATCCATGGAGGAGCTGAGATCCACCTGCAGCCCCTGGAGATCCGTGGGGGAGCCGAGATCCACCTGCAGCCCCTGGAGATCCATGGAGGAGCTGAGATCCACCTGCAGCCCCTGGAGATCCGTGGGGGAGCTGAGATCCACCTGCAGCCCCTGGAGATCCATGGAGGAGATTAAATCCACCTGCAGCCCCTGGAGATCCATGGAGGAGCTGAGATCCATCTCCAGCCCCTGGAGATCCATGGGGGAGCTGAGATCCACCTGCAGCCCCTGGAGATCCATGGGGGAGCTGAAATCCACCTGCAGTTCTGGAGATCCATGGAGGAGCTGAGATCCACCTGCAGTTCTGGAAATCCATGGAGGAGCTGAAATCCACCTGCAGCCCCTGGAGATCCATGGAGGAGATTAAATCCACCTGCAGATCTGGAAATCCATGGAGGAGCTGAAATCCACCTGCAGCTCCTGGAGGAGCCCACACCAGAGCAGGGCTCACACAAAAGGTGTGATCCCATGGGAATTCCACCCTGAAGCAGCTCCTGGCAGGGATCTGAGGCTCCATGGAGAGAGGAACCCACACTGGAGCAGGTTTTGTGGAAGGATTTGGGATTCCTGGGGGAAAGGGACTCCCTCTGGAGCAGGTCCTGCAGGAATGACTCCATGGAAAGGGACCCATGCAGGAGCTGCTGGATCCTGAAGAACTGATCCTGTGGGAAGTACCCGTGCTGGAGAAGTCCATGGAGGACACCAGGGCACAGGGACACTGAGGGCACGGGGCCACCGTGGGGACAAGAGCACTAGGGGGATAGGGACACTGACAGGGACACCGAGGGCACAGGGACACTGAGTACACAGGGACACTGGGGACACAGGGACAACAGAGGGACACCATGGGCATGGGGACGTTGTGGGCACAGGGACACCACAGGGACACCACAGGGACACTGGTGGTACAGGGACACTGTGGGTACATGGGCACCGGGCACAGTGACACCACAGGGACACTGAGGACACAGGGACACCACAGGGACACTGTGGGTACAGGGATATTGGTGGCACAGGGATACCACAGGAACATCGATGGTACAGGGACACCACAGGGACACCGTGGGTACAGTGACACTGGGCACAGGGACACCACAGGGACACTGTGGGTACACGGACACTGGGCACAGTGACACCACAGGGACACTGTGGGTACAGGGATATTGGTGGCACGGGGACACTACAAGGACACTGTGGCACAGAGACACCACAGAGGCATTGGTGGCACAGGGACACCACAGGGACACCACAGGGACACCACAGGGACACTGGTGGCACAGTGACACCACAGGGATATTGGTGGCACAGGGACACCACAGGGACACCACAGGAACACTGGGGACACAGTGACACCACAGGGACACTGGTGGCAGTGACACCACAGGGACACCAGAGGGACACCACAGGGACATTGGTGGCACAGGAACACCACAGTGACACCACAGGGACACTGGTGGCGCAGAGACACCACAGTGACACCACAGGGACACTGGTGGCACAGTGACACCACAGGGACATTGGGGACACAGTGACACCACAGGGACGCCACAGTGACATTGGTGGCACAGTGACACCACAGGGACACCACAGGGACATTGGTGGCACAGGGACCCCGTGGGGCCGCGGGGGCTGCGCGCCCCCAATTCCCCGGCAGGGGGCGCGCCGCTCGAAGGTGCCGCCCTGCGGAACTACACCTCCCAGCGTGCCCCGCGGCAGGACCGGCCCCCTAACGGCGCCGGGTGGGCGTGGCCGCGCCTGCGCGGTGCGCGGTGACCCTGGGGGCGGCCGGGAAAGATGGCGGCGGCAGCCGGGCTCGTTTTGAAGGTGAAATTGGGGGGCGGCGGGGCCTGGGCGGCTTTGGGGGGGAACAGCGCCGTCTCCCGCTCCGTGCGGGGTCTTAGACTTTCCCCTTCTTCCCGATCCTCGAGGCCTGATCTCTCCATTCTCGCCCTTATTCTCCCCCAGGTGCGGCAGTTCAGTACGACGGCGGCGAGACCGCTGTCCAAGCTGGTCAAGGTGAGGGGACAGGGGCGTTGTCAAAGGGAAGGGGCAGGGAGGGTCTCAAAGCTGGTGAAGATAAGGGGCAAGGGGTGGCCTGAAGGGGTCAGGAGAGGTCTCCAGGCTGGTCGAGGTGAGGAGGTGGGAGGAGGGTCCTGAGGAGGTCGAGGCGGTCCCCAAGGCGGTCAAGGGGGGTGTCCCGGCTGGTGAAGGTAACAGGGCGGGAGCTGTGAGGGGCTCAAGGCGGGTGTCCCAGACGGTCACGGTGAGGGGACGGTGCAGGGCTGGCTCCCGGCTGGCCAAAGCGAGGGGTGGGGGCTGTGAGGGGCTCAAGGCGGGTGTCCCAGACGGTCACGGTGAGGGGATGGTGCAGGGCTGGCTCCCGCCTGGCCAAGGCGAGGTGCGGGAGGGCTCTCCCCGGCTCCCCCGCTCATTGCCCTCCCTCGTTCCCGCAGCCGCCCATCCAGGTGTACGGGCTGGAAGGGCGCTATGCCACCGCCCTCTACTCGGCAGCCAGCAAGCAGAAGAAGCTGGAGCAAGTGGAGAAGGAGCTGACCCGGGTGTGGGTAAGGTGCTCCACAGCCGGGGCTCCCAGGGGTGGGAGCAGAGGGTGTTGGGCTTCTCTGGCCTCTGAGACTCCCAGCCTGCTGGCACCTGTGCTGCCTGCCTGTGGTCCTGGTGTTAAAATGGGATATTGGGAATCAGGAATTGTTCCTTGGGAGGGTGGGCAGGCCCTAGCACAGGGTGCCCAGAGCAGCTGTGGCTGCTCCACCCCTGGCAGTGTCCCAAGGCCAGGTTGGATGGAGCTTGGAGTAGTCTGGGATAGTGGAAGGTGTCCCTGACCATGGCAGGGGTGGGACTTGGTCCATCCAATCTTTAAGGCCCTTTCCAACTCAAACCATTCCCTGATTCTCTAGCTGGAGCTGCCACTCCACTTCCCATCAGCTCCAGAGCTCTTTGTTCTCATTCCAGCAATGCCCTTGTTTCCTGCCTTGCCTGCTCAAGGCGGGCCTTGCCATGCCAGGAAAACCCCTGGCGTTTGTCACATCCTTGTGTATCCCCTCAGAGCCTCCTGAAGGACCCCAAGCTGGCCAGCGTGGTGATGAACCCTCACACCAAGAGCTCGGTGAAACAAAAAGCTGTCAACGACGCCCTGGCAAGAGAGAAATTGTCCCCAATCACCGTCAACCTGATGAGTGAGTAACCTCTGGGGCTTGAGGAGAGCACGCCAGCAGTGCCATCCGTGGGGATTGCTGGTGGCTGCTGGGATGTGCCTCTGGGGGTGCTGTAACTCCTCGGTTAAAGCGTGGCTGTCTTGCAGATCTGCTGGCTGAGAACGGCCGCCTGCGTTACACCCCGGGCATCGTCTCTGCCTTCGGGAAGATCATGAGCGCCTTCCGAGGGGAGGTGGTGTGCACGGTCACCACAGCTCAGGTGGGATGCAGTGCTGGGCTGAACCTCCCAAATTTGCCCTAAACCAGGACAGCTGGGGAGCTGTGGATGGAGGCAGCAGGGGGTGTTGCCTTGGGAAGGCTAACCCCAAACAGAGGCGATGTTGCTCTGTATTCTCTTGGTCTTCAGATTTTTACTGCTGGCTCTTTCCCATGGGAACATTCCCATTTTCATAGCAGTGTCTTTGTTGTTTTATAAACACTAAAGAGAGCTTTGCCCTTCTCATGCAAGTTTCCCCAAACAATCTCTGTCACCTGTTGTTTGCTGAAGGAGAAGAGACGCAGTCCTTCTCTGACCAATGGCAGCCTGTTTTGTGGAGCATCTTATAAAAGCACAATGATTCAAAAAGTAAAAGCCTTCTGATCACCTAGAACTGTCTGTGTGCTTTTCCTTGCTGACCAATCACTGCAACAGAGGCTAGGCAAAACTAGAGAATAAAGTCAGGATTTATTAAAAAGTCTCCAGGATTCACCCTGGGCATTACAGAAGCCTGGGCAAAGCTGCACCCAGGGTGGGTTGCAAGATGGCTCCACAGTAATGAGATTTTGCCATTTTATAAGTTTAGGTCTATTTGCATATTTGGGTCCAATTGTCCAATTCCAGCCCCAGGCCATGAGGTCCCATCCTTGTTCCACCCCTCAGTCCATCGTTGTTTGTGTTCTTGGGCTGAAAGTTGTCCTTGGTCTTCCAGCAGAAATGGATTTGTTTTGTCTCACTGCTCCGTGGAGGGAGCTCAGTATAGCTCCTAATATGAGGCTAAATCCCTGGGCAGCATGGAATCTGAAAATGTAAAAGCTAAAGCATCAGGAGTGGCAGAAAAGACAAACCTCTCATGTTTAATGCAGCTCTCTGTGATTGAAGTACACTGAGGACGTGTCTCACCTCTGCCAAGCTGAACAAACTGCTGCAAATTGATTGATAGCCAGCAGGTCCTGCTCCAAAATGAAACCTGTACATCCCATTGCAGCTCGCTGTGCCACATTTTTCATTCCTGTGTGCAAACCCAGGGGCTGACAAAAGTCAGGCTGGTCTGCATGTAGAGCTTCCCCTGTTCTTCTTTCAAACAGGAAAAGGTTTCATGAAATCAGGAGGGCACAAAGTGGTTGCTGTTCCTGTGCTGACCTTGGGTTATCCCTGTTCCTGGATGCTGCTTTCCTGGTGGAAGTGTGTCTTCCAAGGAACCTGAGGAGAAAATGTGGGTTTTCATTGTATCATTTGAGTGGTTTTAAGTCCTTTGTTTTGCTTCTCTTCTGTTCTTTTTTCCCAGCCCTTGGATGAGGCCAGCCTCAGTGAACTGAGAACTGCTCTGAATGGGTTCTTGGCTAAAGGAGAGGTGTTGAAGCTGGAGACTAAGGTCTGGATTTTTGACTTACAAAAAAAGTCACTAAGTTCATGTTCTTGTTAATCTGTGTGTTTGATTTTGACAAAATCAAAAGATTTTCTTGAATCCAGTTGCTTTGTTACATAGTTCTGTGCTCTCTTGTAGACACGACGATGTTTTAATTTCTAAAATCTTCACTTTGGACTGCAATGGCCACAAAGTTACCTCAAAAAACTTTGGAAAACTTTGTTTTTTGGGTTTTTTTTTTGTTTTGTTTTGGTTTTTTGCAGGTGTAAAACTTGTATTCCATGGTAACAAACTTCTGCTAATCGATTTTCTGTTCAATGTTCCTTCCTTAGACTGATCCATCGATCCTTGGTGGCATGATTGTCAATATTGGGGAGAAATACGTGGACATGTCAACAAGGTCCAAGATCCAGAAACTCACCAAAATCATGAGAGAGACTGTCTAGAGAACTGTCCTGGTCATTCCCAGGGAAACCTGTCACTAGGAAACAATAAAATTCTTCCTTCTTGTGGAGATGGTGCTGAGTGTTTTGGTTGGGGAAGCACAGCCCTGAGGGAGGAAGATTCTGAAGCTGCCCTGAGTTTCTTTAGCTGAACATTCATGGCATGGCTTAAAAATGTGGCTCGCCCTGATTGGCTGGGGTATTTATCATGCCCGATATGAGAAATTCATTTAGAAAATATTTTTTGTAATCCTGAAGTCCTCCAGACTCTCAAATTTATAGTGCTGCATGCTTAATAGCAGCATCATTGAAGTCTGTGAATGGTATTTCTTGACTAATCCATTCAGTACCAATAGCAGAGCCAAGGACTTCTAGACACATCCAATTCTGCAATACATGAGGTTTGGTTATTTTATTGATACTCCTTTCCATTGAAAGATTTCATTACCCATTTCTGCTATGAAGATGAATAAGAAACAGCTAATTTTAGTCCTTCCAGGACATGGAAGGAGCACTGAGGGAGCTGATAAATGGGGTCGGTGCTGTGGAGGATCTGCCAGGCTCCCCAGAAGATTCTGGGGGTTGGTCTGGACTGCACAGTCCAAGGAAAGGGATGTCAGGAAATGGCCTGAAGTTGCACCAGAGGAGGTTGAGAATCGTGATGAGAAAAACATTCTCCAGAAGAGTGATCAGGCATTGGAATGAGCTGCCCAGGGAGGTTTGGAGTCACTGTCTGCAAGTGTTGAGGAGGAGTCTGGGTGTGGCTTTTGGGAAATGGTTTGGGGTGATGATGGTGGCACTGGATGATCCTGAAGGTCTCTTCCGACCTTGATGAATCCATGGCACACATAAGTGTTTGGCATGGGATGTTCACCCATTTTTTCTGTCCACAGGATACCTCTTCCCTTGCCAAATATCCAACAGCTGGGAGTCCCATGGCCAGCGTTCCTCTGTGTGGGAGCAGCAGGAGGGAAGTTGGAAAAATTCTGCAGCCCTGAGAGAGGGGAAGGCAGGAATTGTCCTTTCTTCTTTTCCACTCCAAAGGAGACTTCTAACATCAGCTCCAAGCGCTGGGAGAGACCTTTGTGCCCAGTGAGGGATGGGGAGGCCCAGCCTTGTCCCCCAGAGGGTCCCAGCTCTGGCAGCCCCGAGGCCACAGGGGTGGCAGCAGAGGCAGCGCCTGCCCTGCCCAGCACCTCTCCTGCCCCAGGCAGTGCCACTGAGGCTGAGCCAGCAGCTGCTGCCCCGTCCGGAGCTGCTGAGGAGGCAGCAGTGGGGTCAGTGCTGGCAGTGTGGTGGAGGATGGATTACACTAATGAGGAAATGAAACTCTGGCAATTCTTGGATGCCCTGGAGCCTTTCCTAGTGACAGACCCAGGACTGTCACAGGTAGTGTCTGACAAGGAAGAATATTTGGAGCAAGAACCTTCCCACAGAAAAGTCAGCTGATCCCAAGACCCCTCAGGCTGGGAAGAACACATTAGGCAAGGGCTGTCCCAAGGAGATGACACCACCTGTGCAATGGTTTCAGACTGAGAAGGAAACATTGGCCGAGGTGTGGTCGGAGGGAACTGCAGCAGATCCTCAGGACACTCCAGCTGGGAAGATGACAGCAACAAGGAGCTGGTGCAGGGGAACTGAGAAGGTGACATGGAGCACGGCACTGGGAGCAATCCCTTGCTCCCAGAGGATGATGAGTGGGACGAGGTGAGTGTCCTGGAGCTGCCCCCAGAAGAGGACAGAGACCAGAAATGGAAAGTTTTTGTGGAGGACGGGCTCCCGATCCCTGTTCCTCGCGAGGCCTGGGTTGAGCTGGGAGCCCAGGCCCCGCACGGGCAGCCGGCTGCCCCCAGGAAACGTCCCTCCCGCTTCAGGCGGGCGCTGCGGGCGCTGCGGGGGCTGTTCCGGTGTCCCTTGCTAGCAGTGCAGCTGGAGGAGTGACACAGGCAGGGCACCGCCGGCAGGGATTGCTCCCACAGCCTCCCTCCGTACAGGACTGTGGCTCCCAGGGGCTGAGGGTATCCAAGGGGCGCAGAGCCCTGAGGTGCCCAGTCGCAGGAGAGCCGCTCTCTGAGGAGGAAGCAGCTCCCTGTGTCTGTCTGCGCTAGACGCTGATAGCGATAGACGCCGATAGCGATGGACAGCGATCGCAACGAGGACAAAGCGAACTCCAACTCCTGATGCCCTTGCCCAGCTGGCTGGAAGCCTCCAGCGGGCAGTGGTCAGGTGCAGTGGGCTGGTGAGTGCTGCCACTGACAGAGACTGAGGAGAGGCCCTTTGCCGAGATGGACGGAGAGTTTTTCCAGAGGGAAGGCACCAGGGGTGAGGAGCTTTCCCAGAGGATGGAGAGAGAGACTGTCCAAGAAATTTCCCGTCAGGGACCCAGGAGCTGAGAGCTGCACCAAGTCCAGGTTTGTGCGAGCATTGGAGAGCTTTCCTGGTACAGCGATGAGACCCATGGAGGGATCCTTGAATGGGAAGCAACCGTCACAGGCCGTGAGCTGTACCAGTGGGAAGAGGACGGTGAGCTACTCCAAGAGGGTTGCAAGTGGGAAGAACATGTGGCAAGCCAAGAGGTGTCCCAATGGGAAAGAGATGTGAGAGGGCAGCAGGAGTTTGAATGGAAAGAGGACAAGAGATCCCCTGAGCCGTCCCTCTGGAGAGATGTCTCAGAGGATTCCCAATGGGGCAATGGCCAAGAGGTTTTCCAGAGGGAAGACGAGAGCTCCCAAGACTTCTCAGTGTGGGAAGAAGATGTGCACTCGCACACCTCCCAATGGGAAGAATGGACAGAGCCGGAATCCTCCCAGGTCACCGTGAGCCGGGCTGAGCCGGAGATCCGGGGATGCGGCCGGCAGCCAGAGGATCAGAGGCACTGGGTGTGGGCAGTGGCAGAGTCAGAGCTGGCACAGCAAGTCAGCCAGGAGCCCCTGGTTTGGGAGAATGACTGGGACTCCTACAGTGACCCAGAGTCATCCCAATGGGAAAGTGATGCAGAGGCAGAGCTGTCCCAAGGGGCAGACTCTGCTGTCCAAGAGGTGTCCCAGGGGGAGGATGATATCAGCTCCAGTACTGGGGAGAATCCTGTGAGCCCAGGGAAGGAGGAGGACACCCAGCCTTGTCCCCCAGAGGGGCCCAGCTCTGCCAGCCCCGAGGGCACAGGGGTGGCAGCAGAGGCAACGCCTGCCCTGCCCAGCACCTCTCCTGCCCCAGGCAGTGCCACTGAGGCCGAGCCGGCAGCTGCTGCCCCGTCCGGAGCTGCTGAGGAGGCAGCAGTGGGGTCAGTGCTGGCAGTGTGGTGGAGGATGGATTACTCCAATGAGGAAATGAAACTCTGGCAATTCTTGGATGACCTGGGGCCTTTCCTGGTGACAGACCCAGGACTGTCACAGGTAGTGTCTGACAGGGAAGAATATTTGGAGTGAGAACTTTCCAAGAGAAAATCAGCAGATCCCAAGAGCCCTCAGACTAGGAAGAACACATTAGGCAAGGGCTGTCCCAAGGAGATGACATCACCTGTGCGGAGGTTTCAGATTGGGAAGGAAGCATTTGCCAAGGTGTGTTAGGAGGGAACGGCAGCAGATCCTCGGGACCCTTCAACTGGGAAAATGACAGCGACAAGAAGTTCAGACAGGGAAACTGGAATATTGACACAGAGCACGGCATTGGGACCAATCCCTTGCTCCCAGAGGATGATGAGTGGGACGAGATGAGTGTCCTGGAGCTGCCCCCAGAAGAGGACAGAGACCGGAGATGGAGACTTTTTGTGGAGGACGGGCTCCCGGTCCCTGTTCCTCGCGAGGCCTGGGTTGAGCTGGGAGCCCAGGCCCTGCACGGGCAGCCGGCTGCCCCCAGGAAACGTCCCTCCTGCTTCAGGCGGGCGCTGCGGGGGCTGTTCCGGTGTCCCTTGCTGGCAGTGCAGCTGGAGGAGTGACACAGGCAGGGCACCGCCGGCAGGGATTGCTCCCACAGCCTCCCTTCCTACAGGACTGTGGCTCCCATGGGGTTGAGGGTATCTAAGGGGCGCAGAGCCCTGGGGTGCCCAGTCCCACCTCTGGGTGCCCCCTGAGGAGGAAGCAGCTCCCTGTGTCTGTCTGCGCTAGAAGCTGATAGTGACAGACAGTGATAGTGACAAGGACAAAGCCAACTCCAACTCCCGGTGCCCCAGCCCCTTGCCCAGCTGGCTGGAAGCCTCCAGCGGGCAGTGGTCAGGTGCAGTGGGCTGGTGAGTGCTGCCACTGGCAGAGACTGAGGAGAGGCCCTTTGCCGAGATGGACGGAGAGTTTTCCCAGAGGGAAGGCGCCAGGGGTGAGGAGCTTTCCCAGAGGACAGTGAGAGACACAGTCCAAGAAATTTCCTGTCAGGGACCCAGGAGCCGAGAGCTGCACCAAGTCCAGGTTTGTGCGAGCATTGGAGAGCTTTCCTGGTACAGCGATGAGACCCATGGAGGGATCCTTGGATGGGAAACAACCGTCACAGGCCGTGAGCTGTACCAGTGGGAAGAGGACGGTGAGCTACTCCAAGAGGGTTGCAAGTGGGAAGAACATGTGGCAAGCCAAGAGGTGTCCCAATGGGAAAGAGATGTGAGAGGGCAGCACGATTTTGAATGGAAAGAGGACGAGAGATCCCCTGAGCTGTCCCTCTGGAGAGATGTCTCAGAGGATTCCCAATGGGGCAATGGCCAAGAGGTTTTCCAGAGGGAAGACGAGAGCTCCCAAGACTTCTCAGTGTGGGAAGAAGATGTGCACTCGCACACCTCCCAATGGGAAGAATGGGTAGAACCGGAATCCTCCCAGGTCAACGTGAGCCGGGCTGAGCCGGAGATCCGGGGATGCGGCCGGCAGCCAGAGGATCAGAGGCACTGGGAGTGGGCAGTGGCAGAGTCAGAGCTGGCACAGCAAGTCAGCCAGGAGCCCCAGGTCTGGGAGAATGACTGGGACTCCTACAGTGACCCAGAGCTGTCCCACAGGGAAAGTGATGCAGAGGCAGAGCTGTCCCAAGGGGCAGACTCTGTTGCCCAAGAGCTGTTCCAGGGGGAGGATGATGCCAGCTCTAGTACTGGGGAGAAGCCTGTGAGGCCAGGGAAGGAGGAGGACACCCAGCCTTGTCCCCCAGAGGGGCCCAGCTCTGCCAGCCCCGAGGCCACAGGGGTGGCAGCAGAGGCAGCGCCTGCCCTGCCCAGCACCTCTCCTGCCCCAGGCAGTGCCACTGAGGCCAAGCCGGCAGCTGCTGCCCTGTCCGGAGCTGCTGAGGAGGCAGCAGCCGGGTCAGTGCTGGCAGTGGAAGAGAGGGAGGAGGACTCCGATGAGGAAGTCAAATGGTGGCAGTTCTTGGATGACCTGGGGCCTTTCCTGGTGACAGACCCAGGTTGTGGCAGGTAGTGTCTGACAGGGAAGAATATCTGGAGCAATATTGTTTCATGGTCACTGAGTTGTTGCTGCAGGAGTCTTCATAGGAGATATTTTTACTGTGAGACCAGGAGCAACTTTGATTTTTCTCCTTGCCTGCTGCAAGGCAGCTTCACAAAAGAGAGATGTTTGGGCATATGCACACACACACATATCTGAAGCGCACTTGTTCCACATTTATTCTGAAGCCTTGTGCCCAGCTGTTGATTGTTTCCTCGATGCTGCTCAGTTGTGCTTCAATGTTTCCAAAATAAAGCAGATGAGAGGAAACAAGGCATGAACAAGTTTAAAATACAGTAACAACCCGTGACAAAATTGCAGATGAGTTTTTAATAGTGTCGTTTTGATTTTAATAAATCTTTTGTCAGTAGAGATGTTGCTCCTAACTACCTTTTGACGACTTTCGGCCCACATGTATTTATAATTATTTCTTTTTAGCATTTGTTATTCCTTTTGAGCCCCATGTACAAGAGCCTAGTGCCATTGAAAGTGATGCCTTATCCCAAATAGCCTCAAACACTCGTTTCTTTCTCCCAAGGAGACTGAACCCCGTGTGTTTTGTGTCCCATGGGACACCCCTGGCCCGGTATCTGCACAGGGGATTTGGCTGTGGGGAAGCCGTGTGGCGATGCTGCCGCAGCCGAGCCCAGCCCTTGGGGCCGCTGTCCCGATGCATTTGAAGGGCACGGGACACAATGTTCGGGCACGGACACAAAGTTCAGCGCCGTCTGTCCTTGTGGTCCGTGTTTGTGTTGCCTGTGCGGGCGGAGCGGGGCTGGCGGGAGCCGCGCTCCCCTCAGAGCCCCTGAGGGCGGCAGCAATGGCGGCGCCGCTCCCTCAGCGCCCGGCCCCGGCGGGCGGGGAGCCCTCGGCAGCGCCCTGGTGGCAGCAGGGACCGAGCCCCGGGCCCGGGCTCTGTGCCCGTGGCGCCGCAGAGGCCAGGGGAGAGCTGCAAGAGTCGGGGCCTCGGGCACTGCCCCGCCCCGGGTGCAGCAGCCGGCCCCCGGCCTTGTGGAAGCGCAGGAGGCTCTCGTGGTGCCGCTTGTGCAGCTTGTGCAGGTGCCTGTGGATGGCCCCGGCCTTGCGTGGTGGCCCTGCCCCGCTCAGCTTCCCGTCCGCGGCAAAGGCGCCTGGGCTGGTCTCGGGACCTCGGACTGATAATGCCCAAGACACGTCCTCATGGGAAGCAGATGAGGACGCAGGGCTCTGTCAAGGGGCACAAGACAGTTCCAGTGAACTGTCCCAAAGGGAGGCAAACGGTGTCCCGGGAAATGCTCTGTCAGGAGGAAGCAGCTCCCTGGATGGCTCTGCAGCAGAAGATAGCAGAGATGGACGTAGAGAAGGGAATCCCAACTCCCAGCCCACCCACAGGCAACTGCTGAGCCTGCAGAGGAGCACACCAAGAATGAGTGATGAGGCAGGAAGGAGAGGCCAGGGACACTCAGAGCCAGGACACAGAGCTGGGGAGCACAGGGGAGAAAGGGCCCTGCAGCCCCTGTCCTGGGCAGCCATACCGCCCCATGCCCAGGGTGTTCCTGCCCCTGCTCAGGGTGGCCCAGGAGGGCACAGCCCGTGTGTCCCCACAGTTGCTGCCCATGCCCTCAGGGGCTCGTGCTATGGAGAGCAGCATTAAGGAAATGGCACTGGAGAAACAGGATAACAACATTGAGCTCTTCCAAGGGGACAGCAGCAGTGACCAGGAGCTGTCCCCAGTGGAAGAGGACATCGAGGTCATTCTAGGGGACAGCACAAGTGATGAGGTGTTGTCCCAAGTAGAAGAGGCCATTGAGCACTCTCCAGGGGACAGCAACACTGAGCCAGTGCTGTCCAAAGTGGAAGAGGCCATAGAGGACATTCCAGGGGACAGCAGGAGTGACCAGGAGCTGTCCCCAGTAGAAGAAGGCATCGTGGTCATTTCACAGGACAGCCCAAATGATAAGAATCTGTCCCCAGTGCATGAGGCCATCGAGGTCATTGCAGGGGGCAGCAGAAGTGACCAGGAGCTGTCCTCAGTGGAAGAGGGCCTTGAGGTCATTCCAGAGGACAGGCTGAGTCAGGATGAGCTGTTCTCAGTGGAAGAGGACATCCAGGTTGTTTCAGGAGACAGCCCCAGTGACCAGGAGCTGTCCCCAGTGGAAGAAGATCTCGAGGTCATTCCACAGTACAGCACAAGTGATGAGGAGTGACCAGGAGCTGTCCCAAGTGACAGAAGACATCGAGCTCTTGCAGGGGCACAGCAGGAGTGACCAGCTCTTTCCAGTAGACAGCACAAGTCACAAGGAGTTGTCCCCAGTGATTTGGATTCTTTGACTGCACTTCCTCCAATTCTGGCAGCTCAGTTAACCTGCTTCAAGCTCTGTCCACACCACCGAGCAGGGCCCTCATTATCAGCTCTTCATCTTCATCTTGTTCCAAATGCGAGCATCTTCATCCTCAAGTTCTTCCTAATGGGAGAGCTGTTCGTTGTCATCTTCTTCCCAATGGAAACATATCTTGGACATCACAGTCTTCTCCAAAGCACAGCTCTGTGTCATGTCATCTGGGGAAAACTTCTTGTTATCCCCTGGGGACAGCTCTTTGTCACTGTCACTCTCCCCTTGCGACAGCTCTTGCTTGTGGTAATCTTGGACCTGGGATGCCTCCCATTTTCCCTTCGGGACAGCTCCAAGGCACTCTTGTTATCCCCTGGGGAGAGCTCGATGTCATCTGCCCTGGGCACACCTGTTTCTTTAATCATCCCACTGTGTGTTTTCTTCCCACTGGGACACTAAAGACAGACACCTCCAGCAGGAAGGTGCATGCAGCAGTGCTCTGGAACGGGGACAACCCAGGACAGCACAGAAACAGCAACCACTTTGGTCCCTCCTGATTTCATGAAACATTTTCCTGTTTGGAAGAACAGGGGCAGCTCTACATGCAGACCGGCCTGATTTTTGTCAGCCCCTGGCCTCACACTCAGGAAGGAAAACCGTGACCTGTTGAGCTGCAATGGGATGAACAGGTTTCATTTTGGAGGAGAACTGCTCGGTATCAACCCTCTCTTTGCAGCAGTTTGTTCAGCTCGGCAGAGGTGAGACGTCCTCACCGCTTTCATAGCAAGTACTTCAATCACAGAGCGCAGCATTAAATGGGAGAGGTTTGTCTTTTCTGCCACTCCCTGCTGCCTCCATCCAGAGCTTCCCAGCCCACCTGAGCCATGATGACCGTGCACAGCCCTACCACGGTACCTCTCCTCACAGTCCCAACATGGCGCCAACCCTCACAGCTTCTTTCCACCCCTCAGGGTTTCAGTCCGCCCCTCACAGCTTCAGTCCACCCCTCACAGCTTCTTTCCATCCCTCGCAGCTTCTTTCCGCCCCTCGCAGCTTCTTCCCGCCCCTCACAGCTTCTTCCCGCCCCTCACAGGTTCTTCCCGTCCCTCACAGCTTCTTCTCTCCCCTCACAGCTTCTTTCCTCCCCTCAGGTTCTTCCCGCCCCTCACAGCTTCAGTCCACCCCTCACAGCTTCTTTCCATCCCTCGCAGCTTCTTTCCGCCCCTCACAGCTTCTTCCCGCCCCTCACAGCTTCTTCCCGCCCCTCACAGCTTCTTCCCGTCCCTCACAGCTTCTTCTCTCCCCTCACAGCTTCTTTCCTCCCCTCAGGTTCTTCCCGCCCCTCACAGCTTCAGTCCACCCCTCATAGCTTCTTTCCATGCCTCGCAGCTTCTTTCCGCCCCTCACAGCTTCTTCCCGTCCCTCACAGCTTCTTTCCACCCCTCAGGGTTTCAGTCCGACCCTCACAGCTTCTTCTCACCCCTCACAGCTTCTTCCCGCCCCTCACAGCTTCTTTCCGCCCCTCGCAGCTTCTTCTCTCCCCTCACAGCTTCTTTCCTCCCCTCAGGTTCTTCCCGCCCCTCACAGCTTCTTCCCGTCCCTCACAGCTTCTTTCCACCCCTCAGGGTTTCAGTCCGACCCTCACAGCTTCTTCTCACCCCTCACAGCTTCTTCCCGCCCCTCACAGCTTCTTTCCGCCCTCGCAGCTTCTTCTCTCCCCTCACAGCTTCTTCCCTCCCCTCACAGCTTCTTCCCTCCCCTCACAGCTTCTTTCCACCCTCAGGGTTTCAGGCCGCCCCTCACAGCTTCTTTCCACCCCTTACAGCTTCTTCTCTCCCCTCACAGCTTCTTTCCTCCCCTCAGGTTCTTCCCGCCCCTCACAGCTTCTTTCCTCCCCTCAGGTTCTTCCCGCCCCTCACAGCTGCTTCTCGCCCCTCACAGTTTCTTCCCTCCCCTCACAGCTTCTTCCCGCCCCTCACAGTTTCTTCCCTCCCCTCACAGCTTCTTTCCACCCCTCACAGCTTCTTTCCTCCCCTCACAGCTTCTTCCCTTCCCTCACGGCTGCTTCTCTCCCCTCACAGCTTCTTTCCTCCCCTCAGGTTCTTCCCGCCCCTCACAGCTTCTTCCCTCCCCTCACAGCTTCTTCTCTCCCCTCGCTTCTTTCCACCCCTCATAGCTTCTTCCGTCCCCTCACAGTTTCTTTCCATCCCTCGCAGCTTCTTTTCTCCCCTCAGGTTCTTCCCGCCCCTCACAGCTTCTTGCCTCCCCTCACAGCTTCTTCCCACCCCTCACAGCTTCTTGCCTCCCCTCACAGCTTCTTTCTGCCTCTCACAGCTTCTTTCCGCCCCTCTCAGCTTCTTCCCATCCCTCTCAGCTCCTTCCCTCCCCTCACAGCTTCTCTCCCCTCACAGCTTCTTTCCGCCCCTCACGGCTGTGGCGGCGTTCGGGCGCCCCCTGGCGGAGAGCGGGGCGGGAGCCTTTCCCTCCCTCCCCTCCCTCACTCCCACCCTCCGCCTCTTCTGCGCCCCTCCCGCCGTGCCTGCCTCGTTCCCCCTCTCCCCGTCCTTTTTCCCTACTTCCCACCCCGTTCCTGCCTCAATCACTCCCCGTTTCCCCGTTCCCACACTCCCCCCGTCTCCATCGTCTTCCTTTCCCTCCTTCCTTTCTCCTTCCCTCCCTCTCCATCCCTCCCTCCATTCCCCTCTGTTCCCTATTCTCTTTCTCCTTCCCAGCAAAAAGAGACAAGACAAGGAGAAACGGCCTCAAGCTGTGACAGGGGAGGCTCTGGTTGGACACCAGGAGCAATTTCCTCATGGAAAGGGTGGTCAGGCCTTGGAAAGAGCTGCCCAGGGAGGTTTGGAGTGCCCATCCCTGGAGGTGTCCAAGGGACATCAGGACATGGCACTCAGTGCTCTGGGCAGGGTGACAAGGTGGGCATCAGGAACAGCTTGGCCTCAATGGGCTGGGAGGGCTTTTCTTTGTCCCTTACAAACTTTATTAGAAAATACACAAATTCTTCAGTAATTTGGGCACTCTTCTATCTTTATTTTGTAATTTCATGGGAAACTGGATGGACACCAGTGGAAAGACTGTAAGAGACCTCTCACTTTCTCCTCAAGGACAGATTCTAAGACATCCTGCAATTGCCACCAGTTCATTTCCTCATCTGAGGCCTCGTCCTTGCTCTACTGTGCTGCCAACACTGCCGCTGGCTCCTCTTGGTGTTCCCTGCCCTGCTCAGCTTCCCGTCCCCGGCAAAGGTGCCCGGGCTGCGCTCGGTGCCCCTGGGTGTCATTGCTGAAGGCACTGAGGAGCCCCGGTGCCCGGGCAGAGCCCTGAGGGACAGCCCTGGTCCCCGGCCTCCCGTGCCTCGTGGAGCCGCTGCCCACAAGTCCCTGGCACGTCCGTGCGGCCGATTCCTGGTGCCCTGGACAGCGCAGCCGGCAAACCCAGGGCTCTGCACGGTGGGGCTGCGGCTGCCGTGTGGGAGCGTGGCCAAAATCCCTCAGGGCTCTGGGCACAGCAGGGGCCACAAGGCCACAAGTCTGGGGGCTGCTCGGTGCCAGTTCCTGCTGGCTCCACTGCTGTTGGGGTGCCGGGGGTGGCCCTTTGTGACACAGGTGCTTGGTGTCGGGGCCCTTTTTGATGTGGAACATGATAGTGGCCAGAAATCCTTGTGACATCAGGGAACCCCACCCTGGCTGAGGGTATCCAAGGGGCGCAGAGCCCTGAGGTGCCCAGTCGCAGGAGAGCCGCTCTCAGAGGAGGAAGCAGCTCCCTGTGTCTGTCTGCACTGGAAGGCGATAGCAATAGACGCTGATAGCGACAGCGATAGTGACAGACAGTGAGAGTGACGGAGAGAGTGACAAAGACAAAGCGAACTCCAACTCCCAGTCCGCAGCCCCTTGCCCAGCTGGCTGGAAGCCTCCAGCGGGCGGTGCTCAGGGACAGTGGGCTGGTCGGTTGTGCAACTGACAGAAAGTGAGTAGGAGGAGAGGACCTTTTTCGACATGGACAGAGAGTTTTCCCAGAGGGAATGCGCCATGCGTGTGGAGATTTCTCAGAGGACGGTGATAGACACAGTGCAAGAAATTTGCCGTCGGGGACCCAGGAGCCAAGAGCTGTACCAGCTCCAGGTTCATGTGCGTGTTCGAGAGCTTTCCTGGTACAGCAATGAGACAGATGGAGTTATCTTTGAATGGGAAGAAACGGTCAGAATCCAGGAGCTGTACCAGTGGGAAGAGCATGGTGAGATACACCAAGAGGTGCAAACGTGGGAAGAGTGTGTAACAACCCAAGAGGTGTCCCAGTGGGAAACAGACGTGAGAAGGCAGCGGGAGTTTGAATGGGAAGAGGATGAGGGATCCCCCGTGCTGTCCCTGCGGAGAAATGTCTCAGAGGATTCCCAATGGGACGATGGCCATGAGTTTTCGCAGAGGGAAGACGAGAGCTCCACAGACTCCTCAGTGTGGGATGAAGATGTGCACTCGCACAGCTCCGGATGGGAAGAAAGCGGAGAGGCAGAATCCTCCCAGGTCAGAGAGAGCAGTGACAAGGAGCTGTCCCAATGGGGCTGTGACATCAGCTCCAAGCTCTGGGACAGACTCTTGTGCCCAGTGAGCAACAAGGAACCCCCCAGCCTTGTCCCCCTGAGGGTCCCAGCTCTGTCAGCCCTGTGGGCACAGAGGTGGCAGCAGAGGCAGCGCCTGCCCTAACCAGTGCCTCTCCTTCCCTACAGAGTGCCATGGAAGCTGAGCCAGCAGCTGCTGCCCCGTCCGGAGCTGCTGAGGAGGAGAAGTCCCCCGAGCCTCCTGTCCCCAGTGAGGAGGTGTCAGCAGCAGGGACACAGAGCCCAGTCCCTGCCTCTGGCAGCCCCCCAGGCTGCAGCCTGGCTCTGCTGGACTTGCTGTGCCGCATCAGCTCTGACCCCGTGAGCCGGGCTGAGCCGGAGATGCAGGGATCCAGCCAGAAGCAAGAGGATCAGAGGCACCTGGATTGGGCAGTGGCATGGTCAGAGCTGGCAGAGCAAGCCAGCCAAGAGCCCCAGGTTTGGGAGAGTGACTGGGAGTCCTACAGTGACCCAGAGCTGTCCCACAGGGAAAGTGATGCAGAGGCAGAGCTGTCCCAAGGGGCAGACTCTGTTGCCCAAGAGGTGTCCCACGGGGAGGATGATGCCAGCTCGGGTACTGGGGAGAAGCCTGTGATCCCAGGGAATGAGGAGGACACCCAGCCTTGTCCCCCAGCGGGTCCCAGCTCTGCCAGCCCCGAGGGCACAGGGGTGGCAGCAGAGGCAGCGCCTGCCCTGCCCAGCACCTCTCCTGCCCCAGGCAGTGCCACTGAGGCCGAGCCGGCAGCTGCTGCCCCGTCCGGAGCTGCTGAGGAGGCAGCAGCGGGGTCAGTGCTGGCAGTGGAAGAGAGGGAGGATGACTGTGATGAGGAAGTGAAATGGTGGCAGTTCTTGGATGACCTGGGGCCTTTCCTGGTGAGACACTCAGATGTGTCCCAGGAAGTTTCTGGGGAAGAACTGTCCCATGGCGGAGTCAGCAGCTCCCAGGAGCCCTCAGGCTGGGAAGAACTCATCGAGGAAGGGCTGTCCCAAGGCGGTGACATCAGCTGTGTGGAGATTTCAGACTGGGAAGAATCCATTGGCCGAGGTGTGGTCGGAGGGAAGTGCAGCAGATCGTCAGGACCCTCCAACTGGGAAAACGACAGCAACAAGGAGCTGGTGCAGGGGAACTGGGAAGGTGACATGGAGCACGGCACTGGGAGCAATCCCTTGCTCCCAGAGGATGATGAGTGGGACGAGGTGAGTGTCCTGGAGCTGCCCCCAGAAGAGGACAGAGACCGGAGATGGAGAGTTTTTGTGGAGGACGGGCTCCCGGTCCCTGTTCCTCGCGAGGCCTGGGTTGAGCTGGGAGCCCAGGCCCTGCAGGGGCAGCCGGCTGCCCACAGGAAATGTCCCTCCCGCTTCAGGCGGGCGCTGCGGGCGCTGCGGGGGCTGTTCCGGTGTCCCTGCATGCGGCCACAGCCGGAGGAGTAAGAGAGACGAGGAAGAAGATGAAGAAGGCCAAGGCAAAGAAGATGAAGAACTCTGGTGCTGAGGGAAGTGGAGCTTCCAGGGAGGAGTTCCATCCAGCAGGAGGCACAACCAGCCCTGGTGTCTGTCTGGCACTGAGCTCCTCTGTAGGGCAGATGAAGCAGCCTGGCTGGAGTCTCTGGCTCTGCCTTCTCTGCCCGGCTCGGCTCCCCCCTTCCCCAGCCCCGCACACACCCGGCCTGGACCTGGAAGGTACAGCCACCATTTCTTGGGCATAAAGCAGAGGCTCCTGGAACAGACTCTCGGCATCAACCTCTCCAAGACAACGGCAAAGAAGACAAAGACGAAGACAAAGACGAAGACAACGAAGATGAAGACAAAGAAGAAAACGAAGACGACAACAACGGTGAAGACGATGACGACAAAGAACAGGAAGAAGACAAAGATGACAGAGAAGACTTATTTAAAAATACGTAGAAGAATAGGAAGAGGAATTTAAAAATACTTAGATGAAAAATAGGTATAGGACTAGGTCTAGGACTAGGAGTAGGACTTTTAATATATATATAAGAAGAAGAAGTGTAGTAAGTATTAGAAAATACATAGAAGAAGAGTAGGAATAGGAATAGGAACAGGAATAGGAATAGGAATAAGAAATTTAAAATACAGAGAAGAAGAAGAAAAGTAGAAAGAATTAGAAAATATGTAGAAGAAGAAGAGGAATAGGAATAGGAAGGTAAAAATATATACCGAAAAGAAGAAGAATAGGAATAAGAATCAAAATTTTTAAATACATAGAAGAAGCAAAGAAGAAGAGTAGGAAGAAGAGGAGGAGTAGGAACAAGTAGAAGAAGAATAAGAATTTAAGAATACAAAAATAAAGAGAAAATTTATTGAATAAAATTGGAAACTTGTTTTTTTTTTATTAGATATCATATATTTATATTTCAGTCCATGGGATAAAAATATTAATAACACTACGTTGTAATTACGATACATTGTCACATCCCAACACTGTTCCAGTCACTGAAGAATTGGTGCATTTTCTAGTAAGGTTTGTAAGGCACAAGGAAAGAGCCTCCACTGCTGTTGGGGTGCTGCAGGTGGCCCTTTGTGACAGGGGCGCTTGGTGTCGGGGCCCTTTGTGATGCGGGACATGATGGTGGCCAGAAATGCTTGTGACATCAGGGAGCCCCGCCCTGGCTGAGGGTATCCAAGGGGCGCAGAGCCCTGAGGTGCCCAGTCGCAGGAGAGCCGCTCTCTGAGGAGGAAGCAGCTCCCTGTGTCTGTCTGCGCTGGAAGGCGATAGCGATAGACGCCGATAGCGACAGCGATAGTGACAGACAGTGAGAGTGACAGACAGTGAGAGTGACAGACAGTGAGAGTGACAGTGAGAGTGACAAAGACAAAGCGAACTCCAACTCCCAGTCCGCAGCCCCTTGCCCAGCTGGCTGGAAGCCTCCAGCGGGCGGTGCTCAGGGACAGTGGGCTGGTCGGTTGTGCAACTGACAGAAAGTGAGTAGGAGGAGAGACCTTTTTCGACATGGACAGAGAGTTTTCCCAGAGGGAATGCGCCATGGGTGTGGAGATTTCTGTGAGGACGGTGATAGACACAGTGCAAGAAATTTGCCGTCGGGGACCCAGGAGCCAAGAGCTGTACCAGCTCCAGGTTCGTGTGCGTGTTCGAGAGCTTTCCTGGTACAGCAATGAGACAGATGGAGTTATCTTTGAATGGGAAGAAACGGTCAGAATCCAGGAGCTGTACCAGTGGGAAGAGCATGGTGAGATACACCAAGAGGTGCAAACGTGGGAAGAGTGTGTAACAACCCAAGAGGTGCCCAACTGGGAAACAGACGTGAGAGAGCAGCAGGTGTTTGAGTGGGAAGAGGACGAGGGATCCCCCGTGCTGTCCCTGCGGAGAAATGTCTCAGAGGATTCCCAATGGGACGATGGCCATGAGTTTTCGCAGAGGGAAGACGAGAGCTCCCCAGACATCTCAGTGTGGGATGAAGATGTGCACTCGCACAGCTCCGGATGGGAAGAAAGCGGAGAGGCGGAATCCTCCCAGGTCAGAGACAGCAGTGACAAGGAGCTGTCCCAATGGGGCTGTGACATCAGCTCCAAGCTCTGGGACAGACTCTTGTGCGCAGTGAGCAACAAGGAAGCCCCAGCCTTGTCCCCCTGAGGGTCCCAGCTCTGTCAGCCCTGTGGGCACAGAGGTGGCAGCAGAGGCAGCGCCTGCCCTAACCAGTGCCTCTCCTTCCCTACAGAGTTCCATGGAAGCTGAGCCAGCAGCTGCTGCCCCTTCTGGAGATCCTGAGGAGGAGAAGCCCCCCGAGCCTCCTGTCCCCAGTGAGGAGGTGTCAGCAGCAGGGACACAGAGCCCAGTCCCTGCCTCTGGCAGCCCCCCAGGCTGCAGCCTGGCTCTGCTGGACTTGCTGTGCCGCATCAGCTCTGATCCCGTGAGCCGGGCTGAGCCGGAGATGCGGGGATCCAGCCAGAAGCAAGAGGATCAGAGGCACCTGGATTGGGCAGTGGCATGGTCAGAGCTGGCAGAGCAAGCCAGCCAAGAGCCCCAGGTTTGGGAGAGTGACTGGGAGTCCTACAGTGACCCAGAGCTGTCCCAAGCGGAAAGTGATGCAGAGGCAGAGCTGTCCCAAGGGGCAGACTCTGCTGTCCAAGAGGTGTCCCAGGGGGAGGATGATGCCAGCTCGGGTACTGGGGAGAAGCCTGTGAGCCCAGGGAAGGAGGAGGACACCCAGCCTTGTCCCCCAGAGGGGCCCAGCTCTGCCAGCCCCGAGGCCACAGGGGTGGCAGCAGAGGCAGCGCCTGCCCTGCCCAGCACCTCTCCTGCCCCAGGCAGTGCCACTGAGGCCGAGCCGGCAGCTGCTGCCCCGTCTGGAGCTGCTGAGGAGGCAGCAGCGGGGTCAGTGCTGGCAGTGGAAGAGAGGGAGGATGACTGTGATGAGGAAGTGAAATGGTGGCAGTTCTTGGATGACCTGGGGCCTTTCCTGGTGAGACACTCAGATGTGTCCCAGGAAGTTTCTGGGGAAGAAGTGTCCCATGGTGGAGTCAGCAGCTCCCAGGAGCCCTCAGGCTGGGAAGAACTCATCGAGGAAGGGCTGTCCCAAGGCGGTGACATCAGCTGTGTGGAGATTTCAGACTGGGAAGAATCCATTGGCCGAGGTGTGGTTGGAGGGAAGTGCAGCAGATCGTCAGGACCCTCCAGCTGGGAAAATGACAGCAACAAGGAGCTGGTGCAGGGGAACTGGGAAGGTGACATGGAGCACGGCACTGGGACCAATGCCTTGCTCCCAGAGGATGATGAGTGGGACGAGGTGAGTGTCCTGGAGCTGCCCCCAGAAGAGGACAGAGACCGGAGATGGAAAGTTTTTGTGGAGGACGGGCTCCCGGTCCCTGTTCCTCGCGAGGCCTGGGTTGAGCTGGGAGCCCAGGCCCTGCAGGGGCAGCCGGCTGCCCCCAGGAAACGTCCCTCCCGCTTCAGGCGGGCGCTGCGCGCGCTGCGGGGGCTGTTGCGGTGTCCCTGCATGCGGCCACAGCCGGAGGAGTAAGAGAGACGAGGAAGAAGATGAAGAAGGCCAAGGCAAAGAAGATGAAGAACTCTGGTGCTGAGGGAAGTGGAGCTTCCAGGGAGGAGTTCCATCCAGCAGGAGGCACAGCCAGCCCTGGTGTCTGTCTGGCACTGAGCTCCTCTGTAGGGCAGATGAAGCAGCCTGGCTGGAGTCTCTGGCTCTGCCTTCTCTGCCCGGCTCGGCTCCCCCCTTCCCCAGCCCCGCACACACCCGGCCTGGGCCTGGAAGGTACAGCCACCATTTCTTGGGCATAAAGCAGAGGCTCCTGGAACAGACTCTCGGCATCAACCTCTCCAAGACAACGGCCAAGAAGACAAAGACGAAGACAAAGACGAAGACAGCGAAGATGAAGACAAAGAAGAAAATGAAGATGACGACAACGGTGAAGACGATGATGACAAAGAACAGGAAGAAGACAAAGATGACAGAGAAGACTTATTTAAAAATACGTAGAAGAATAGGAAGAGGAATTTAAAAATACTTAGAAGAAAAATAGGTATAGGGCTAAGTCTAGGACTAGGACTAGGACTTTTAAAATATTTATAAGAAGAAGAATTGTAGTAAGTATTAGAAAATACATAGAAGAAGAGTAGGAATAGGAATAGGAATACGAACAGGAATAGGAATAAGAAATTTAAAATACAGAGAAGAAGAAGAAAAGTAGAAAGAATTAGAAAATATGTAGAAGAAGAACAGGAATATGAATAGGAAGGTAAAATATATGTAGAAGAAGAAGAAGAATAGGAATAGGAATAAGAATCAAAATTTTTAAATTCATAGAAGAAGCAAAGAAGAAGAGTAGGAAGAAGAGGAGGAGTAGGAAGAAGTAGAAGAAGAAGAATAATTTAAGAATACAAAAATAAAGAGAAAATTTAATGAATAAAATTAGAAACTTGTTTATTTTTATTAGATATCATATATTTATATTACCGTCCATGGGATAAAAATATTAATATACACTACGTTGTAATTACGATACATTGTCACATCCCAACACTGTTCCAGTCACTGAAGAATTGGTGCATTTTCTAGTAAGGTTTGTAAGGCACAAGGAAAGAGCCTCCAGTGCTGTTGGGGTGCTGCAGGTGGCTCTTTGTGACAGGGGCGCTTGGTGTCGGGGCCCTTTGTGATGCGGGACATGATGGTGGCCAGAAATGCTTGTGACATCAGGGAGCCCCGCCCTGGCTGAGGGTATCCAAGGGGCGCAGAGCCCTGAGGTGCCCAGTCGCAGGAGAGCCGCTCTCTGAGGAGGAAGCAGCTCCCTGTGTCTGTCTTCGCTAGAAGGCGATAGCGATAGACGCCGATAGCGACAGCGATAGTGACAGACAGTGAGAGTGACAGACAGTGAGAGTGACAGTGAGAGTGACAAAGACAAAGCGAACTCCAACTCCCAGTCCGCAGCCCCTTGCCCAGCTGGCTGGAAGCCTCCAGCGGGCGGTGCTCAGGGACAGTGGGCTGGTCGGTTGTGCAACTGACAGAAAGTGAGTAGGAGGAGAGGACCTTTTTCGACATGGACAGAGAGTTTTCCCAGAGGGAATGCGCCATGGGTGTGGAGATTTCTCAGAGGACGGTGATAGACACAGTGCAAGAAATTTGCCGTCGGGGACCCAGGAGCCAAGAGCTGTACCAGCTCCAGGTTCGTGTGCGTGTTCGAGAGCTTTCCTGGTACAGCAATGAGACAGATGGAGTTATCTTTGAATGGGAAGAAACGGTCAGAATCCAGGAGCTGTACCAGTGGGAAGAGCATGGTGAGATACACCAAGAGGTGCAAACGTGGGAAGAGTGTGTAACAACCCAAGAGGTGCCCAACTGGGAAACAGACGTGAGAGAGCAGCAGGTGTTTGAATGGGAAGAGGACGAGGGATCCCCCGTGCTGTCCCTGCGGAGAAATGTCTCAGAGGATTCCCAATGGGACGATGGCCATGAGTTTTCGCAGAGGGAAGACGAGAGCTCCCCAGACATCTCAGTGTGGGATGAAGATGTGCACTCGCACAGCTCCGGATGGGAAGAAAGCGGAGAGGCGGAATCCTCCCAGGTCAGAGAGAGCAGTGACAAGGAGCTGTCCCAATGGGGCTGTGACATCAGCTCCAAGCTCTGGGACAGACTCTTGTGCGCAGTGAGCAACAAGGAAGCCCCAGCCTTGTCCCCCTGAGGGTCCCAGCTCTGTCAGCCCTGTGGGCACAGAGGTGGCAGCAGAGGCAGCGCCTGCCCTAACCAGAGCCTCTCCTTCCCTACAGAGTCCCATGGAAGCTGAGCCAGCAGCTGCTGCCCCGTCCGGAGCTGCTGAGGAGGAGAAGTCCCCCGAGCCTCCTGTCTCCAGTGAGGAGGTGTCAGCAGCAGGGACACAGAGCCCAGTCCCTGCCTCTGGCAGCCCCCCAGGCTGCAGCCTGGCTCTGCTGGACTTGCTGTGCCGCATCAGCTCTGATCCCGTTAGCCGGGCTGAGCCGGAGATGCGGGGATCCAGCCAGAAGCAAGAGGATCAGAGGCACCTGGATTGGGCAGTGGCATGGTCAGAGCTGGCAGAGCAAGCCAGCCAAGAGCCCCAGGTTTGGGAGAGTGACTGGGAGTCCTCCAGTGACCCAGAGCTGTCCCACAGGGAAAGTGATGCAGAGGCAGAGCTGTCCCAAGGGGCAGACTCTGCTGTCCAAGAGGTGTCCCAGGGGGAGGATGATGCCAGCTCGGGTACTGGGGAGAAGCCTGTGAGGCCAGGGAAGGAGGAGGACACCCAGCCTTGTCCCCCAGAGGGGCCCAGCTCTGCCAGCCCCGAGGGCACAGGGGTGGCAGCAGAGGCAACGCCTGCTCTGCCCAGCACCTCTCCTGCCCCAGGCAGTGCCACTGAGGCCGAGCCGGCAGCTGCTGCCCCGTCTGGAGCTGCTGAGGAGGCAGCAGAGGGGTCAGTGCTGGCAGTGGAAGAGAGGGAGGATGACTGTGATGAGGAAGTGAAATGGTGGCAGTTCTTGGATGACCTGGGGCCTTTCCTGGTGAGACACTCAGATGTGTCCCAGGAAGTTTCTGGGGAAGAAGTGTCCCATGGCGGAGTCAGCAGTTCCCAGGAGCCCTCAGGCTGGGAAGAACTCATCGAGGAAGGGCTGTCCCAAGGCGGTGACATCAGCTGTGCAGAGGTTTCCGACTGGGAAGAATCCATTGGCCGAGGTGTGGTCGGAGGGAAGTGCAGCAGATCGTCAGGACCCTCCAACTGGGAAAACGACAGCGACAAGGAGCTGGTGCAAAGGAACTGGGAAGGTGACATGGAGCACGGTACTGGGAGCAATGCCTTGCTCCCAGAGGATGATGAGTGGGACGAGGTGAGTGTCCTGGAGCTGCCCCCAGAAGAGGACAGAGACCGGAGATGGAAAGTTTTTGTGGAGGACGGGCTCCCGGTCCCTGTTCCTCGCGAGGCCTGGGTTGAGCTGGGAGCCCAGGCCCTGCAGGGGCAGCCGGCTGCCCCCAGGAAACGTCCCTCCCGCTTCAGGCGGGTGCTGCGGGCGCTGCGGGGGCTGTTGCGGTGTCCCTGCATGCGGCCACAGCCGGAGGAGTAAGAGAGACGAGGAAGAAGATGAAGAAGGCCAAGGCAAAGAAGATGAAGAACTCTGGTGCTGAGGGAAGTGGAGCTTCCAGGGAGGAGTTCCATCCAGCAGGAGGCACAGCCAGCCCTGGTGTCTGTCTGGCACTGAGCTCCTCTGTAGGGCAGATGAAGCAGCCTGGCTGGAGTCTCTGGCTCTGCCTTCTCTGCCTGGCTCGGCTCCCCCCTTCCCCAGCCCCGCACACACCCGGCCTGGGCCTGGAAGGTACAGCCACCATTTCTTGGGCATAAAGCAGAGGCTCCTGGAACAGACTCTCGGCATCAACCTCTCCAAGACAACGGCCAAGAAGACAAAGACGAAGACAAAGACGAAGACAACGAAGATGAAGACAAAGAAGAAAACGAAGACGACGACAACGGTGAAGACGATGACGACAAAGAAGAGGAAGAAGACAAAGATGACAGAGAAGACTTATTTAAAAATACGTAGAAGAATAGGAAGAGGAATTTAAAAATACTTAGACGAAAAATAGGTATAGGACTAGGTCTAGGACTAGGACTAGGACTTTTAATATATATATAAGAAGAAGAAGTGTAGTAAGTATTAGAAAATACATAGAAGAAGAGTAGGAATAGGAACAGGAATAGGAACAGGAATAGGAATAGGAATAGGAATAAGAAATTTAAAATACAGAGAAGAAGAAGAAAAGTAGAAAGAATTAGAAAATATGTAGAAGAAGAGGAATAGGAATAAGAAGTTAAAAATATATACCCGAAGAAGAAGAAGAATAGGAATAAGAATCAAAATTTTTAAATACATAGAAGAAGCAAAGAAGAAGAGTAGGAAGAAGAGGAGGAGTAGGAAGAAGTAGAAGAAGAAGAAGAAGAAGAATTTAAGAATACAAAAATAAAGAGAAAATTTAATGAATAAAATTAGAAACTTGTTTATTTTTATTAGATATCATATATTTATATTACCATCCATCGGATAAAAATATTAATATACACTACGTTGTAATTACGATACATTGTCACATCCCAACACTGTTCCAGTCACTGAAGAATTGGTGCATTTTCTAGTAAGGTTTGTAAGGCACAAGGAAAGAGCCTCCACTGCTGTTGGGGTGCTGCAGGTGGCCCTTTGTGACAGGGGCGCTTGGTGTCGGGGCCCTTTGTGATGCGGGACATGATGGTGGCCAGAAATGCTTGTGACATCAGGGAGCCCCGCCCTGGCTGAGGGTATCCAAGGGGCGCAGAGCCCTGAGGTGCCCAGTCGCAGGAGAGCCGCTCTCTGAGGAGGAAGCAGCTCCCTGTGTCTGTCTGCGCTGGAAGGCGATAGCGATAGACGCCGATAGCGACAGCGATAGTGACAGACAGTGAGAGTGACAGACAGTGAGAGTGACAGACAGTGAGAGTGACAGACAGTGAGAGTGACAAAGACAAAGCGAACTCCAACTCCCAGTCCGCAGCCCCTTGCCCAGCTGGCTGGAAGCCTCCAGCGGGCGGTGCTCAGGGACAGTGGGCTGGTCGGTTGTGCAAGTGACAGAAAGTGAGTAGGAGGAGAGGATCTTTTTCAACATGGACAGAGAGTTTTCCCAGAGGGAATGCGCCATGGGTGTGGAGATTTCTGTGAGGACCGTGATAGACACAGTGCAAGAAATTTGCCGTCGGGGACCCAGGAGCCAAGAGCTGTACCAGCTCCAGGTTCGTGTGCGTGTTCGAGAGCTTTCCTGGTACAGCAATGAGACAGATGGAGTTATCTTTGAATGGGAAGAAATGGTCAGAATCCAGGAGCTGTACCAGTGGGAAGAGCATGGTGAGATACACCAAGAGGTGCAAACGTGGGAAGAGTGTGTAACAACCCAAGAGGTGCCCAACTGGGAAACAGACGTGAGAAGGCAGCAGGTGTTTGAATGGGAAGAGGACGAGGGATCCCCCGTGCTGTCCCTGCGGAGAAATGTATCAGAGGATTCCCAATGGGACGATGGCCATGAGTTTTCCCAGAGGGAAGACGAGAGCTCCCCAGACTCCTCAGTGTGGGATGAAGATGTGCACTCGCACAGCTCCGGATGGGAAGAAAGCGGAGAGGCGGAATCCTCCCAGGTCAGAGACAGCAGTGACAAGGAGCTGTCCCAATGGGGCTGTGACATCAGCTCCAAGCTCTGGGACAGACTCTTGTGCGCAGTGAGCAACAAGGAACCCCCAGCCTTGTCCCCCTGAGGGTCCCAGCTCTGTCAGCCCTGTGGGCACAGGGGTGGCAGCAGAGGCAGCGCCTGCCCTAACCAGTGCCTCTCCTTCCCTACAGAGTTCCATGGAAGCTGAGCCAGCAGCTGCTGCCCCTTCTGGAGATCCTGAGGAGGAGAAGCCCCCCGAGCCTCCTGTCCCCAGTGAGGAGGTGTCAGCAGCAGGGACACAGAGCCCAGTCCCTGCCTCTGGCAGCCCCCCAGGCTGCAGCCTGGCTCTGCTGGACTTGCTGTGCCGCATCAGCTCTGATCCCGTGAGCCGGGCTGAGCCGGAGATGCGGGGATCCAGCCAGAAGCAAGAGGATCAGAGGCACCTGGATTGGGCAGTGGCATGGTCAGAGCTGGCAGAGCAAGCCAGCCAAGAGCCCCAGGTTTGGGAGAGTGACTGGGAGTCCTCCAGTGACCCAGAGCTGTCCCACAGGGAAAGTGATGCAGAGGCAGAGCTGTCCCAAGGGGCAGACTCTGCTGTCCAAGAGGTGTCCCAGGGGGAGGATGATGCCAGCTCCGGTACTGGGGAGAAGCCTGTGATCCCAGGGAAGGAGGAGGACACCCAGCCTTGTCCCCCAGCGGGTCCCAGCTCTGCCAGCCCCGAGGGCACAGGGGTGGCAGCAGAGGCAGCGCCTGCCCTGCCCAGCACGTCTCCTGCCCCAGGCAGTGCCACTGAGGCCGAGCCGGCAGCTGCTGCCCTGTCCGGAGCTGCTGAGGAGGCAGCAGAGGGGTCAGTGCTGGCAGTGGAAGAGAGGGAGGATGACTGCGATGAGGAAGTGAAATGGTGGCAGTTCTTGGATGACCTGGGGCCTTTCCTGGTGAGACACTCAGATGTGTCCCAGGAAGTTTCTGGGGAAGAAGTGTCCCATGGCGGAGTCAGCAGCTCCCAGGAGCCCTCAGGCTGGGAAGAACTCATCGAGGAAGGGCTGTCCCAAGGCGGTGACATCAGCTGTGTGGAGATTTCAGACTGGGAAGAATCCATTGGCCGAGGTGTGGTCGGAGGGAAGTGCAGCAGATCGTCAGGACCCTCCAGCTGGGAAAACGACAGCGACCAGGAGCTGGTGCAGGGGAACTGGGAAGGTGACATGGAGCACGGTACTGGGAGCAATCCCTTGCTCCCAGAGGATGATGAGTGGGACGAGGTGAGTGTCCTGGAGCTGCCCCCAGAAGAGGACAGAGACCGGAGATGGAAAGTTTTTGTGGAGGACGGGCTCCCGGTCCCTGTTCCTCGCGAGGCCTGGGTTGAGCTGGGAGCCCAGGCCCTGCAGGGGCAGCCGGCTGCCCCCAGGAAACGTCCCTCCCGCTTCAGGCGGGCGCTGCGGGCGCTGCGGGGGCTGTTGCGGTGTCCCTGCATGCGGCCACAGCCGGAGGAGTAAGAGAGACGAGGAAGAAGATGAAGAAGGCCAAGGCAAAGAAGATGAAGAACTCTGGTGCTGAGGGAAGTGGAGCTTCCAGGGAGGAGTTCCATCCAGCAGGAGGCACAGCCAGCCCTGGTGTCTGTCTGGCACTGAGCTCCTCTGTAGGGCAGATGAAGCAGCCTGGCTGGAGTCTCTGGCTCTGCCTTCTCTGCCCGGCTCGGCTCCCCCCTTCCCCAGCCCCGCACACACCCGGCCTGGACCTGGAAGGTACAGCCACCATTTCTTGGGCATAAAGCAGAGGCTCCTGGAACAGACTCTCGGCATCAACCTCTCCAAGACAACGGCCAAGAAGACAAAGACGAAGACAAAGACGAAGACAACGAAGATGAAGACAAAGAAGAAAACGAAGACGACGACAACGGTGAAGACGATGACGACAAAGAAGAGGAAGAAGACAAAGATGACAGAGAAGACTTATTTAAAAATACGTAGAAGAATAGGAAGAGGAATTTAAAAATACTTAGACGAAAAATAGGTATAGGACTAGGTCTAGGACTAGGACTAGGACTTTTAAAATATATATAAGAAGAAGAAGTGTAGTAAGTATTAGAAAATACATAGAAGAAGAGTAGGAATAGGAATAGGAATAAGAAATTTAAAATACAGAGAAGAAGAAGAAGAAGAAAAGTAGTAAGAATTAGAAAATATGTAGAAGAAGAGGAATAGGAATAAGAAGTTAAAAATATATAGCAGAAGAAGAAGAAGAATAGGAATAGGAATCAAAATTTTTAAATACATAGAAGAAGCAAAGAAGGAGAGTAGGAAGAAGAGGAGGAGTAGGAAGAAGTAGAAGAAGAAGAAGAAGAAGAATTTAAGAATACAAAAATAAAGAGAAAATTTAATGAATAAAATTAGAAACTTGTTTATTTTTATTAGATATCATATATTTATATTACCATCCATGGGATAAAAATATTAATATACACTACGTTGTAATTACGATACATTGTCACGTCCCAACACTGTTCCAGTCACTGAAGAATTTTTGTATTTTCTAGTAAGGTTTGTAAGGCACAAGGAAAGAGTCTCCAGATTTCATTTCACTCAAGTGTTTTCACCCTCAGTGAAAACCAGTGAGTGCCCTGGGAGCAGTGAGTGCTCAGCCCCCAGCGGCAGCGGGAGAGTTCCCGGCCGGGCCGGCAGGGCAGGGCTGTCGCTGCTCTCTCTCTCTCTGGGCAAGCTGAAGGCGCCCGTGGAGGGCGGCGGAGAGAGAGCCGTGCTGGGAAGGCCTTGGCAGCAGGGCTGTGCAGCCGGGACAGCGAAGGCACCACAGCCCCGCTCTGCCGCTGCCCGTGGCCAGGGACCGGCCTGGGTTACAAAGGCAGCGCGGGGTTGGAGCGGGCGAGGAGCCGCGGCTGCTCCTTCCCGGGCTTGGTGCGGCTGTCAAGGGGCAGCAAAGGCTCTTCTCACCATGTGCGCTTCTGTTCTGCACACAAAACTCCCAGCAGAAGGACCTGGCAGCTGAGCCTGTGGCTGAAGCCTTGCACCCTGTGCTCCCCTGTCCTTGCCCAGGGCTCAGTGCTCAGCAGAGGCAGCTGTGGAGTCGCTCTGGAGCCCGCACAACTCCTACCCCGGCAGAATGGTTGGGGCTGGCAGGGCCCTCAGCAGCTGGTCACCTCCTGCTCGGTGTCTCCCTGTCTCTGACAGCCATTTCCTCTTTCTTTCTCTCTCTTTCTTTCTTTCTTTTCTTTCTTTCTTTCTTTCTTTCTTTCTTTCTTTCTTTCTTTCTTTCTTTCTTTCTTTCTTTCTTTCTTTCTTTCTTTCTTTCTTTCTTTCTTTCTTTCTTTCTTTCTTTCTTTCTTTCTTTCTTTCTTTCTTTCTTTCTTTCTTTCTTTCTTTCTTTCTTTCTTTCTTTCTTTCTTTCTTTCTTTCTTTCTTTCTTTCTTTTCTTTCTTTCTTTCTTTCTTTCTTTCTTTCTTTCTTTCTTTCTTTCTTTCTTTCTTTCTTTCCTTCCTTCCTTCCTTCCTTCCTTCCTTCCTTCCTTCCTTCCTTCCTTCCTTCCTTCCTTCCTTCCTTCCTTCCTTCCTTCCTTCCTTCCTTCCTTCCTTCCTTCCTTCTTTCTTTCCTTCTTTCCTTCTCTCTCTCTCTCTCTCTCTCTCTCTCCCTACCTCACACATCTTGTGCAGTCAAATCTTTGCTGTTGAATAAAATCCTTCTGTTGCCATCCTCCGGTCTCATTTGTCCCTTAATTGGGGCAGAGGCCTCTCTCCCTCATCGCTTTGGGACACACGAGCAGGGACACCTTCCACTATCGCAGGTGGCTCCATGGCCCATCCATGGTTTTTGTTGTTTTAGGGTCACTTTCCCAGAATCTCAGGATCCCTGAGGCTGGAAAAGGCCTCTCAGCCCATCGAGGCCAAGCTGTTCCCACCTTGTCACCCTGCCTAGAGCACTGAGTGCCACCTCCAGGGACAGCAGCTCCTCCTCAGCTCCTGCAGCAGCTCCGTGTGTGACAGGAGGGCCGGGGCTCCTTCCAGTCCCGTGTGGCGCTGGTGACGTCCCGGTGAGGCTGTGCCGGGAGCGGCCCCGCGGCTCTGCCGGGTCCTGCTCTGCCCTTGGGCTCTGGGGCCGTGTTCCTGCAGCCCTGCAGGGCCCTGAGCTCTGGGGACACACGGCCAGTGGCAGCTGGTGGCAGCTGGTGGCTGCTGTGGTGGCCATGTTGTCCTCGCTCCTGGCAGGAGCCACCGAGGGCGCTGCCAGCAGCTTGGGGACACCTGGCCTTGGTGGCCCTGCTGTGCCACCCTTGCAGATTGAACCCAGGAAAGAGAGCTGGTCCTGGAAAAACCAAGGCCTCGTGCTGGCATAAGATGTTTGTTGGGATTTTCATAACTTTTGGTTGTTTGCTGTGATTTCTGTTGTTCAGAGGAACAGCAGGGCAGCATAATCTGCTCTTCATTTAGGAATGCTCATCAGGAATAAATATCACTCTCTCCCTTTTTTTCTTAAGAGATACAACCTCTGTGCTTGAGCTTGTAAAGTGGGATATGAGATGTGTTCTAGGCCAAAGTTCAATTTTAGCATTCTTACCATAATTATTTCTTTTTAATACCAATTTCTTGTTGCTCTGAGGGGCCCTCACTCTGCCTGGAGGGTGGTAACCCTTTGAAAGGGCAGCCTGAGAATACATCATAAACCCAAACCTCAGTTGTCTTCCAGCCACACTGAGAGAGAGGGAAATATCAGGGAGGTGAGTGGCTACCAGGTTTGGGGGAAATCTCCACCTGTTGGGTTGTTTGGCTTGGAGGAGGCTCAGTGGAGACTTCATTGCTCTGCACAAGTCCCTGACAGGAGGGGCAGAGAAAAAATGAGAGGAAACAGCCTCAAATGGCACCAGGGGAGGCTCAGGGTGGAGATTGGGAAAGGAAATTTCCCTGGCAGAGCGCTCAGGCCTTGGGCTGAGCTGCCCAGGGAGGTTTGCAGTCCCTGTCTGTGGCAGTGCTCAGGAGGAGGCTGGAGGTGGCCCTTGGGGACAGGGTTTGGGGTGCTGCTGGTGCTGCTGGGGTGGCCCTGGGGGATCCTCAGGGGCTCTTCCCACCTCGGTGATTCCATGAAATCCAAGCCAAAGGCCCCTGCACACCCACCAAACCTTCAGGGGGCCACAACTTCCAATCCATCTGCTCCCAGCCTCAGCACCTTGGGGGCTGTGAGGAGTCTCCAGGATGGTCCCTCCCATCCCAAGGTCAGGTTCCTGCAAAGCCCAAGGGATGAGATGAAGTTCAGGTGAGCTTTAGGGTGACAGCCTGGAGGTGGCCCTTGGGGACAGGGTTTGGGGTGCTGCTGGTGGCACTGGGGTGTTACAGGATGACCTTGAAGGTCTCTCCCAGCCCTGCAAATTCAGTGATTCTGTGTCCAGGCTGGTTTGACAGAGCAGTTTCCCCAGCTCTGGGTACACAGAACAAGGAAGGGCTGAGGCAGCATCTCCTGGAGTCGAGCTCCATCTGCCGGGAATTTCGGCGAGTCAGAGCAGCACCGGCACGCCGGGAATTCTTCCCCGCCGTCCTGCCCTCATCCCGCTCTGCCCGCGCTCCGCAGGGCCGGCAGGGCAGAGCAGAAACCCCGCTCTGGCAAGACTGGCCGGGCCGGGCTCTGAGCAGCCTCATCCTTCCCCCGGCACAGCCCGGCAGAGCCAAACTGACCAGGAGCAGCCACGCTGTGCAATTCTGCTTCTGTGCTGTACAGGTGGAATGCACAGAGTTAAAAGGATCCTGAGAATATCCTGAGTGGGAATAAACCCACAGGGATCATCCAGCCCCTGTCCCTGCCCAGAGCCCCCAGCAATCCCAGCCTGGGCATCCCTGGCAGCGCTGCCCAAAGGCTCCTGGAGCTGTGGCAGCCTCGGGGCCGTGCCCATTCCCTGGGCAGCCTGGGCAGTGCCCAGCACCCTCTGGGGAAAGAAGAACCTTTCCCTAAAATCCAACCTCAATCCCTCCTGGCACAGCTCCTGCTGCTCCCTGGGTGCTGTCAGGTCACAGGGAGCAGAGATCAGAGCTGTCCCTTGGGAGGAGCTGTAGACCCCAATGAATCTCCTCTCAGTCTTCTTTTCTCCAGCTGGACAAGCCAAGATCCTTCAGCTGCTCCTCGTGTAGCCCCTCCTCGTGTGGCCCCTCCAGACCCTTCCCCATGTTTGTATCCCTCCTTGGGACACCCTTTAAGAGCATTCATGTCCTTCTCACACTGTGAGCTGTCACCAGGACTCAGAGCTGTGACCTTTGCAGCCCCTTGGAGCTCATTCAGCTTAGAAGGACCCACTCCCATCCTCTGTCCCAAATGGTTTCAGCGGTGCCATCTGGACGATTTAACATTTCCAGAGGTTTTGGGAACAACCAAGGGTTTTTTATTCCTGTCCATTACAGCCACAGCCTCTGCCTGTTTCCCCCATTAAGTCCCTCTCCTCTCTGACAGGGAAAATGATTTCTTCTCCCATCCACCCCAGCCCAGCCACTCTCCAGGAAGACCTGAGTCAGATGTTTGGTACCTAAACCAAATACCTGAGGAAGGTGGGGAAGAGGGAGACAATTGCTGGAGGGAGACACACACTTACTGAGCCAGCCTAATGTAAACAAGATCTAAAGCAAGAGTTCAAAGTTATTAAAACGAGGGGAAAATGCCAAAGAAGGAAATTCTTCTCTGTGCAGTCACTCAGCTCTGGAGCTGATGAAACCTGCTTCACTCTTCCTGAAAGATGATTTATGGGCATGTTTTTGTGGTGGAGACAACAATAACAACAACTGTGAAGCTTTTCATCCACGGAGCTCAAAGGGATTCTCAAAGATCAGTGGCGCTTGTGCAAGGAGGAAACTGGGAGGCA
>JAJEOU010000056.1:1931303-2180013 GCA_021534815.1 Acrocephalus arundinaceus
CACCTGGGTTATTTATTTAAAAAATCTCTGTGGATTTGCAACACATGGGAGTTTTTTATCCAGAACATCCCTGTGGAGCTGGACACACACCTGGGTTATTTATGCAGAAGATCCTTGTGGGTTTCGACAAAAACCTGGGTTATTTATCCAGAAAATCCCAGTGGGATTGGACAAAAACCTCGGTTATTTTTCCAGGACATTTTTGTGGAGCTGGACACACACCCGAGTTATTTATTCAGAAAATCCTTGTAAGATTGGACACACACCTGGGTTATTTTTCCAGAACATCCCTGTGGATTGGACACACACCTGGGGTATTTATCCAGAACATCCCTGTGGATTGGACACACACCTGGGTTATTTATCCAGGAGATTTTTGTGGAGCTGGACACACACCTGGGTAATTTATCCAGAAAATCCCTGTGGATTTACCACACATCTGGGTTATTTATCCAGAAAGCCCTGTGGGGTTGGGAAAAAACCTGGGTTATTAACCAGGACATTTGTGTGGAGGTGGATACACACCTGGGTTATTTATCAAAAAAACCCCCATGGAACTGGATATATACCTGGGTTACTTATCCAGAAAATCCCTGTGGAGCTGGACACACACCTGGGTTATTTATACAGAAAATCCCAATGGGATTGGACACACACCTGGGTTATTTATCAAAAAAATCCCTGTGGGGTTGGACACACACCCGTGTTATTTATCCAGAAAATCCCTGTGGATTTGCAACATACGTGGGTTATTTATCCAGGACATTTGTGTGCATTTGAACACACACCTGGGTTATTTATCCAGAAAATCCCTGTGGATTTGCCAGTCATCTGAGTTATTTATCCAGAAAATCCCTGTGGGGTTGGACAGACACTTGGGTTATTTCTCCAGGACATTTGTGTGGAGCTGGACACACACCTGGGTTATTTATCCAAAAAACTCTGTGGATTGGATGCACACCTGGGTTATTTATCCAGAAAATCCCTGTGGGGTTGGACACACATCCGAGTTATTTATCCAGGACACTTGTGTGCATTTGAACACACACCTGGGTTATTTATCCAGGAGATTTTTGTGGAGCTGGACACACACCTGGGTTATTTATCCAGAACATCCCTGTGGGGTTGGACACACACCTGAGTCATTTATGCAGAAAATCCCTATGGGATTGGGAAGAAACCTGGGTTATTTGTCCAGGACATTTGTGTGGAGCTGGACACACACCTGGGTTATTTATTTAAAAAAATCCCTGTGGATTGGACACACACCTGGGGTATTTATCCAGAAACCCCTGTGGGGTTGGGAAAAAACCTGGGTTATTAACCAGGACATTTGTGTGGAGCTGGATACACACCTGGGTTATTTATCAAAAAAAAACCCATGGAACTGGATATATACCTGGGTTATTTATCCAGAAAATCCCTGTGGATTTGCCAGTCATCAGAGTTATTTATGCAGAAAATCCCTGTGGGGTTGGACAGACACTTGGGTTATTTCTCCAGGACATTTGTGTGGAGCTGGACACACAGCTGAGTTATTTATCCAAAAAACTCTGTGGATTGGATGCACACCTGGGTTATTTATCCAGAACATCCCTGTGGGGTTGGACACACATCCGAGTTATTTATCCAGGACATTTGTGTGCATTTGAACACACACCTGGGTTATTTATCCAGGAGATTTTTGTGGGGTTGGACACACACCTGAGTCATTTATGCAGAAAATCCCTATGGGATTGGGAAAAAACCTGGGTTATTTGTCCAGGACATTTGTGTGGAGCTGGACACACACCTGGGTTATTTATTTAAAAAAATCCCTGTGGATTTGCAACACATGGGGGTTTTTTATCCAGAACATCCCTGTGGAGCTGGACACACACCTGGGTTATTTATGCAGAAGTTCCTTGTAGGTTTTGACAAAAACCTGGGTTATTTATCCAGAAAATCCCAGTGGGATTGGACAAAAACCTCGGTTATTTTTCCAGGACATTTTTGTGGAGCTGGACACACACCCGAGTTATTTATTCAGAAAATCCTTGTAAGATTGGACACACACCTGTGTTATTTTTCCAGAAAATCCCTTTGGGGTTGGACACACACCTGGGTTATCTATCCAGAACATCCCTGTGGATTGGACACACACCTGGGTTATTTATCCAGGAGATTTTTGTGGAGCTGGACACACACCTGGGTAATTTATCCAGAAAATCCCTGTGGATTTACCACACATCTGGGTTATTTATCCAGAAAGCCCTGTGGGGTTGGGAAAAAACCTGAGTTATTAACCAGGACATTTGTGTGGAGCTGGATACACACCTGGGTTATTTATCAAAAAAACCCCCATGGAACTGGATATATACCTGGGTTACTTATCCAGAAAATCCCTGTGGAGCTGGACACACACCCGTGTTATTTATCCAGAAAATCCCTGTGGATTTGCAACATACGTGGGTTATTTATCCAGGACATCTGTGTGCATTTGGACACACACCTGGGTTATTTATTTAAAAAATCCCTGTGGATTTGCAACACATGGGGGTGTTTATCCAGAACATCCCTGTGGAGCTGGACACACACCTGGGTTATTTATTTTAAAAAATCCCTGTGGAGTTGCAACACATGAGGGTTATTTATCAAGAACATCCCTGTGGAGCTGGGCACACACCTGGGTTATTTATCCAGAAAATCCCTGTGGGGTTGGATACACACCTGAGTAATTTATGCAGAAAATCCCTGTGGGGTTGGACAAAAACCTGGGTTATTTATCCAGAAAATCCCTGTGGATTTGCCAGACATCCTGGTTATTTATCCAGCACATCCCTGTGGATTGGACACACACCTGGGGTATTTATCCCGGACATCTCTGTGCATTTGGACTCTCACCTGTGTTATTTTTCCCGGACATCCCTGTGGAGCTGGACGGTGCCCCGAGGGCTGATGGTGCCTAATGAGCCCTCAAACACTGAGTGGCCTCTGTAATTAGAGCTCATTAACAGCTGGGTGTGAAGTGCCACAAGAAGTCAACAACGTTTTGCATTCACCCTTGGCAGCTCCTCCTGTCACCACCTGCAGCCTTCAGCCTTGGCCTTCATCACCTTCTGTGCCCTCTCCTCCTCCTCCTCCCTCTGGAGCAGCCACATGGATTGAGTTGGACATTCCCAGTTTCCCAAACTGGTGTGGTGGGGTCACCTCTGGGTCCCAGAGGGCTGCCCTGCTTCCCGCGGGCTCTCAGCTCCCTCTTTTCCAGCTTTTCCAGAGGGGCAGGAGGGGGAGCTCACCCAGCATCGAGTGCCATTGGTCTGGAGGGGCACAACCACCCTGGGAACTGGGGAATTTGGGGGATTCTCCAAAGTCCAGCAGCCAGGCAAGGAAGGAGGACACAAGGATTGAAGTGGGATCCATGGGTCTGCTCCAAGTGGGATCCATGGATCTGCTCCAAGTGGGATCCATGGGTCTGCTCCAAACAGGATCCATGGATCTGCTCCAAGTGGGATCCATGGGTCTGCTCCAAACAGGATCCATGGATCTGCTCCAGGCAGGATCCATGGATCTGCTCCAGGCAGGATCCATGGATCTGCTCAAAGTGGGATCCATGGGTCTGCTCCAGCTGGGATCCATGGGTCTGTTGGAAGTGGGATCCATGGATCTGCTCAAAGTGGGGTCCATGGATCTGCTCCAGGCAGGATCCATGGATCTGCTCCAAGTGGGATCCATGGATCTGCTCAAAGTGGGATCCATGGGTCTGCTGGATATGGGATCCATGGATCTGCTCCAAGTGGGATCCATGGGTCTGCTCCAGGCAGGATCCATGGGTCTGTTGGAAGTGGGATCCATGGATCTGCTCAAAGTGGGATCCATGGATCTGCTCCAAGTGGGATCCATGGATCTGCTCCAGGCAGGATCCATGGATCTGCTCCAAGTGGGATCCATGGATCTGCTCCAGGCAGGATCCATGGATCTGCTCAAAGTGGGATCCATGGGTCTGCTCCAAGTGGGATCCATGGGTCTGCTCAAAGTGGGATCCATGGGTCTGCTCCAGGCAGGATCCATGGGTCTGCTCCAGCTGGGATCCATGGGTCTGCTGGAAGTGGGATCCATGGATCTGCCTTCCCTTCCTCTCCACAACCACAGCTCTGCTGCTCTGTTTTCTAGAAAACATTTAAAATCCAGCAGCCTGCTCTGTTCTCTTCAAAATCTTTAAAACCCAGCGGCCTACTCCGTTCTCTGCAAAATCTTTAAAATCCAGCAGCCTGTTCTGTTCTCTACACAATCTTTAAAATCCAGCATCCTGCTCCATTCTCTGCAAAATCTTTAAAACCCAGCAGTCTGCTCTGTTCTCTGCAAAATATTAAAAATCCAGCAGCCTGTTCTGTTCTCTGCAAAATCTTTAAAACCCAGCAGCCTGCTCTATTCTCCACAAAGTCTTTAAAATCCAGCAGCCTGCTCTGTTTTCTACAAAATCTTTAAAACCCGGCAGCTTGCTCTGTTTTCTACAAAATCTTCAAAATCCAGCAGCCTGCTCCATTCTCCAAAAAAATCTTTAAAATCCAGCAGCCTGTTCTGTTCTCTACACAATCTTTAAATCCAGAAGCCTGCTCTGTTCTCTGCAAAATATTCAAAACCCACCAGCCTGCTCTGTTCTCTGCACAATCTTTAAAATCCAGCAGCCTGTTCTGTTCTCCGCAAAATCTTTAAAACCCAGCAGTCTGCTCTGTTCTCTGCAAAATATTCAAAACCCAGCAGCAAACATTTCTGCCTTGATGCCCTTGGGTGTCACATTTTTGGGTTTGTTTTGTCTGTCTCTATTTGCGGCTTCTCCTCCTGCCCCGTCAAAGCCGGAGACAAAACAACCGCGTGCTCTGCCTCACCTCGGGGGGAACCTCTTGGGTTTCACGGGGTCAGGGGGTGGAATCTGCAGGGGAATCTCTTCAAAAAATATCAGTGAAGAATTTTAGGGTTGTGCTGGAGGGAAATGTCAAAAAAACCACATCAGAGATGGGGGTGCCAACATTTGTACCCCTAAAGAGGCACCTGGGATTCAGGCACTGAATTTTCTCTTGCTGTTTTGGCCTTAATTTTTGAATAGATAATCGGGATTATGGTCACTCCACGAGATGTCAGAAGGAAAAAACCAAAATGCACCTTTGATAATTTGATTTGTAGCTGGTTTTTCACTTTGCTGAGAGGAGCAGCTGAAAGCCAGTCCTTGAGTATATAAAATATATAAAAATTGTTATAAATGCATAGTATAGAGTTGGCTTTTCGCAAATATTAAAATGAACGCTGTGTGTAGAATGTGGGAAGATTGTGCTGTATTTTCTTTTATTAATAGAAGTTAGAAATGTGATGGATATTTTTTTTTTTATGATTGTAACTTAGTGTTAGAAGACTGGGGGCTTTTGTTTTCCTGCATGAAGATTGCTGACAAAAAAGCTACAAAAAAAGGAATTTATTGAACTTCTGTTTCAAGGATCTTGTCCAAATAAAAATGACCAGAGCCCCAGGAGAAGAATTTATGGACCTGTGCTACAAGATGGAATGGAGCCACCCAAAGATGGGTCTGCCAAATAGAATGGTTTGGGGCGAAGTTGGGACTAAACAAAAGAATTCACATTCCAAAGGAATGTTTGAATCATTCAAAATTTATAAATTTATAAATATGAATTTATAAATCTGCAACAAGCTGATACTTTTAAAGAACAAACTTTTTGTTAGCAGGTGTGTGCTGGCTGGTTCTGTGCCAGGCACCTTCAGCCAAGAAAATTTATTTTGCTTTTGTCTCTTCCTAATTGTCAATTTTCTTTTTATTTTTTAATTAAACTTCTAAATTCGTCCAAGAAAGTGAACCTCGTTTTTCACAAAATATTTATAAAAATTATATAAAAATATATAAAACAACCTGGTCTGGAAGGTGTCTCTGCTCACAGCAGTGGACTTGGAATTGGGTGATTTTTAATGTCCCTTCCAACCATTCTGTGATTCCCTGATTATTGTGGAGAAGGATTTCACTGAAATCTTCTTTAATACCATGCAATATCTTGTGCAGGGCCAATATTAGAAGGTATTTTATTTATATCTACAGATGCCTGCATACAGAGGCTTTCAAAATGAATTTTCAGTGTAATTTGCTCATTTTGAAAGCTTGGTACACCCATGGAAATGTTTCATTAACACTTCTTTATTTATTAATTTTTAAATTTTTAAAGTTTATTTATTTAAAGAGAAAAAAACCCCAAATCTTTTAAGTAACATGACCTTAAAATCTGTTTTGGTGCTCCTCAAGGAAGGTTCAAACCATCAGGAGCAAAAGGGATCCAACCCAAGAAGGAAAAGATGAGAGCTGTAAGTGAATCTGAAATACTGAAATTTAATTGATAATTTAATTGAGAATTTAATAAGAAGAATTAAATGCAATTATTGGACTTCTGTAGATGCAAAATCTCATTTCATGGAATCACAGAATGGTTTGGGCTGGGAGGGACCTCACAGCCCATCCAGTGGGCAGGGGCACCTTCCAGACCAGGTTATTTATATTTATATTTATATTTATATTTATATTTATATTTATATTTATATTTATATTTATATTTATATTTATATTTATATTTATATTTATATTTATATTTATTTTTAAAAATATATATATATATATAAAATAAGCCCCAATGTCCAACCTGGCCTTGGGCACTACCAGGGATGGGGAATCCACAACCTCTCAGGGCACCCTCACTGTAAAATTTCCCTCTTGTTTGATGTCTTATTGGATTTCACAGCTTATTCCACAGCAGGAAAATACCATTTTGACAAAAAAAAAAAAAGAAATAATTGAAAATTTCTATTTTCAATTTCTATTTTTGATGTTGTGAGTGACACACGGTCAGCACCCTCAGAGGGGTTTTTCCTCTCCCAGCTAAAAGAATGCACCAGGCTCACCTGCGTACTTGTCAAACATTTTTTATTTGTCATTCACACTAATTATGATATTGAATTTACAGAGGAAACTGTGGTACAAAGAAAGAAAGAAAGAAAAAAAGGAAAAAAAAAAAAAGGAAAGAAAAGCGTTCATTAGAACTACTGCAGCAGTCCAGCTGCTCTGGGTAGTTGTAATGAATTCTCCTGTGGTGCTGGACACAAAATTTACCCTGGGGTGGCATTTAGAGATTCCTGGAGTGGGGGATTAAAAAAAAATCTACTCTATTCTCTTTTCCTATCTGGTTCCAAAAATCAGCAGCCACCCCCTGCCCTCCCTCCCTCCCCAGGAAGAAAAATCCCTGGAAATCAAACCCCCCTCAAAAAAAAATAATCCCCAAGCTGATGGTTTTCCCTTCAGGAAAAGTTCAGCGTGAAAGGGAAAATGTTTTGTAAACACAGCCAGAAAATGCTGAACAAATTCCCTTTGGTTCTGCTCTGCTGGGGTTGTGTCCCCCCTCAGCCTCACCACCTCACACTGAAATTTTGGTTTTAAAAAGAGCTGGAATTGTCCAACCCAAAAATACCACAAATAACCCACAGATTTTTTTTTTTTTTTAACATTTGTTTCTCCCCTACCACAAAATAAAAAAAAAGTGAAGGATGTTGGCTAGAGACCATGCTATAACTGTTTACAAAAGTGAATAAAATGTAGTTCCTCTCGAAGCCTAAAAAATAACTAATTGGGAAAAGAAACAAGTCTCACTTACAGTATTTCAGCAAACACAAAGGTAAGTTCATTAAAAACACAGGGAAAAAAAACAAAAAAAAAGAAGAGAAAAATGCAGAGTAATTACAAGCACTAAATATTTCGGCTAGGAAGCTTTGGAAATCTATTTACAGACATAAATACAAGTAACTCTGGGGATGCAACCCTTGGAGGACAAGGAGAAAAATTGGGTGGTTGGGACTGATCCAGAGAGGTGAACAAAATTCCAGCAGGGGAAAGGGCACAAGGCAGGAAAACACGGCAGAGTTCTGGACAGAAAACGCATCCTCTCCTCCCTGAATTTCCAACACACCCATGGAAAAAGTCACCCAGGAAGCAGCAGGGAATGTTTCAAGAGAGCAGGAAATTTGGGAGGGTTGGAGGAGAGATTTGTGTCCTTCCTGGTGGAGAATTCTGCATCATTCCACAAATCAAACAAATCAAACTCTTCATGGCAGGGATGCTCTCTGCATCCTCCTCTCCCTGCATTAAAGCTCAATTCCCTGGGAACAGGAAAAATGAATTAAAAACTCTTCAATGAGTTTAAATGCTGCTGCAGAGGGAAATATTCCTCCTCAGAGCCAGCAAAATTCATGTTAAAGACGTTTGACTGCACAAGGAGTTGTGAAAGGAGCGCCCAAGCTGAGAGTAAGGACAGCCAGGAGCTGGATTTTGGGAGGGTGAGGTACCTAAAACGCTCTGCTGGCTGCAGCTCCAGAGCAGGAGCACAAGAATTCTGTTTTTCTGATTCCATTCAGCTCCCAGGATGATAAAATGATATAAATATATACAAATTATATCCATATTAAAATACTAATTTGGAGATGAGGGGAAATGTTTTAGCCAAATGTCTTTTTTTTTCTGAGCCTGTGAAGTTCTCTTAAAATACAAGAGGAAAGACAGGAGAGCATTTTCCATCCTTAGTGATGGCTACAAACCCAAATATTTGAGGAAAATGTGGTTTCTGATGAGTGAATCCACTGAAACCCACAGTGATTAAACTGATTAATTGCCAGGGATAATGAGCTCGGCTTTTCCTTTCCTTTGCAGCACTGGACGTACCCAGAGAGGTTGGGCTCCAAAATTTGGTGGTTGGCAATAAAACCATGGGAAACACTGGGAAATTGCAGAAAAGTGTCATTAAGGACACAGGGAAATGTGGTGGTGACCAGTTCTGTATTTCCTCATCCCATCCACACCGGGGAGAGCCAAATTCAACCTCACCTTCAGCACGAGTGGAGACAAAGGAGAGGCACAGACGTAAGAAATGTTTGATTTTGGGTTTAAGATTTGCCAACTCCTGTTCCTGGGAATCCCTGATTTTTTTTAGATTCCAGGGTGGGTGGGTTTCAATTCTGAGGGCTAAAAGGGCTGAACAGAAAGGAGGCTGTGGTGTCCCATAGGCCTGGCAATGTGGTGACCACGGTGACCCCGTGTTGGTGACCACGCCAACCTCACCTTGGTGACCACGCTGACCTCACCTTGGTGACCACACTGACCTCACCTTGGTGACCACTCTGACCTTGCCTTGGTGACCACACCAACCTCACATTGGTGACCACGCTGACCTCACGTTGGTGACCACATTGACCTGGCCTTGGTGACCACGCCAACCTCACCTTGGTGACCACGCTGACCTCACATTGGTGACCACATTGACCTGGCCTTGGTGACCACACCAACCTCACTTCTGCCACCACGCTGAACTCATGGAATCATCAAATCCTGGAATGGTTTGGGCTGGTTTGGACCTTAAAAATCATCTCATTGCCACCCCTGCCATGGGCAGGGACACTTTCCACTGTCCCAGGCTGCTCCAAGCCCTTGGACACTTCCAGGGATGGAGAATTTACAACTTCTCTGGGCATCCTGTGCCAGGGCCTCACAAATTTCACAGGGATGAATTTATTCCAAATATACAATCTAACCCTGCCCTCCATCTTAATAGCTTCCCCCTTGTCCTATCACTCCATGCTTTTGTTCAAATTCCCTCTCTGGGTCACCTGGCCCTTCCTGGCTCTCCAAGCTCCTCTCCTTGCTGTGTTCCCACTCCCAGCTCTGTGCACGTTGGTGGTCTGGTCACCAGGCAGATGTGAGAGCTGCAATCAATTACGATTTTAATTGAGAGCTGTAATAAATCAGGGTTTGAACTGCACAGAGTGAGCCGAATGGATTCTGCAGCAGAGCTGCTGCTCAGTGAAGTGGGACACATTTTTTAGGGTGCTGAAGAGGTGAGAGTCCAACTGTGGAAATTCTACAATTTCCTGGGGGGGTAGTCTCTGTATTTCTGTATTTTTTTATATATTTCTGATAGAATTTGGATGTTTTCTGTCCTTTTTGAGAGAAAACTCTGGAAAAATTATAAAGGCTGTTCCATTAAATGGAAAGCACAAGGCCGTGTGTTCGAACAGAAACATTCTGGGCTGTTGCTGAGATCTCTTGAAACACTCCCGATCTGCTGCACAAAACCGACCTCATTGACAATGGAAATTCTTCGATTCTTTTCAATACCAAAGTGCTACTGCATCCAAATGAAACAAAGAAGCAAAATCATATATATATTTATATATATATAAAAAGAGAAAACTTGAAAAACAAATGGTTTTAAATAAATCCAGCTGTTTTGCTGCCTGCAGCCAAGGATCTTCTTAATTTCGAATCCTTTCAACTTTATTTATTTTTTTTTAAACATTTTTTCTTTTTAAAACATCAAACACTGATCTGAAGCCCTGCTTTCAAATACCCTCTTGAGTTGACCTGCAATTGTTTCTCTGGCTTGAGAGGTACAATTAAATAACAATCAGCTCGTTTTGGGACGCACACGCGTGTCAACATCAGCAGTTTGGAGTTCAGGAGTAGTACGAGGGCAAACCCTCAATAAAATAGTGCCAAAAACGTTACAGTGACATCTGATATGTTTGTGCTGGGACACAGACGGGCGGCGGTGACGGCTCCGTGCCGAGCCTGCTCCTGGTAAAACCTTGGAGATTTACTACAGGGCACAACAGACAGCTTTAAATAGCCCTCCTCTCCTCCCAGGAGATGGAAATGGAAGGATTGTCCAGGCCCTGGATTTTCTGGAGTTCTCCAGGTGAGCAGGAAGGGATCTGTTTGCCAGCGGGCTGGAACGCGGCTTTGGTGCTGCCCAGAAATCCTGGGAGCGAATCTCACCCAGATCCCGTCAGGGCCAGGATTTCCCCTTCACCACGGGAGTCACGGAACCAGGGAATGGTTTGGGTTGGAAGGGATCTTAAAGCTCATCCATCAGAATTGCCACAGGCAGGGACAACTTCCACTGTCTCAGGCTGCTCCAACCTGGCCTGGGACACTGCCAGGGATCCAGGGGCAGCCACAGCTGCTCTGGGAATTCTATTCCAGGGAACAATTCCTGCCCCAGATCCCATCCAGCAGTGGGAAGCCATTCCCTGGGTCCTGTCCCTCCAGTGGGCACAGGTATTTAATTGGGGAATATTGAATTTGCCTTAGGAAGTATCTACATCCTGATTCCTGATCCTGAGGGTCACCACTGGTGACAAAGTAGGAGGAGGGACAGATGACTCCACCCCTTGGAAAGGTACAGAAATTCCCAGGGATTTTGGTGCCTTCCAGCAGGAATTGGGCACCTCAAAGCCTCTGAGCTGAGTAAAATGAGAGCGAGATAATTGTAAACAATATTTCTTAGGGAATTAGGAGGTCACTTTTGCCCATCGTTATTCCAGCCTTTTTCAATGTGAGAAATTTGACTTTGGCTGCTACCAAAAAAAGGCAATTGCTGACTTTTTTTTTTTTTTTAATATAGGCATATTTAAATAATTATAGTATCAACAAATAAGAAAAGTCTAAATATCAAGCATAAATATCAATGAACTCATCAAAGAAATACAGTAGTTGAAAATGACCCAAGGCTGTAGCCGTTGTGTTAAAAAAAAATCCAAGAGACAAAAAGTTAAATTAACTCATTGAAAAAGGGGCTGATTCTTTCAGTTGACAAAGCAAGAAAGAAGCAAGCATGATTAAAACCAAAAAAAAGAGCAAAATCTTTTTTTCTTTTTGCAATTTATAAGGTGCCAAGAGAAATAAAACAAATTAGATGCAAAGCAGGATGAGCTGCATCCTAAAAAATAAAAAAACAACCAAACCGAAAAACACCAAAAAAACTAAACCCAAAACAGAACCAAAAAAAAAAAAAAATAAGCCAACCCAGTAATAAAAAATTCCATATTCTTTGGAATACACAAACAAAACGAAGAAAAGAAAGAATGAAGTCCAACATATAAAACCTCTCATTCACAGCATTGCAAAAACAGAAGCGTTCACAGTTTCCCTCTGGGAATCTTCCTATACTTCCTTACACTTAAGACGTCCATAAGATGCAGTAAACTCGCTAAGATTTATTTTTTGGTTTTTTTTGGGAGGATTATTTTTTTTTATTATTTTTTTGGGGAAGGTTTAAAAATAGCAATGAACCAAAACTCTCTTTTAGGGCTGTGGAGACCTTCAAGCCCAGGCACGTTGGGAAGCCACAAGCCTGGGATCAGGCTGGATACCCTTCCACCCACCCTGGCTACCTCTGCACCGCCAACTGCAGGTTCCTCCTTTCCAGAAGCTCGTTCTCCTGCCGGGAACACTTTGCTGGCTCCACCAGGGCCTGGGAGCGCCGACTTCGGAAGGGTTCGACTCCTGAAACTCATGGATGAACACAGCAGGGCCCACAAGGAAGTTTCTGGGAATCCCTCCGGGGAAATGGGAAGCCCGTCAGTCCTTGAGCTCCCGCCGATCTCCTCAGTAGGGCCTCCACACGGCCTCCTCCAGCCTGGCCGTGCTGGCCATGTTGGTGGGCGAGTTGCTGTGGCTCCCTTCGGCCTCCACCACATCACTCTGGCCGGGCAGGTTGGGGTTGAGCAGCGCCGAGCCCGTGGAGGCGTTGGTGCAGGGCGGGTGGATGCGCGGCGGTGAACGATCCCCGCCGGAGATCATGGAGAACTGGTAGGAGCCGGCCGAGGTGCCGTAGTAGAGGTGGTAAGAAGGGGAACCGGCCTGGAAAGGGCCACCCTGAGCCTGGGAGGAGCCGGGGTAGGGCGGCGGGAGGTACGTGTGGTAGCGGCCGGCCGTGGACATGGCCGACATGCCGATGCCGATGGCGGAGCTGACGGGCGTGGGCGTGTAGGTGAAGGCGCCCGGGTAGTGCATGCGGGGGTCGGAGATGGACGGCAGCGCCGGGAAGGAGCGGTCGATGCCCACCCGAGGGTCGCTGAACGCCGTCAGGTCTGACGCTCCTGGGGGTGGGAAGGGAAGGGAGGTGGAGAAATGTTACAGGAGACTGGGATTAGGTTGGGAAGAAACTCTGAGATTGAATCACTGAGATTATCGATTCCAAGCTGTGCCCCATGGCTGCATTGGCACCCTGAGTGCCACGTCCAGGCCTTCCTTGAGCACCTCCGGGGAATTTTAATAAATGGAATGTGTTTTGATAAACCAAAGATTCCCAAAGAATCATGGATATCTTTGGGAAAGATCTCAAAGGTCATTGATTCCATGCTGTGCCCCATCCCCACCTTGGCACCCTGAGTGCCACGTCCAGGTCTTCCTTGGACACCTCCAGGGAATTTTAATAAATGGTGTTTTGATAAACCAATCACAGAATTAATTAGGTTGGGAAAAATCCCAAAGGTCATCGATTCCAAGCTGTGCCCCATGGCTGCATTGGCACCCTGAGTGCCACGTCCAGGCCTTCCTTGGACAGCTCCAGGGAATTTTAATAAATGGAATGTGTTTCGATAAACCAAAGATTCCCAAAGAATCATGGATATCTTTGGGAAAGATTTCAAAGGTCATCGATTCCATGCTGTGCCCCATCCCCACCTTGGCACCCTGAGTGCCACCTCCAGAACTTCCTTGGGCACCTCCAGGGAATTTTGATAAATGGTGTTTTGATAAGCCAATCACAGAATTAATTAGGTTGGGAAAGATCCCAAAGGTCATCGATTCCATGCTGTGACCCATGGCCGCCTTGGCACCCAGAGTGCCACATCCAGGCCTTCCTTGGGCATCTCCAGTGAATTTTAATAAATGGAATGTGTTTTGATAAACCAAAGAATCCCAAAAGATTGTGTTTCGATAAACCAAAGATTCCCAAAGAATCATGGATATCTTTGGGAAAGATCTCAAAGGTCATCGATTCCATGATGTCCCCCATCCCCACCTTAGCACCCTGAGTGCCACGTCCAGGTCTTTCTTGGACACCTCCAGGGAATTTTATTAAATGGTGTTTTGATAAGCCAATCACAGAATTAATTAGGTTGGGAAAGATCCCAAAGGTCATTGATTCCATGCTGTCACCCATCCACACTTGGCACCATGAGTGCCACCTCCAGGTGACACCTGCAGGGGTCCCGGGCACTGCAAAGCTCCCTGGGCAGCCCCTGCCAAGGCCTGAGCACCCTTTCCATGGGGAAATTCCTGCTGCTGGCCAAGCTGAGCCTCCCCTGGCCCAGCCTCTCACTCTGAAATGTCCCACAGGAGAGTCAAACTTTGCTCTGTCTGACATCCATGGAATTACGTCCATTCCCATCCTCTCTCTCCCTGCCCAGATTAAACAAGGAAGGATCCTCATCGTGACTCAGGTTAAGGGAAGGTCTCATCCCCAGAGCTGGCAGCTCTGCCTGGTTAAGATAACAACAATAATAATTATGGAAAGGAAAAAAAAATCTTTCCAGAAGAAAGACAACTTCTCCCGGCAGCCAAGGTGTGGAGTCTGCAGCAGAGGAGCCGCGTGCTGAAGGAAATACTCCTGAGGAGGAGCAGAGGGAAAACAAAACCCTTGGCTCTGCCCAGATCTCAAGCTGGAGCAGAATGAGTCTGGGATTCTTGGAGCAGACACGCTCCAGAGCCAAGCTCTGAAAGCTCAGCCCACCTCGATGAGCTGCTCTTCATTTCTTAGAGGAGCTCTGAACTTGCTCTTTGCTTCCTTTAGGATTTGCCATCCATTCTTTTTCCTGGAAAAATAATGGGAACACATTTCCTTCCCCTGAACCCTGTCACCTTTAATGTGTGAGAACACACGATGGAATGGAGCAGCAGGAGCTTTGGAGGAGCCAAAGGTTCGGGTGGCACCTGCCAGATTTTTAATGTTACCTCCACACCTCATTCCTGAGAAACTTCCTAAAACTGCCTGGATCCATCATTAATCAGAGGAGAGTTTGTTCTGCCCTGGCCAAAAGCAGAGTAATGACATTTAACGTCAAGACGATTCAAATATATCCCATATTGTTGTTTTTCTCTTCAGTTTTGGGAGGGCCTAAAATCCTCCTGAAATTTGCTCTTTGTTCTGCCAAAGAGGAAATTTTTAGAGGCACCCAAGTGTGGGTGACAGAAAAAGTTGTGACAGATTTTTCCCAGGAATGTTGAGTGACTTTTAATGTAAGGAATTAGAACGGGAAAAGAAGGATGTTGATGTGGGAATGAAACTTTTCTAGGTTCCTTCACAAGGCATGGAGAAACTCTGCCAGCTCCAAGGAAAATCCCTGTGAGCACCTCTGTGGAGAAAGACCTGGAGGTCCTGATGGAAAACAAAGGGGCATTCTAATTTCTAATTTTTTTAAAATTTTTTGATTTCTAACTCTGTGTAAATAAAGAATGAGAATTTTTACAGACTTTTTTTTAAAAAGAAAAAAAAGGCTTTTTTTTTTTTTTTCCCTCTGTGTTTTCAGCCCTCTCCACGACGCAATTATCACCCAGACCTAACAAACAATTTAGATTTGGTGTGAGGCTTTTCAAAGCCAGCTCTACGTGCCAACAACAGAGCGGGCTGGAGAACGTTCAAGTGGCTCCCTCTGATCTTGGGAGGAACCCTGAGCCCTGAAATGAGAGCAAGATGTGGAGATGAAGGAGGGATTTTATGCAAAATTAAAATGAAATGGCTCTTGCTCATTTAGGGAAAATTCCTGCTGCTGCACACACGGATTGGTTCCAGATGTGCAGGTCAGGGACAGTTAAACTTGGTGGAATTGTGGTGGCTTCCACTTCTATTTTTCTGGTGGCTTCTAAAGATCTGCAGGGATGTGGAAAATGAGAAAATCCAGTGCAATATTTAAAATGTCCAACCCCGCTGTCCTGCAGGCAATGTCCACCCCAAAGCTGCTGTGCTCCGTTCAAAAGTCTGGAATAAAAAGTCAAAAAAATCTGGAATAAAAAGTCAAAAAGTCCGGAATAAAAAGTCAAAAAGTCCGGAATAAAAAGTCAAAAGGTCTGTAATAAAAAGTCAGAAAGTCCGGAATAAAAAGTCAAAAAGTCCAGAATAAAAAGTCAAAAAATCCGGAATAAAAAGTCTGGAATAAAAAGTCCGAAATAAAAAGTCAAAAAGGCCGGAATAAAAAGTCAGGAAGTCCGGAATAAAAAGTCAAAAAATCCGGAATAAAAAGTCAAAAAGTCCAGAATAAAAAGTCAAAAAAGTCTGGAATAAAAAGTCAAAAAGTCTGGAATAAAAAGTCAAAAAGTCTGGAATAAAAAGTCAAAAAGCCTGGAAATAAAAATCAAAAAGTCTGGAATAAAAAGTCAAAAAGTCCAGAATATCTGTGCCCACCCCAAAGGAGTTTGGGATTCAGGGTGGCCAGCAGCAGGAATTTCCCCATGGAAAGGGTGCTCAGGCCTTGGCAGGGGCTGCCCAGGGAGCTTTGCAGTGCCCGGGATCCCTGCAGGTGTCACCTGGAGGTGGCACTCAGTGCTCTGGGCTGGGGACAAGGTGGGGATCAGGAACACCTTGGAATCTGTGACCTTTGGGATTTTTCCCAACTTAATTAACTCTGTGATTGGTTTATCAAAACGCAGCTCGTTTGTTAAAATTCTCTTTCTCTGCTCTTCCCACAAATCCCCCAAAGCCTCGGAGCAGCTTTGCCCAGAGAGCCCCCAAAGGGCTGGGGCAGCACCAGGGCCACCACTTTGTCATTGGGGAAATGTCCCTTTGGTGTGGGGACAGTAGGGTTGGGGACAGGGCCACCAGTTTGTCACCAGGGAAGTGTCACCTTGGCACAGGGGCAGCAGGGTTGGGGACAGAGCCACAGATTTGTCACCGAGGAAGTGACCCTTTGGTGTGGGGGCAGCAGGGTTGGGGACAGGGCCACCAGTTTGTCACCAGGGAAGGTCCTCTTGGCACAGGGGCAGCAGGGTTGGGGACTGAGCCACAGATTTGTCACCGAGGAAGTGACCCTTTGTCATGGACAGTCCAGGGGTGGGAACAGGGCCACCAGTTTGTGACCAGGGAAGTGTCCCCTCATCTTGGGGGCAGTGGGATTGGGGACAAGGCCACCAGTTTGTCACCAGGGAGGTGTCCATTTGGCTTGGGGGCAGCAGGGGTGGGGACAGGGCCACCAATCTATCACCAGGGAAGGTCCCCTTGGCACGGGAGCAGCAGGGGTGGGGACAGGGCCACCACTTTGTCATTGGGGAAGTGTCCCTTTGTCATGGAGGGCCCAGGGGTGGGGACAGGGCCACCAATTTATCACCAGGGAAGTGTAAGTTAGTCATGGAGAGGCCAGGAATGGGGACAGGGCCACCAATTTGTCACCGAGGAAGTGACCCTTTGTCACAGGGAACCCAGGGGTGAGGACAGGGCCACCAGTTTGTCACTGAGGAAGTGTCCATTTGTCATGGACGGTCAAGGGGTGGGAACAGGGACACCAGTTTGTCACTGGGGAAGTGTCCCTTAGTCATGGAGAGCCCAGAGATGGAGACAGAGCCACCAGTTTGTGACCAGGGAAGTGTCCCCTTGGCTTGGGGGCAGTGGGATTGGGGACAAGGCCACCAGTTTGTGACCAGGGAAGGTCCCCTTGGCATGGGAGCAGCAGGGGTGAGGACAGAGCCACCAATCTGTCACCAGGGAAGGTCCTCTTGGCACAGGGGCAGCAGGGTCGGGGACTGAGCCACAGATTTGTCACCGAGGAAGTGACCCTTTGTCATGGGGAACCCAGGGGTGAGGACAGGGCCACCAGTTTGTGACCAGGGAAGTGTCCCCTCGTCTTAGGGGCAGTGGGATTGGGGACAAGGCCACCAGTTTGTCACCAGGGAAGTGTCCATTTGGCTTGGGGGCAGCAGGGGTGGGGACAGGGCCACCAATCTATCACCAGGGAAGGTTCTCTTGGCACGGGAGCAGCAGGGGTGGGGACAGGGCCACCACTTTGTCATTGGGGAAGTGTCCCTTTGTCATGGAGAGCCCAGGGGTGGGGACAGGGCGACCAATTTGTCACCGAGGAAGTGACCCTTTGTCATGGGGAACCCAGGGGTGAGGACAGGGCCACCAGTTTGTCACTGAGGAAGTGTCCATTTGTCATGGACAGCCCAGGACTGGGGACAGGATCACCAGTTTGTCACTGGGGGAGTGTCCCTCTGTCCCTGGGGCAGCAGGGGTTGAGACAAGGCCACCAGTTTGTCACTGGAGAAGTGTCCCCTTGGCTTGGGGGCAGCAGGGGTGGGGACAGGGCCACCGATTTGTCACTGGGGAAGTGTCCCTTTGTCATGGAGAGCCCAGAGATGGGGACAGGGCCACCAGTTTGTGACCAGGGAAGTGTCCCCTCGTCTTGGGGGCAGTGGGATTGGGGACAAGGCCACCAGTTTGTGACCAGGGAAGTGTCCCCTTGGCTTGGGGGCAGCAGGGTTGGGGACAGAGCCACAGATTTGTCACCGAGGAAGTGACCCTTTGTCACAGGGAACCCAGGGGTGAGGACAGGGCCACCAGTTTGTCACTGAGGAAGTGTCCATTTGTCATTGAGAGCCCAGAGATGGAGACAGAGCCACCAGTTTGTGACCAGGGAAGGTCCCCTTGGCTTGGGGGCATCAGGGGTGAGAAATGTGTCCCCGGGGCAGTGTCCCCGTGTCCCCTGTCCCCCGTCCTTACCCGAGAGGCGGCTGGAGAGCTCGGCGGTGAGCGAGCTCATGCCGCCGGCGCGGCCGGGCGAGATGGGTGTGGCGGGGTGCACGGCGGGCGCGGCGATGGAGCCCAGGTACTGGTAGGACTGCTCGTAGGACCAGGGCGGCGAGGGCTGCACCTGCCGCGTGTCTGCGGGGACAAAACACAAACATGAACGCACCCATGGGTGCTCTGAGCGATGGGACCCGGCCTGGAGGGCGGGGATGGGGGCTGGAATGGCCCCGGTGAATAAATTTCATTTCTGTGAATCCTCCTCGTCAGGAGGACTTCGAGTGAGATTCCTTCTCTAACGTTATTTGCTTTTATTTTATTTACTTAGCGGTTTGATTTTGATTTTTTTTTTCCTTGTGAGGCCTTTTTTTTGCTGTTTACCACTAATAGCAGGCAGGAAAAAATAGATACGGAATTACAGACACAACTACTCACAGAACTACACACAGAATTACACAGAGAGTTACAGACAGAACTACACACAGAATTAAACACAGAACTACACATAGAATTACACACAGAATTACACACAGAATTATGCACAGAATTAATTACACACAGAACTACACACAGAATTATGCACAGAATTACACACAGAATTAAACACAAAACTACACACAGAATTACTCACTGAATTACACACACAGAATTACACACAGAATTACACACAGAATTACACACAGAATTACACACAGAATTACACACAGAACTACACATAGAATTACACACAGAATTATGCACAGAATTACACACAGAATTAAACACAAAACTACACACAGAATTACTCACTGAATTACACACAGAATTACACACAGAATTACACACAGCTACACACAGAGTTACACACAGAATTACACACAGAGTTACACATAGAATTACACACAGAATTACACACAGAACTACAAACAGAATTACACATAGAACAACACACAGAATTACACACAGAACTACACACAGAATTACTCACTGAATTACTCACAGAATTAATTACACACAGAACTACACACAGTATTAAACATAGAACTACAGACAGAATTACACAAGAACTACACACAGAATTACACACAGAACTACACACAGAGTTACACACAGAGCTACACATAGAATTACACACAGAATTACACACAGAATTACACACAGAATTAAACATAGAATTACACATAGAATTAATTACACACAGAACTACACACAGAACTACACACATAATTACACACAGAATTACACACAGAATTACACATAGAATTACGCACAGAATTACACACAGAACTACAAACAGAATTAAACATAGAACAACACACAGAACTACAGACAGAACTACACACATAATTCCACACAGAACTACACACAGAATTACACACAGAACTACACACAGAATTAAACATAGAATTACACACAGAATTACACACAGAATTAAACATAGAATTACACACAGAACTACACACAGAATTACACACAGAAATACAGACAGGACTACACACAGAATTACACACAGAACTACACACAGTATTAAACATAGAACTACAGACAGAATTACACAAGAACTACACACAGAATTACACACAGAACTACACACAGAGTTACACACAGAGCTACACATAGAATTACACACAGAATTAAACACAGAATTAAACATAGAATTACACATAGAATTAATTACACACAGAACTACACACAGAACTACACACATAATTAGACATAGAATTACACACAGAATTACACACAGAATTACACACAGAATTACACACAGAACTACAAACAGAATTAAACATAGAACAACACACAGAACTACAGACAGAACTACACACATAATTCCACACAGAACTACACGCAGAATTGCACACAGAACTACACACAGATTTACACACAGAATTACACACAGAATTAAACATAGAATTACACACAGAATTACACACAGAATTAAAAATAGAATTACACACAGAACTACACACAGAATTACACACAGAAATACAGACAGGACTACACACAGAATTACACACAGAACTACACACAGTATTAAACATAGAACTACAGACAGAATTACACAAGAACTACAGACAGAATTACACACAGAACTGCACACAGAGTTACACACAGAGCTACACATAGAATTACACATAGAATTACACACAGAATTAAACACAGAATTAAACATAGAATTACACATAGAATTAATTACACACAGAACTACACACAGAACTACACACATAGTTACACATAGAATTACACACAGAATTACACACAGAACTACACACAGAATTACACACAGAACTACAAACAGAATTAAACATAGAACAACACACAGAACTACAGACAGAACTACACACATAATTCCACACAGAACTACACACAGAATTACACATAGAACAACACAGAATTACACACAGAAATACAGACAGTACTACACATAGAATTACACACAGAATTACACACTGAATTACTCACAGAATTAATTACACACAGAACTACACACAGAATTAAACATAGAACTACAGACAGAATTACACAAGAACTACACACAGAATTACACACAGAACTGCACACAGAGTTACACACAGAGCTACGCATAGAATTACACATAGAATTACACACAGAATTAAACACAGAATTAAACATAGAATTACACATAGAATTAATTACACACAGAACTACACACAGAACTACACACAGAATTACACACAGAACTGCACACACAGAACTACACACAGAATTACACACAGAATTGCACACAGAATTACACACAGAATTAAACATAGAACTACACACAGAACTGCACACAGAATTACACACAGAATCACTAGGCTGGAAGAGACCTTTAAGATCATCAACTTTTAAGATCATCAACCTTTAATATCATCAACCTTTAAGATCCAACCCGTGCCCCAACAGCAGAGAAGAAGAGAGAGAAAAACAGTTTAAAATTTCCAAGGGGAAAACTCCTCTTTAGTCTTTAGGGCTGCGTTCTCACAGCTCTTTTAACCAAAAAAATTATCATGCAGGACATCAAGGAGATCTCAAATCCCACCCAGTGCCACCCCTGCCATGGCAGGGACACCTCCCACTGTCCCAGGCTGCTCCAAGCCCCAATGTCCAACCTGGCCTGGGGCACTGCCAGGGATCCAGGGGCAGCCACAGCTGCTCTGGGAATTCCAGCCCAGCCTCTCCCCACCCTGCCAGGGAACAATTCCTGATTCCCAAGATCCCATCCAACCCTGCCCTCTGGCACTGGGAACCTTTCCATTGTTACTGCAGCTCCTGGAGGGATGCAGACTCCTACAAAACCACCGAGGGATTCTTGGATTCTTTTCTGCCCACAGGACCAGCTTGGATGAGGTTTGGAATCAGAGAAACCCCAAAAGGAGCTGCTCCAAATGAGTTGCCTCAGTTGTTTCCTGCTTATTTCATTTTACAGATGACACTGGGAAATTGAAATATCCTATTTTTGTATAAATCAAAGGAATCAAAGAGTTTCCTCTCCCCTTTACCCTCACCCATTTTTTCTCCCTATTTTTAGTAATATCTTTTCTATTTTCTTCAGCTTTCAGAGCATCCCTGCAGCTCCTTTAAGACTTGAAAAAACCCCAAACAAATGCTGGATGATCTGCACGCAGATAAAACTGATACCAGCAAGGAAGGGAAATTTCCCAAGTCTGGGATGAGGGCTTTGATCTCCCATCACAAAGCCCATCTGGAAAATATTCTTTTGTTGTTCTTTAAGGAGATGAATTTTACATTTTGTTTGTTCCATCTCTTTACAAGGCAGGATTGATACAAAACTTGCAGCTTTTCAAAAGCCACCGGTGAGGCTGCAGATTTAAATTCGATTTTTCTGCTGAGTAACAAGTTCAAAATCAGATATTATTAATATTTAATTTTATTAATTATTAATATTAATTTTGTTTTTCAGGCAGCCTTCCATCCAAATAAAATCAGTTGACTCATGTTGGTAAAAATGCAACATCCAGCTGCGTTAAATGGGCTTCAGGAGGAGCAAAAAGAGCACAAAACCTGAACTGCAGAATCACCTGGGTGTTATTTATGGTCAGGGATTATTAAAGGTCATGGGAGGGACAGGAGGGAATTCAATTTCCAGGGTGGCACCAAAATAAAAACCCCAAAGAATCCCCGGGGTGAGTCCTGGGCTTTGGGGTCTGAAATGGGCTGAGCTCCGTCACTGCTCCCTGATTTCAGCAGGAATTCATGGATTGCAGGAGTGCCCGGATCCCAGGGTTGGAATTCCAACATGGAATCCCGGCCAGGGGATGGAAATGGCGTCATCCCCTCCTCCTGCCGGGGAGCCCGGGATGTGCTTGGCCGGGTCCCTCTGTCACCTCCTTTTCAAGGGCTCTGCTCAGCTGCATCCCAGAATCCTGGAATTCCAGAATCCCAGAATCCCAGAATCCTGGAAACCCGGAATCTCAGAATTCTAGAATTCCAGAATCCCAAAATCCCGGAATCCCAGAATCCCAGATCCCAGAGTCCCAGAATCCCGGATTTCCAGAATCCTGGATTTCCAGAACCCTGAAATACCAGTATACTGGAATCCCTGAATTCCGGAATTCCAGAATCCCGAAATTCCAGAATCCCAGAATTCCAGAATCCCGGAATCCAAGAATTCCAGAATCTTGGAATTCCAGAATCCCAGAATTCCAGAGTCCTGGAATAACAGAATTCCAGGATCCTGGAATTCCAGAATCCCAGAATCCAAGAATTCTGGAATCCCAGAATTCCAGAATCGGAATTCCTGAATCCCAGAATTCCAGGATCCTGGAATCACAGAATTCCAGAATTCCAGAATCCTGGAATCACAGAATTCCAGAATCCTGGAATTCCAGAATTCCAAAATTCCTGGAATCACAGAATTCCAGAATTCCAGAATCCCAGAATTTCAAAATCCTGGAATTCCAGAATCCCGAAATTCCAGAATCCTGGAATCCCAGAATTCCAGAATACTGGAATTCCAAAATTCCAGAATCCCGGAATCACAGAATTCCAGAATCCTGGAATTCCAGAATCTTGGAATCCCAGAATTCCAGAATCCTGGAATCACAGAATCCCAGAATCCTGGAATTCCAGAATTCCAGAATCCCCAAATCTTGGAATCCCAGAATCCCAGAATCCCAGAATCTCAGAATCTTGGATTTCCAGAATCCTGGAATCCCAGAATCCCAGAATTCCAGAATCCCGGAATTCCAGAATCCCAGAATTCCAGAATCCCGGAATTCCAGAATCCTGGAATCTCAAAATCCTGGAATTCCAGTATCCCAGAATCCCCCAATCACAGAATCCCAGAATCCTAGAGTCCCCAAATCCTCGAATCCTGTAATCCTGGAATCCCAGAATTCCAGAATCCCCAAATCCCAGAATCCCCAAATCTATGAATCCCAGAATCCCAGAATTACAGAATCCCGGAATCTCAGAATTGCAGAATCCCAGAATCTCAGAATCTTGGATTTCCAGAATCCTGGAATCACAGAATCCCAGAATTCCAGAATCCCGGAATCACAAAATCCTGGAATTCCAGTATCCCGGAATTCCAGAATCCCAGAATCTCAGAATTCCAGAATCCCCCAATCCCACAATCCCCCAATCCCACAATCCCCCAATCCCACAATCCCCCAATCCCACAATCCCCCAATCCCACAATCCCCCAATCCCCCAATCCCCCAATCCCACAATCCCACAATCCCAGAATCCCACAATCCCACAATCCCCCAATCCCCCAATCCCAGAATCCCACAATCCCACAATCCCCCAATCCCAGAATTCCAGAATCCCCAAATCCCGGAATCCCGGAATCCTGGAATTCCCAGAACACTGGAATTCCAGAATCCCCAAATCCCGGAATCCCGGAATCCCCCAATCCCAGAATTCAAGAATCCCCAAATCCCAGAATCCCCCAATCCCAGAATCCCCCAATCCCAGAATTCCAGAATCCCCAAATCCCAGAATCCCCAAATCCCCAAATCCCGGAATCCCGGAATCCCCCAATCCCCCAATCCCAGAATTCCAGAATCCCCCAATCCCAGAATCCCAGAACCCCCAAATCCCAGAATCCCCCAATCCCAGAATCCCAGAATCCCCCAATCCCGGAATCCCCCAATCCCCCCCTCTGTCAGTGCCCACCCCGACGCCCCCACTGATGAAAACCCCTGAGCTCCCAAAGCCGCAGCTGGGCTGGACTCAAACATTGACCCACAACCTCTGCGAGGATCCACAAAAACCCTGGGAATGCCGGATCCATTTCCCGCTCCCTTCACCCCTGGGATCCCCAGAGCAGCCCCAGAGACCTCCCGTATTAATTCCCTCATCCCATTAAATCTTTCCTAAGGAAAGAATCCATTTCCTGCCTTGCCGGCATTCCCAATCCCGGAATTCCCAATCCCGGAATTCCCAATCCCGGAATTCCCTGTTTGCCATGGGATTGGTTAAGGAGCTGAGGGATGTGAATCCAGGGAATTATTATGGATGCACACATGGATGCAGGTTGGGCTGGGCATCGCCCTCGCAGGTTTTTAATAAAAAGTGGGAAAAAAAATTCCCTGGAATTGCGATTTTGTGTTTTCAGTACCGAGAGGCGGAGGCGGCTCCCAGGAAAGTCAGGGTTGGCATTCCCAGCTCCTGGATCAAGGGGTTTTATTTATTTTATTTTATTTTATTTTATTTTAATTTATTTTATTTTATTTTATTCTATTTTTTATTTTTATTTTATTTCATTTTATTTTATTTTTTATTTTATTTTTATTTTATTTTATTCTATTTTGTTCTATTTTATTTTATTTTATTTTATTCTATTTTATTCTATTCTATTTTATTTTTTACTTTATTTTATTTTATTCTATTTTGTTCTATTTTATTCTATTTCCTTCTATTCCATTTTATTTATTTATTTTATTTTTTATTTTATTTTATTCTATTTGATTCTATTTTATTTTATTTATTTTATTTTATTTTATTCTATTTTATTTTATACTACTCTATTTTTATTTTATTTTGCTTTATTTTATTTTATTTCATTTTTATTTTACTTTATTTTATTTATTTTATTTTTGCTTTATTTTATTTTTTCTATTTTATTTTATTTTTATTTTACTTTATTGTACTTTATTTTATTTTATTATTTTACTTTTATTTTATTTTAATTTTATTTTATTCTATTTTATTCTATTCTATTTTATTTATTTTATTTTATTTTTATTTTACTTTATTTTATTTTATTTTTATTTTATTCTATTTTATTCTATTCTATTTTATTTATTTTATTTTATTTTATTTTATTTTATTTTATTTTTATTTTACTTTATTTTATTATATTTTTATTCTATTTTATTCTATTTTATTTTATTCTATTTATTTTATTTTATTCTATTTATTTTATTTTATTTTATTTTATTTTATTTTATTTTAGGGATATCCGCTTTCCTTCACCTTTCAGGTTTCCCCAAATAAAACTGGGATTGAACACTTAAAAAAAACCCAACAAAGCCTTTCCTGCTCCCCAAATAAAGAGAATTTGGAATCTTGGCATGGGAACCGAAGGGTTTGGAGTTCACCTGGTGAAAATTTGATGAAAATAAACTGGAGCTGCTTCCCAGCTTGGAATATCCGGGAAGAGATTTCCAGGGAAATCAACTCAAAATTTGGGATCCACAGACAGGATCCCCTAAATCATTAAAAATCACCCCAAAATCACCCCAAACCAGGGGAGCCGCTTCTCCCACCAGCCGTGATTTCCATTTCTGATTTTTAGGGTGTGAGAAATCGCTGGAGAACGAAACCGGTTCATAAATGTCCCCCGAGCCCTGCGGGGCCGGAATTGGGGTGCAATAATTCACACCTCCCTCCTCCCGACACCCCATAAAGCACCGAGCCGCCCTTCGTGCCTCGGCTTGTTTGATTGCCCCGAAATCGCCGCGTTCCTCCGGCAGCTGTAATTACCAGCGGTAATTAACAGTTGTAATTAACAGTTGTAATTAACCCGCGCGGGTGTTGCGCAACACTCGAACCATTCAACCAAACGCGCTCTTAAAAGGGAGGGAAGGATGGGGTGAAAAAACCCCAAAACTACCGAGAGCGGGTCTCCCCCCTCGGATGCTTTCCCAGCTGTTTTTCCAGATGTTTTGCCAGATGTTCCCCGTCCCAGCTGTGCCCAGATGTGCGGTGTGGCCGCTGGGTGGTGCTGGCGCTCTGGGCAGCGCCACCCCCGAACCTCCCGGACCCCCTCAAATCCCGATCCGCGGCTTCCCGGAGCCCTCACAGCGCTCTGGGAACGGCTCCTGCTTGTTCCCAACCGGGAATTGCCTAAAAATGCGTCCTTGCTTTTCAGGGATGCACAAGGAAAGGGGGAATGGAATGATGGAATATCCTGAGTGGGAATAAACCCACAGGGATCATGGATACAGCTCCTGGCCCTGCCCAGAGCCCCCAAATCCAAGCCTGGGCATCCCTGGGAGAATTTTCTAAACACTCCTGGAGCTGTGGCAGCCTCGGGGCCGTGCCCATTCCCTGGGCAGCCTGGGCAGTGCCCAGCACCCTCTGGGGAAAGAAGAACCTTGCCCTAAAATCCAACCTCAATCCCTCCTGGCCCAGCTCCAGCTGCTCCCTGGGTGCTGTCCCTGTGCCAGGAGCAGAGATCCCAGCTGGCCCTTGGGATGTTGGGATTGTCCCAGCTCAGGTTGGTGGCTGTGCTGGGTTCAGGGATGTTCTCTGTGTCCCAGGAATTGGGGTGCTCCTGCTCTGCCAGGCTTGGGAGCAGCACCAGGAGAAAACCCCAAAATGGGAATTTCTGCTTCCCCATTGTCCTGCACGCTCAGCTTGGAGCTGGTTCAGAGGATCACAGGATCCTGGAATATCCTGAGTGGGAATAAACCCCCAGGGATGATCCAGTCCCAGCCTGTCCCTGCCCAGAGCCCCCAGCAATCCCAGCCTGGGCATCCCTGGCAGCGCTGCCCAAAGGCTCCTGGAGCTGTGGCAGCCTCGGGGCCGTGCCCATTCCCTGGGCAGCCTGGGCAGTGCCCAGCACCCTCTGGGGAAAGAAGAACCTTGCCCTAAAATCCAACCTCAATCCCTCCTGGCACAGCTCCAGCTGCTCCCTGGGTGCTGTCCCAGGAGCAGAGATCGGAGCTGTCACTCGAGGAGCTGCAATCCCTGTGAGTCTCCTCTCAGTCTCCTTTCCTCCAGCTGGATGATCCAAATTCCCAATCCAAATTGCCAAGCGAAATTGCCAATCCGAATTCCCAATCTGAAATCCAGATCCGAATTCCCAAGCCAAATTCTCGATCCAAATTCCCACTCCGAATTCCCACTCCAAATTCCTGATCCGAATTCTTGATCTGAATTCCCGATCCAAATTCCCGATCCGAATTCCCGATCCGAATTCCCGATCCAAATTCCCACGCCAAATTCTCAATCCAAATTCTCGATCCAAATTCTCGATCCAAATTCTCAATCCAAATTCTCGATCCAAATTGCCGATCCAAATTCTCAATTCAAATTCCCACTCCTAATTCCCACTCCTAATTCCCACTCCAAATTCCTGATCCGAATTCCTGATCCGAATTCTCAATCCAAATTCCCACTCCAAATTCCCGTTTCGAATTCTCAATCCAAATTCCCAATCCAAATTCCCAATCCAAATTCCCAATCCAAATTCCCAATTCAAATTCCCACTCTGAATTCCCACTCTGAATTCTCAATCCAAATTCCCACTCTGAATTCCCAATCCAAATTCCCACTCTGAATTCCCACTCCAAATTCCCACTCCAAATTCCCACTCCAAATTCCCAATCCATTCCTTGCACGGCCCCTCCAGGCCCTTCCCCACCCTCACAGCCGCACACCCAGGTGGATCTGCCAGGACCCAAAGCCATCCTCACCCAGCAGGACCTGCCCGGGGCGGTGACACTCTGGTGTCCCCTGATGTCTCCGGTGGATCTGCCAGGACCCAAAGCCACCCTCACCCAGCAGGACCTGCCCGGGGCGGTGACACTCTGGTGTCCCCTGATGTCTCCGGTGGATCTGCCAGGACCTGAAGCCATCCTTGCCCAACAGGACCTGCCCGGGGCGGTGACACTGATGTCACCTGATGTGTCCAGTGGATCTGCCAGGACCCAAAGCCATCCTTGCCCAACAGGACCTGCCTGGGGCGGTGACACTGATGTCACCTGATGTGTCCAGTGGATCTGCCAGGACCCAAAGCCATCCTTGCCCAACAGGACCTGCCCGGGGCGGTGACACTCTGGTGTCCCCTGATGTCTCCGGTGGATCTGCCAGGACCTGAAGCCATCCTTGCCCAGCAGGACCTGCCCGGGGCGGTGACACTGATGTCACCTGAGGTCTCCGGTGTCACACGGAGCAGAGTTTGGCTCCAAAGTTGTTTTTGAGAGCCAAGGACAGAACTCAGGGTGACCTGACCCGCTGAATGGGGCAGGGGGATGGAAAAAGATGGGATTTATTGGGATTTAATGGGATTTAATGGGATTTAATGGGATTTAATGGGATTTAAGGTCCCTTCCAACCCAAACCCTTCTCTGATTTTAAGAACTTCCTTGTACAAAGCTCCAAGTCAAAAATGCAGATTTTTCTAAAATAATCTCTTGTTTACTGTGTTTGGTTTGATTTCGAGCCTAATTTCAATTTTAAAATTGAAAGGAAAAATAATTAAAAAAGGAAAAATTGGTGAGGAAAAATAATTTTAAAAAGGAAAATTGGTAAGGAAAAATAATAAAAGAAAAGGAAAAATTGGTGAGGAAAAATAATTTTAAAAAGGGAAAAATTGTAAGGAAAAATAATAATAAAAAAGGGAAATATTGGTGAGGAAAAATAATAAAAAATGGTAAGGAAAAATAATAAAAAAAAAGGAAAAATTGGTGAGGAAAAATAATAAAAAAGGGAAAAATTGGTGAGGAAAAATAATAAAAGAAAAGGAAAAATTGGTGAGGAAAAATAATAAAAAAGGGGAAAATTATAAGGAAAAATAATAATAAAAAGGGAAATATTGGTGAGGAAAAATAATAAAAAATGGTAAGGAAAAATAATAAAAAAGGAAAAATTGGTAAGGAAAAATAATAAAAAAGGGAAAAATTGGTGAGGAAAAATAATAAAAAAGGGAAAAATTGGTGAGGAAAAATAATAAAAAAATGGTAAGGAAAAATAATTAAAAAAGGGAAAATTGGTGAGGAAAAATAATGAAAAAATGGTAAGGAAAAATAATTAAAAAAGGGAAAAATTGGTAAGGAAAAAGAATTTAAAAAAGGAAAAAATGGTGAAGAAAAATAATTTAAAAAAGGAAAAATTGGTAAGGAAAAATAATAAAAAAGGGAAAAATGGTAAGGAAAAATAATAGAAAAGGAAAAATTGGTGAGGAAAAATAATAAAAAAAGGGGAAATTGGTAAGGAAAAATAATAGAAAAGGAAAAATTGGTGAGGAAAAATAATAAAAAAAGGGGAAATTGGTAAGGAAAAATAATAAAAAAAGGGAAAAATTGGTGAGGAAAAATAATTTAAAAAAGGAAAAATTGGTAAGGAAAAATAATAAAAAAAGGGAAAAATTGGTGAGGAAAAATAATAAAAAAGGGGAAAATTGGTGAGGAAAAATAATGAAAAAATGGTAAGGAAAAATAATAAAAAAAGAGGAAAAATTGGTGAGGAAAAATAATAAAAAAAGGAAAAATTGTTAAGGAAAAATAATAATTAAAAAGGGAAAAATTGGTGAGGAAAAATAATAAAAAAAGGGAAAATTGGTGAGGAAAAATAAACTCATTTAAGTCGCTAAATAAGTACACTGAAAAAAATCCCACTAAAATTAGTGTATTAAAACTGTGCAATAAAAAGCGAGCAAAAACTGGCAGTGGGGTTTTATATATTAATTATAACTAAAATTCAAATAATTATTATGAATAACAATTAGCTTTTAATGGAAGCAAAAAAAATTGAGTTTATAATTTAATCAGATTTTTCAGTAAATATTTTCGGTGTGGGTCATACAGGTCAAGGCCTCTGTGAGAAGCAAAACACAACTCCTGAGCTCTCACAGATTCTTCTCTTGTCCAGAAAACTGCCCCAAAGCACAGAGGACATGGAAATTCCATGGAAAACAGAAATTCCTGGGATGGTAATTCCGTGTGATCCTGGAATTCCACGCCTCTCATGGAATCCCAAATCCCAGACTGGTTTGGGTTGGGAAGGACCTTAAATCCCACCCAGTGTCACCCCAACCATGGTGGGGACACCTCCCACTGTCCCAGGGTGCCCCAATGTGCAACCTGGGGCACTGCCAGGGATGGGGAATCCACAACTTCTCTTGGAAAAAGAAAAGATCTCTCCAAAATCGGTGTCAGTCAGGCCTTAGGAAGGCGTAAATCATAAATTTTCAGTGGGTGATTCATAAACCCCGGGTGAGATTTTTTTCCTTGAGCTCACAGCAAAAATCCCCTCCCTATTTCAATAGAACAAACAAACCAACCACGCTGGTTACAAGGAAGCCACCACAAGATTTGTATATTCTGAGCGGAAAATAAAATTTTAAAAGAGTTAAAAACTCCAAAGCTGACAGATCCCGGAGCACCCGGGGAAATGTGGATGCGGCTGAGCCCCTGGAGCGCAGGGGGAGCTCCGGTGTCACCGCGGGTCACCCCCAGCCAGCGGCGCTGCGAGCCCGGGATGATCCCGCGCTCCCGGGAGCTGCAGGGAGCGGCAGCAGGATGTGAGTCAGGCCGGGAGCGGGGCGGGACGGCGGGGAGCAGGTACAGCTCGGCACGGGCCGGACTGCGGCCTTCGGCCTCCCTTTATTCCCGTCATCTTCCTCTCACTGCCGCCTTCGGCCTCCCTTTATTCCCGTCATCTTCCTCTCACTGCCGCCTTCAGCCTCCTCTCATTCCTACCTTCATCCCCTTCTCACTGCCGCCTTCATCCCCTTCCTTCTCCTCTCACTGCCATCTTCATCCTCCTCTCATTCTCTTCAGCCTCCTTTCATTCCCTTCGTCCTCTCACTGCTGCCTTCATCCTCCTCTCCGTCCCTTCATTCTCTCACTGCGGCCTTCAGCCTCCTCTCATTCCCGTCATCTTCCTCTCACTGCCGCCTTCGGCCTCCCTTCATTCCCCTTCATCTTCCTCTCACTGCCGCCTTCGGCCTCCCTTTATTCCCTTCATCTTCCTCTCATTCCCACCTTCATCCCCACTTCATTCCCTTTGTCCTCCTTTCACTGCCACCTTCATCCTCCTCTCATTCCCGTCATCTTCCTCTCACTGCCGCCTTCAGCCTCCTCTCATTCCTACCTTCATCCCCTTCTCACTGCTGCCTTCATCCCCTTCCTTCTCCTCTCACTGCCATCTTCATCCTCCTCTCATTCCCTTCGTCCTCTCACTGCCGCCTTCGGCCTCCTCTCATTCCCTTCATCTTCCTCTCACTGCTGCCTTCAGCCTCCTCTCATTCCCTTCATCTTCCTCTCACTGCCGCCTTCGGCCTCCCTTCATTCCCGTCATCTTCCTCTCACTGCCGCCTTCATCCTCCTCTCATTCCCGTCATCTTCCTCTCACTGCCGCCTTCATCCCCCTCTTATTCCCTTCATCTTCCTCTCATTCCCACCTTCATCCCCGCTTCATTCCCTTTGTCCTCCTTTCACTGCCACCTTCAGCCTCCTCTCATTCCCGTCATCTTCCTCTCACTGCCGCCTTCGGCCTCCTCTCATTCCCTTCATCTTCCTCTCACTGCCGCCTTCATCCCCCTCTTATTCCCTTCATCTTCCTCTCATTCCCACCTTCATCCCCGCTTCATTCCCTTTGTCCTCCTTTCACTGCCACCTTCATCTTCCTCTCATTCCCGTCTTCATCCCCTTCTCACTGCCACCTTCACCCCTCTCTTATTCCCTTCATCTTCCTCTCACTGCCGCCTTCAGCCTCCCTTCATTCCCTTCATCTTCCTCTCACTGCCACCTTCAGCCTCCCTTCATTCCCTTCATCTTCCTCTCACTGCCATCTTCATCCTCCTTTCATTCCCTTCGTCCTCTCACTGCCGCCTTCATCCCCCTCTTATTCCCTTCATCTTCCTCTCATTCCCACCTTCATCCCCGCTTCATTCCCTTTGTCCTCCTCTCACTGCCACCTTCATCCCTCCTTCATTCCCTTCCTTCTCCTCTCACTGCCGCCTTCATCCTCCTCTCATTCCCACCTTCATCCCCCTCTCATTCCTGCCTTCTTCCCCTTCTCACTGCCTTCAGCCTCCTCTCATTCCCTTCATCGTCCTCTCATTCCCACCTTCATCCCTCTCTTATTCCTTTCATTTCTCACTGCCACCTTCATCCCCCTCACATTCCCTTCCTCCTCCTCTCACTGCCACCTTCATCCTCCTCTCATTCCCTTCGTCCTCCTCTCATTCCTGCCTTCATCCCCCCTTCATTCCCTTCATGTTCCTCTCATTCCCACCTTCTCGCTGCTGCCTTCATCCCCCTCACATTCCCATCTTCCTCCTCCTCTCATTCCCTTCGTCCTCCTCTCCTTTCCACCTTCATCCCCCTTCTCCTTCCCTTCATTCTCTCACTGCCGCCTTCCTCCTCCTCTCATTCCCACCTTCATCCTTCTCTCGCTCCTGCCTTCATCTCCTTCTCACTGCCACCTTCATCTCCCTCTTATTCCCTTCATCCCCCTCTCAATGCCACCTTCATCCTCCTCTCACTCCCACCTTCATCCTCCTCTCACTTCTGCCTTCATCCCCTTCTCATTCCCTTCATCCTCCTCTCACTCTCACCTTCATCCTCCTCTCATTTCTGCCTTCATTTACCTCCAATTCCATTCATCCCCTTCTCATTCTCTTCATCCCCCTCTCACTGCCACCTTCACCCTCCTCTCATTCCCTTCATGCCCCTCACATTCCCACCTTCATCCTCCTCTCACTCCTGCCTTCATCCCCCTCTCATTACCTTCATCCTCCTCTCATTCCCACCATCATCCTCCTCTCACTCTCGCCTTCATCCTCCTCTCATTCCTGCCTTCATCCCCTTCTCACTGCCACCTTCATCTCCCTCTTATTTCTGCCTTCATCCCCCTGTCCTTCATCCTCCTCTCATTCCCTTCATGCCCCTCACATTCCCACACCTTCATCCTCCTCTCACTCTTGCCTTCATCTCCCTCATTCCCTTCGTCCTCCTCTCACTGCCACCTTCATCAACCTCTCATTCCCACCTTCATCCCCTTCTCACTGCCACCTTCATCTCCCTCTTATTTCTGCCTTCATCCCCCTGTTATTCCCTTCATCCTCCTCTCATTCCCACCTTCATTCTCCTCTCACTCCCTTCATCTCCCTCATTCCCACCTTCATCCCCTTCTCACTGCCGCCTTCATCCCCCTCTCCTTCTCCCTCCTCTCACTGCTGCCTTCATCCTCCTCTCATTCCCACCTTCATCCCCTTCTCACTGCCACCTTCATCTCCTTCTTATTTCTGCCTTCATCCCCCTCTCGCTCCCTTCATCCTCCTCTCGCTCCAACCTTCATTCCCCTCATTCCCTTCATCCTCTTCTCATTCCCACCTTCCTCCCCCTCTCACTCCCACCCCCTCCCCGCCAGGCTCCCTGCCCTCCCTCACCTCCCTGCCCCCCAAATTCCCCCTGCCCGCTCCAAACCACCATTCCCTGCCCCGGGCCCCTCCTAGGAGTGATTTTCACCCAGCCAGGGCGAGCAGGGGCGGCGCGGGCAGCACCGAGCGCTTCACGAACCGCGAATTTCTGTCCGCGCAAACCCCGCGGGCACCACCCGGGCACGGCCCGGGGAGCTGCGGAACCTCCGCCGGGCTTTTTCCGCACAAATTTCTGTCCCTCACACCGCAACAAATCCCCAAAAGCTGCTCCGCCATTCCCGCCTGGAATATGGGCGGAATTCCCGCAGCGGGCACGGGCTGGGGGAAAACCGGGACCTGCCAAACTCCAGGACACCCAGCTCCTGAAAAGCTTTTCTGAAACCGGGATTTATCCCCCTCCCCATTTCCCAGCTCTCTCCCCGGTGAGATTCTCTAATCTTTCCAAAAAGGAAAACTTCTCCCGGTGTCGCTTTTTGGTTTTTTTTTGAGCGTGAGGCAGGAACGATCTTGACCGGGCTTGTTCCCTCCTCACGGAGCTGCCTTGCCTAATGGAGGAAATGACCTGTGAGCACAGAAATAATAAATACTCCGCGTACTTCTCGTGCTCGACGGGGAGGTGCCCCAAAAAAAAAAAGCTGCCCCAAAAATTCCAGCTCGGTTTTGGCCGTCACTTCACTCCTGGCTCTGCCTCTTTCTTTTCCCACTCGGCAGCTCCAGGTGGAGCAGCGGGAAGGGCAAAAAAAATTCCAACTCTTCCCACTCGGCAGCTCCAGGTGGAGCAGCGGGAAGCACAAAAAAATATCGGGAATTGGTCTGGAATGCCTGTGACCTCCTCTGGCTCAGAATACAAGCACGCAAAATGACTCCACTGCCCTCCCTGGGCACCCAGAAAATCCCCAGCCCAACGCGGCGAGGGGAGAAAAAGGTGCGGCAGCCCCGGCTGCTGGAATAATTAGTCATTAGTGTTAATCAGGGGGACTTTCCAAAGGCTCAGTCCATCCCGGGCAGGGCAGCACAAGGCTGCCATTCTAAGCCCTTCGCGGAGCTGGAAAATTACTGATTGAACTGTAAAATTCCCGAGCGAAATGTAAAATTCCATCATTTTTTTGCCCCCGGAGGGGTGGTTCCTCTCCAGGAACACCGGGGGCACCGAGCGGAGCCACCCCCGGGGTGGCTGCCGGCTCCGCTTTGCCCACGGGGGAAGTTTTCCAAAGTTTTCCAAAGTTTTCCTCCTTTCCCAGCTGGGGATTTATGGGAGAGGAGCATCCCCTGCTCTCTCTGGAGCCCTTTGAGGGTGACAGGAGCCGCTCTGGCTGACAGGGACGGGGTTTGAGGCTCCCAAATTCCCGGCTGTTCCCTGGGAGAGAGGGATCTTTAGCTGGGATATTTGTTTTCATTTTATTCCTGGAGTTTTGTGCAATGTTGAGAAAGCTGGAGGAGTTTTGGAGCCCCTAAAAAACCCTTTGGGATGGGGGACTCGGGGAGTTTTCTCCTCGCTGAGGCATCGCCTCCTGAGATGAAGAAAACACCAGCCTGAAGCAGAAACCTTTCAAACCAGGTGGTGAAGAGTTTTCCACCAGTTTTTCTTTAGGAATGAGGAAAACCAAAGGAATGAATCCCAAAGGGTGTTTTTTAAAATAAATTTTCCTTCAGTCTCCTCACATCCATGTCAAGAAAGTTGGTGCTGCTGTCATGGCGAGGTATTGAAGGCAGCAGGAAGCAGCTGTGGATATTTTGGGGATAAAGGATGGGAATGTTCATCCCTCAAGTTTAATCCTGCCTGAAAAGCTGAGAGCTTTAAATGCACCCTAAAGAAATGAGAAGCGATTCCATGGGGTTCCCTTTAAAAACCTCCTAAAAACTCCCCTGAGCGCCAACCCCGGAGTGTGAAAATTGAGATTTCACAATCGTGCGCTGCCCCAGCAGGTCGGGACACCGAGAACTCCGGTGAAACACGAACCATCCATCCCCTCCCTCCCTCCCTCCGCTCCTCCCGGCCCGGCGTCACCGCTGCCACGGGCGAATCGCCGCCGGTGCCGCTGACAGCCCAGCCCGCCTCGGATAAGCGGAGTTTGGGGGGAATTAAAGCCGCGATTGTTCTTTGTCTCCCAGGTGTGAGTCAGCCGGGAGAGCCGCAGGTATTTGTTCAACAGGGAGACTCCGTCCCGCCCTCTTCCTCCCATCCTCCTCCTCTTCCTTCCCTCCCCGCGCTGGCGAGGAATGAAAAAAAATTAAAAAAATAAATAAAAATTCAACCTTGACCTTGTGCCTGCCGCGGTTCCCCGGGAGGAGCCGCCAGACTCGGTGTCGCTGCCATATCTCTGGGAGTTTGTCCCCAAGGCCACACGGACACTGATGTCGCCGGGAGGTGACACCCGCAGCCTCTCGCTGCTGGGAGGGCACGGGGACAAGGGGGTGGCACCTCCTGGAGCGGTCACCGCTCCTTTATTGTCTCCCTAAATCCCCTGGGAGAAATCCAATCTCTGCCATCCGTGGGAGCTCCCCCGGTGCCAAACCCTGCCAGGTGACATCTCCTGTCCCACCTGTCCCCTCCCCAGCCTTCAGGTCTGCTCTGCTCGCTCCCAGCTCGCTCCTTGATCCCCACGCTGCCCCCTGAGGAATTCCCGCAATTTAAACCGGAGCAGGGCAAGGCTGGAGTTGGGGCTGAGTCACAGAATGAATGACCCGGTGTCACCCCGGCAGGGAAAGTTCACCCAAACACCTCGGGGGAGTCTGATCTGCTCCGTGCTGCTCAATTCCCCATCCCGAGCCCCAAAAGGGGCTGGGGGGGCAGGGAAATGGTGCCTGAAAACACAGACACCGCTGCTGTTAAATATGTAATAATAATAATAATGATAATAATAATAATTTTAACGCTGTCTCCTGCTGCCCCAGCTCCCGGGGCAGCACCCAGCCCACCTGAGAGCTCCAGCACGCCGGAGGTGCTGACCTGGGAGCTGCCTGTCTAGACTGCAGACTCTGCTGCCAGCAGACACTCGTGGGGTTCGAGTTGTTTCACCCTAAGGGAGACATCCCAGCCGAGCCAGGAGGGTGAATCACAGCCCGGGAACAGCTGTTTTTTCTCCTCGATGGCAGAGATACCCCATGGCTGTGTCAGACACAGACACACTCATGGCTGGAGCTCGGTGAAATGAATCCCAGCCTGGATGCACCTCAGGAGTTTCACGGGGTGAGGCAAGACTGAAGGAAATGGGGAGATATTCCCTGAGCCAGCACGTGGAAGTGACACTGAGTCACTGTTTGCAGATGTGTGAGTAAATCGTGGAATATCCTGAGCTGGAATAAACCACAGGGATCATTGATCCGGCTCCTGACCCTGCCCAGAGCCCCCAGCAATTCCAGCATGGGCACCCCTGGGAGAATTTTCTAAACACTCCTGGAGCTGTGGCAGCCTCGGGGCCGTGCCCATTCCCTGGGCAGCCTGGGCAGTGCCCAGCACCCTCTGGGGAAAGAAGAACCTTTCCCTAAAATCCAACCTCAATCCCTCCTGGCCCAGCCCCAGCCGCTCCCTGGGTGCTGTCCCTGTGCCAGGAGCAGAGATCTGAGCTGTCCCTCAGGAGGGGCTGCAATCCCAGTGAATCCCACCTCAGCCTCCTCAGCTCCAGCTGGACAATCCAAGTTCCCTTGGATCCCTCACCCTCAATCCAAGTTCCTTTAATCCCTCAACCTCTCCTGATGTGGCCCCTCCAGATCCTTCCCCATCCTCATGTCCCTCCTTTGGACGCTCCAAGAGCTTTAAATCCTTCTCATTTTGTGGTGCCAAAGCTGCACCTTCCTCTCTTGGGCAAAACTTCCACACCCATGGGCTGGACCCGACCCTGCTGCTCCTGTGGGGGTTTTCTGATCCCCCAGAGCCCAGACCCAGACCTCAAAACTCATCTCATCCCCCCTGCCATGGCAGGGACACCTCCCACTGTCCCAGGCTGCTCCAAGCCCCAATGTCCAACCTGGCCTGGGACACTGCCAGGGATCCAGGGGCAGCCACAGCTGCTCTGGGAATTCTGTGCCAGGGAGGAATTCCTTCCTAATATCAAGTCCAAACCTTCCCTCTTTCAGTTTAAAGCCGTGATTCCTTGTCCTGTCACTCCGAGCCCTTGTAAAATGTCTCTGAGTGCTGAGAACATGGAATCATGGAATTATGGAATCATGGAATCATGGAAGGGTTTGGGTTGGAAGAGACCCTAAAGTTCACCCAGTGCCACCCCTGCCATGTCAGGGACACCTCCCACTGTCCCAGGCTGCTCCAAGCCCCAATGTCCAACCTGGCCTGGGACACTGCCAGGGATCCAGGGGCAGCCACAGCAAATCTGGGCAGTCACAGTTCCTGTCACAATAAAACATTTCCCGTTCTTTATCTAGATCACAAATCCAAGATTTTCAATTTCAAGACAAACCCGAGGCTGAAAATCTCATGGATGTTATTCCCAGTGGGAAATCAATGCCTGAAAATCGAGGATTGAATGAAGGAGTTCCTGCAGTTTAAATGAGTGAACACAACGTGGCCTCAGGTGTCCCACAGGTTGCTCCCGATGATGTGAATTAATTACTCCACATCCACGTCCTTTAGCCCCGAGATAAACAAAAAATCCTCATCCATCTCTCCTTTCCCACTTTTCACCGCTCCCTCCTCTTTCCCAGCATGAAAGCAGTGGAAGAAAAACCTTCCCTCTGGAGCTTGCAGTCATTTCATCCGCCACCAAACACTGACCTTGATGTGAACTAATTAATAGATTATTAATACGAGCGGGTGAGGTGAAGTTTTGTCAGTACCAAAGAGGCCTTTGAAGATGACAGAATTTCCACTTTCATGATGCCATCCCAAGTGCTCAGAAGAAAAGCACACCGACCAATAAAGGAGCATTCATCACCCCCCAAACCCTCACTCAGGCAGACGAAAATCTGCTTGGATTCTCTCAAATCCCATCACAGATCAGCATGAAAAACAACTTTTGGTGACGAGCGGATCTCTGATGATCTAAAGACACCCTGGCTCATTTGAGTGAGGGAGTAAGTGACATATCAAATGCAACCTTCATCCTTGAACAGCTCAGGTCACCTTGAGAGGAGCTCTGCTGGATGAAACCTCTCTCTCCTGAGGGCAGCTTTGATTTGCAGGGGGAGGTGAGGTCTTCTCCACGTGAACATCTCATTGTACAGACAGCCTGACTTAGAACCATGCACAAATTGTGGTGTGAAACTGAGGAGCTGCTGCTCGTTATGGTCCTAAACTAAACCAGATTTGTTGAAAACTCAAAAGGGATTTGCTCCCCGAAACTCTTGGGATTTGAGATCTGCACAAGCCAGCTGGAAAATGAGCCGAGCTCACTGAAAGCCCCAGCTCAGTGCCTTGTCAGGGGCACTCAGGCCAGAAATCCATTTAAAAAACCACTGAGGAAATGCTTTGCTTCCTCTCTGGAATCCCTGAGGAATGCAGCAGCCCCTTCCACCCACCCGTGGCCAGGGGAGGTGACAGCAGGACCTGTCCCCTGAGCCAGCCTGGAGCAGAGGGGCTGCAGGGGCACAGCCAAGGGGAGAAGGATGGAGGAAGGTGAGGATTCATCTCCATGTTCAACCTTCTGCAACAGTTTTGGGCTCAGGGTTCAAGGCACGCACTGGGTCCAGCTCAGCTGGAACATCAGCTCTGCTGGACATGTGGAAATGTCCCTCTGGATTTTATGGAATGTCCTGAGTGGGAATAAACCCACAGGATCATCAGTCAGAGCCCAGATCCTCAACAATCCCAGCCTGGGCATCCCTGGGACAATTTTCCAAAGGCTCCTGGAGCTGTGGCAGCCTCGGGGCCGTGCCCATTCCCTGGGCAGCCTGGGCAGTGCCCAGCACCCTCTGGGGAAAGAAGAACCTTGCCCTAAAATCCAACCTCAATCCCTCCTGGCACAGCTCCAGCTGCTCCCTGGGTGCTGTCCCTGTGCCAGGAGCAGAGATCCCAGCTGGCCCTTGGGATGTTGGGATTGTCCCAGCTCAGGTTGGTGGCTGTGGTGGGTTCAGGGATGTTCTCTGTGTCCCAGGAATTGGGGTGCTCCTGCTCTGCCAGGCTTGGGAGTAGCACCAGGAGAAAACCCCAAAATGGGAATTTCTGCTTCCCCATTGTCCTGCACGCTCAGCTTGGAGCTGGTTCAGAGGATCACAGGATCCTGGAATATCCTGAGAGGGAATAAACCCCCAGGGATGATCCAGTCCCAGCCTGTCCCTGCCCAGAGCCCCCAGCAATCCCAGCCTGGGCATCCCTGGCAGCGCTGCCCAAAGGCTCCTGGAGCTGTGGCAGCCTCGGGGCCGTGCCCATTCCCTGGGCAGCCTGGGCAGTGCCCAGCACCCTCTGGGGGAAGAAGAACCTTGCCCTAAAATCCAACCTCAATCCCTCCTGGCCCAGCTCCAGCTGCTCCCTGGGTGCTGTCCCTGTTCAGAACAAGCTGGTTTAAATCTGACAGGGAAGGGAGAAGGAGCTTTGAGGGTCAAAATGCTTCTCTCTGGTGTTTTTGAAGGTGAAAAAGTGAAGGAAATCAAATCAACCCATGCAGAAACCCTTCAGTGTCCTTTCCAAGCATGGAAAGCCAAAAGTGACAGGCTGGGAACACTCAGGTATCAGCCAGAAATGCTCCAGACACAGAGTCTACATCAGAGTGCTCAGGGCAGGGAAAAGGGAATTGAAAAGGGGATTCACTTGAGCCACCTGTCAGTGACACCTGGGGGCAGCTGCTGATGTCCTAAGTCCTGGACATCTCCCTGCCCCTTCTCCTGGAGCTTTTCCTGTGGGGAACCTGGGACAACTACACAGAGTCCCAGGATCCCTGAGGCTGGAAAAGATTTCCAAGGTCACCGAGTCCCAGCTGTGCCCCATGGGCACCTTGTCCCCAGCCCAGAGCACTGAGTGCCACCTCCAGGTGACACCTGCAGGGATCCCGGGCACTGCAAAGCTCCCTGGGCAGCCCCTGCCAAGGCCTGAGCACCCTTTCCATGGGGAAATTCCTGCTGCTGGCCAAGCTGAGCCTCCCCTGGCCCAGCCTGAGGCCGTTCCCTCTCCTCCTGGCCCTGTGGCCCTGGCACAGATCCCAGCTCCCACCTCCCAGCTCCATGCACACAATCCAACACTCCAGGGGGACTCCAGCATTTGAGCTCAGCCCTTTTCCTGCTCTCCCTTGTCAATCCCCACACAATTGCAACATTTCATGGGTTACAGCCTGAGGAGGCCGCACAAGGATGAAAAGAAATTCCAGCTCCAGAGCTTTCCAGACACACTTGAGTGTTGCCCTTTTCATTGCAGACCAGGATCCCTCATGCCAAGGCCTGAGCACTGTGGCAGGGAAAAAATGTTCCCAATGTCCACCCTGAGGCTCCCCTGGGCCAGCCTGAGGCCGTTCCCTCTCCTCCTGGCCCTGTGGCCCTGGGAGCAGAGCCCGACCCCCCCGGCTGTCCCCTCCTGGCAGGGACTTGTGCAGAGCCACAAGGTCCCCCCTGAGCCTCCTTTGCTCCAGGCTCAGCCCCTTGCCCAGCTCCCTCAGCCCCTCCTGGGCCTCCAGCCCCTTCCCCAGCTCCCTGCCCTGCCCTGGACACGCTCCAGCCCCTCCAGGGCTCTCCTGCAGGAGCCACAACTGGACCCAGCCATGGAGCACAGAGGGACAATCCCTGCCCTGCTCCCCAAAATTCATCCTTCCATCCCTCTCCTTATTCCTGCTCTGTGTGCAGGGAGGTGTGAGCAGCCAGGGTGGGGTGAGGAATAACAGCATGGAAGGAAAGTTGTAATCCTGCAGAGAACAGAAGTGTCAACACATGTCAAATGTTGCAAAATGTCCCGGTGTGGAAGAAATACAGTAATTCCCGGCCTGAACCAACAAAGTGCTGTTGTTCTGCCAGGCTGGGGAAGAGTTCTTTGATGGAAATGGGAAACGCTGGATGTTTTGTACAAATAGGAGTTTCACTTTTTGTATTAAACAACTTCAAAACTGACCTTTAGCTACCAAAAACCTGACCTTTAGCTGCCAAAACCTGACCTTTAACTCCCAAAAACTTCTGGATTTGAAAAGCCCAACTTGCTAAAATCTCTTTTTAAACACAACCCCATGACCAGCTTGTCTGCCCCAAAATATCCTGTAAAATTCTTGTTCTCCCTTAGCAATTCTGAACCTCTGAGACACCAGAAAGTTTTTAGGAACTCAGCTGAGCACATCTGAGCTGCCCCCAGTGTGCTGAGCAGAGAATTTTTTGGGCAGCTGTGGCAAGGAGAGCCCCAAGTCATCGCTGTGAGTAAAAGGAACTTTTTCCTATTTCAGAAACCACCTCGAAGCTAAACAAAATCTTGATATGTAAGCAAATATTATTTAAATAGGGATAAGAGCAAATATTTTTGGGCATAATAAGAATTCAACGCGGTGGCAAAAACCCAAGGTTGCTGTTGATTAGATCGGTGATTGGGTCAGGAGGGAGAAAACTTCAAAAATTGAATTATTATTATTATTATTATTGAATTTAATTTTTTAAAATATCTGCATTTCCATAATTAAAAAGAAAAACAATCCAGCAACATTTGGAAACAATTAGCTTGAATTGATCCAGGATTATTCATTTGCTGGTGTTGTTTTGTAGTCGTTGATATCTCGAGGCCGCCAGAGAAACAAAACAACACCAAAAAAAAAAAGAAAAGAAAAATCCTCTTTGTTTACTTGTGCAGCTCTTTCATCTGTTTCAATTAAGATGCTGCATTACTCATTTTTTCCCCCCAACACCATCCCAAAATGAGCTGCCAGGGAATGAAATGGGAAAGGGTCCATCCCCCCTTGTGCTCAACAGCTCCTCCTCATCCTCACCCTCTCCCTGAGCCAGTCTGAACTTCCAGATAAGCACGAGACACAAGGAGGCAAAGCCAGACAATTACCCAGGCAAATGTTGGAAGGATTGGAGCCCCGAGGCAGAAATGCTGTTTGGGAAGGCTGAGGGAGCCAGTCCTGCTCCCCACCATCCCAGCAGCGCTGGAGAGTGGCCACCACTGGACTGGGATTGAGTTTTGGAGGAGATAACATCGACAGCACCGAGCTCCTGTCTGCTTTTCTCACCTCGGGGCCTTCTCCTGGGTGCTCAAACAAAAGTGTGCAAGCACCAGCAGCTCTGCCATCTGTCTTTGTGTTCGCTCCATCCTTCATTTTCTGAGGGCACAGCCTCAGCTGGGCTAGGGAGGAGAGCAAAAAGTTGGGTTTTGCTCGAATTCTGACCCTTTTCCCTCTCGCTGCAGGGCCAGAATTAGAGCAAAAATTTCCTCTCACTCTCCTTCTCCCCTCACTCTCCTTCTCCCCTCACTCTCCTTTTCCCCTCACTCTCCTGCTCCCCTCACTCTCCTTCTCCCCTCACTCTCATTTTCCCCTCACTCTCCTTTTCCCCTCACTCTCCTTTTCCCCTCACTCTCCTTTTCCCCTCACTCTCCTTTTCCCCTCACTCTCCTTTTCCCCTCACTCTCCTTTTCTTCTCACTCTCCTTTTCCCCTCACTCTCCTTTTCCCCTCACTCTCCTTTTCCCCTCACTCTCCTTTTCCCCTCACTCTCCTTTTCCCCTCACTCTCCTTTTCCCCTCACTCTCCTTTTCCCCTCACTCTCATTTCCCTCACTCTCATTTTCCCCTCACTCTCCTTTTCCCCTCCCAACTTTGCTGCTCAAGAAGATGTTTTGGAGTGAAGCATGGAGGCTGCAGTAAGAACAGCACAAGCAGAGGATGTCAGGGTCACTGAGGTTGGGAAAGATCTCCAAAACCATCGAGTCCCAGCTGTCCCCATGCCCACCTTGTCCCCAGCCCAGAGCACTGAGTGCCACCTCCTGCTGGAATTCTGGAGGCTGAGAATTCCAGGATTTCTGTGCTGCCAGGCATTGACCCCCAAGCAAACCCTGCACTGACCTGAGGCCGTGGAGAAGCTCCCAAAATTGAGTGACAGCGCTGGGATTGTGGGGGTGCAGTTTGGATAGAAGTGTGTGAGATCACAGGGTGCAAAACTGAGAGTTTAAGGGTTTAGTACATAGTAATGTATATGGGGCAAGGTGGAGGATTTAGAGCGTTGTCTAAGTCCTTCTTCTTCACCTTCTTCTTCTTGGTTTTGGGTGGTTTTTTCTAATTGGGTGAAAAAGGCCTGAATTGCAGGCCTTGGGTGGTCAATAATTGGGTCAAAAGTATGAATTACACAGGTGTCATTTCATTATTGGGTAAATAACACTTAAAAGGCCTTGGAAAGAGTTAGAGACAGAGCCATTTTCTACCTTGTTAGTTAGAGCCCACAGCTCATGAGACTGTAATATAGAATTAATAAACACCAAACCCAAACACAAAACTGCGACTCTCATGTGTTAATCCCGGTTCTAACATGAAGAAAAGAAGATAAAAACCAACAATGTCCAGCCCTTCCTTGGACACCTGCAGGGATCCCGGGCACTGCAAAGCTCCCTGGGCAGCCCCTGCCAAGGCCTGAGCACCCTTTCCATGGGGAAATTCCTGCTGCTGGCCAAGCTGAGCCTCCCCTGGCCCAGCCTGAGGCCGTTCCCTCTCCTCCTGGCCCTGTGGCCCTGGCACAGATCCCAGCTCCCACCTCCCAGCTCCATGCACACAATCCAACACTCCAGGGGGACTCCAGCATTTGAGCTCAGCCCTTTTCCTGCTCTCCCTTGTCAATCCCCACACAATTGCAACATTTCATGGGTTACAGCCTGAGGAGGCCGCACAAGGATGAAAAGAAATTCCAGCTCCAGAGCTTTCCAGACACACTTGAGTGTTGCCCTTTTCCTTGCACACCAGGATCCCTCATGCCAAGGCCTGAGCACTGTGGGAGGGAAAAAATGTTCCCAATGTCCACCCTGAGGCTCCCCTGGCCCAGCCTGAGGCCGTTCCCTCTCCTCCTGGCCCTGTGGCCCTGGGAGCAGAGCCCGACCCCCCCGGCTGTCCCCTCCTGGCAGGGACTTGTGCAGAGCCACAAGGTCCCCCCTGAGCCTCCTTTGCTCCAGGCTCAGCCCCTTCCCAGCTCCCTCAGCCCCTCCTGGGCCTTCAGCCCTTTCCTACAAGAACAAATTAAATAGAAAACCCTGCCCAGGACAGGTGTGCACCCCTGCCTCCCTCTGCCACCAGCTGAGCACCAGGAATGACAAAACAGAAAGGGCAGGAGAAAGTTCTGAACCATCCCAGCTCCCACAGCTCTAAGACATCTGTTCTGCAGAACTGGAGGACAAAGAGTGGCTGAAGGGAGACCATGAGGGCAAGGATGCACAACCAAGGCAAATATCTGATATTTAATCCAAACCTGCTCGGTCTGAACCCCGAAGCCGTCCCCCTTTCTCCTGTCACTCCATTTCTTGTACATAATCCCTCTCCTTTTCTCCCTCCAGGACTGTAAATCCATTTTCCCACAGAGAAAAGCGGGATATGCTGCATCCCAGCAGACAGCTCTCCCTCACTCCTCCCTTTATTTTTATTTTTCATTTTTTTTTCCTTCCTCCTTCCAGCTCGAAAAACTCATTGGGATGACAACCTTTGGTGGAGATGTGTTCAACAAGGCCCCCATTGTCTCCGACAGGTGTGAGATTGGGATTGAGCGGGTGCCAGCAGCGCCGGTATCAGCGCCAGCTCCCGGAGCTGCAAACACCCCACAACCCTCCCGTCATCCCGCCACAGCCAGCCAGGGACTCTGCAATTTAAGGCTTAAAACACACACACACACCATAAATCAGAGGAGGATGTACCAGCCAAGCGTCAGCTCCTTGGGCAGGTGCCTGCAGACCGTCTGTGCTCATCAGAGCCGGCCTCTCGCGCTCGTTGGAAACATTTATGATTATTTTTTTCTCTAGAAGATGAGAGAGGTTGGGTGGAGCAGCCAGCTCAGACACATTTCCATGTGCCCTATCTTGCCCCAACAGCCCTGCTGTGCTCGATTTCTGGAGGCAGCTCGCCTCGTAAAGCCTCTTTATTCCGAGTGCAGGAAGGGAAGGAATTACATCTCGGGGAAATGTTTAATGTACAAATACAAAAAAATCACATGGACGTGCCCTCGGTAGGCACCACCCTCCCGAAACAAAACCGTGCCCTGCCACGGCAGTTTGGGAGCTTCTGAACATGATCAAACAAGCACAGGGATTAGCACAGCTGTTTGTCTTTTCTTTTCTTTTTTACTTTCTTTCTTTCTCTCGTCTTTCTGTCTGTTTTTCGTCTTTCGTCTTTCTGTCTTTTTCTTTCTCTTTCTTTCTCTCTCTCTTTCTTTCTCTCTCTCTCTTTTTCTCTTTCTTCTTTCTTTCTTTCTCTTTCTTTCTTTCTTCCTTCCTTCCTCTCTTTCTTTTTCTTTCTTTCTTTTCTTTCTTTTCTTTCTCTCTTTCTTCTCTTTCTCTCTCTCTCTCTCTCTCTCTCTTTCTTTCTTTCTTTCTCTCTCTCTCTCTCTCTTTCCTCCCTCCCTCCCTGACCCCTGCAGCTCCCAGGCTGTCCTGGCCCCGTCCCCCTGCAGCTCCTGCTGGCCCAGGCAGGGGGAGGTGGATGCTGGAGCCCACCCTGGGCACAGAGCCTGGCACAGACACCCAGGGGTGGCTTTGCCTCACTGGAAATGTCTCCTTCCCTTTCCATGGAATCCCTGAGGCTGGAAAATCCCTCCCAGCCCAGGCAGTCCCGGCTGTGCCCCATGGGCACCTTGTCCCCAGCCCAGAGCACTGAGTGCCACCTCCAGGTGACACCTGCAGGGATCCCGGGCACTGCAAAGCTCCCTGGGCAGCCCCTGCCAAGGCCTGAGCACCTTTTCCATGGGGAAATTCCTGCTGCTGGCCAAGCTGAGCCTCCCCTGGCCCAGCCTGAGGCCGTTCCCTCTCCTCCTGGCCCTGTGGCCCTGGCACAGATCCCAGCTCCCACCTCCCAGCTCCATGCACACAATCCAACACTCCAGGGGGACTCCAGCATTTGAGCTCAGCCCTTTTCCTGCTCTCCCTTGTCAATCCCCACACAATTGCAACATTTCATGGGTTACAGCCTGAGGAGGCCGCACAAGGATGAAAAGAAATTCCAGCTCCAGAGCTTTCCAGACACACTTGAGTGTTGCCCTTTTCCTTGCAGACCAGGATCCCTCATGCCAAGGCCTGAGCACTGTGGGAGGGAAAAAATGTTCCCAATGTCCACCCTGAGGCTCCCCTGGGCCAGCCTGAGGCCGTTCCCTCTCCTCCTGGCCCTGTGGCCCTGGGAGCAGAGCCCGACCCCCCCGGCTGTCCCCTCCTGGCAGGGACTTGTGCAGAGCCACAAGGTCCCCCCTGAGCCTCCTTTGCTCCAGGCTCAGCCCCTTGCCCAGCTCCCTCAGCCCCTCCTGGGCCTCCAGCCCCTTCCCCAGCTCCCTGCCCTGCCCTGGACACGCTCCAGCCCCTCCAGGGCTCTCCTGCAGGAGCCACATCTGGACACAGCCCTGGAGCACAGAGGGACAATCCCTGCCCTGCTCCTGCTGGACACAATTCCTCACCCAACCCAGCTGCCATCGACCTCTTGCCCCCCTGGGCACCCCTGGGCTCGTGTCCAGCACCCCCAGGTCTTTTCCTTCACTTTCTCACTTTTCCCCTTTCCAAGTGAACTCCAGTGTTCACTTTTCTGCTGTGTGGCAGAGCCGCTCCTGTTTGTTGACGGATTCCTTTCCCCGTCAACTCATTAATCCCAAATTCAAATTCACCGATGGTTTTGCATGGCAAATTGCTCATTTTTATGTAGCTCTCAAGGATATCAAAGCCACGGCGCTTCGGAGCAGTCGTTCACAGGTTGCAGAACGAGGAGCATTGTTTGGACGTGGGAATTGGAAAATGAAATCCACCTTTATGCAAGGAGAGCTGAAAGCACCACCAGCACTCAGCCAGCTGTAAATCATCACCCCAATAAATACAAGTGTTGCCTTTCACTCAGTGATGGGCACTCAGTGATTTTTTTTTCCATGCAAAGGTATTCTGGTTTCATTGGTTTTTGTTGGTATTGATCACTTGAATTTAATTCCCAAGAAGAGACCAAATTGGCCAAGTGATTTGTAAAATATTTGTAATTAAATGTGCAAAAGGCCAAAAGGAAGTGGGATTGTTCAGCCTGGCCAGGAGAAGCTTTGGGCTGAGCTCAGGGTGGCCTTGCAGGGCCTGAAGGAGCTGCAGGAACCCTGGAGAGAGACAATTCCCAAGGGCTGCAGGGACAGCACACAGGGAATGGCTTCAGACTGGTATAAATAGATTTATTTTGGATATTGGGAAGAAATTCATCCCTGTGAGGGTGAGGAGGGGTTGGGCTGGAATTCCCAGATTTGCTGTGGCTGCCCCTGGATCCCTGGCAGTGTCCCAGGCCAGGTTGGACATTGGGGCTTGGAGCAGCCTGGGACAGTGGGAGGTGTCCCTGCCCATGGCAGGGGTGGCACTGGATGATCCTTTAAGCTCCCTTCGAAATCCAAGCAATTTCTGACAATTATTTCTATTTCCACCCCATTTTTGTGTACCTGACCAAAAAGATTCCAAACTTTTGAATGAAAATTCCTGTAGCTGAGCACCAAACCCTGGAAGCTCCCAGAATCCCTGACACTGAACTGAGCATTTTTACCCCACACAAACCAACCAAAGAAAACCTCAGACACAGACCTGGGAATTTCTTGTTGGAATTCAAACCCACAATTTTTCTGACAGCCCTCTTGAATATCCTCACGGTTTTTGATGCTTTTAAGTTGTACAAACAGGCTGGGAATGGTCAGCTGGAGCCTCTTTGATTATCTAATGTGCACTTCCCCAGGTCACTGAGTGCCATCCCCAGCCCATTGTTCCTGTGCCCGTGAACAATCCCCGTTTGTTGGGGTCATGACAGGCTGAACACACAGGGAAAGCTGGGCCAGGAGTTTGCCAAGGTGTTGTGTGTACTCAGCCACATGAAAGGAGCCCTGTGAGCGCTGGCACCACGTGGGCTCCCGAGGGAACCATCCCGTTCCATGCAACGTCCTGCTGAAGGCCTGGCAGAGGGGCCTTGTGGATAAATCCCAGAATTAAGGTTGGAAACACCCTCCAAGATCATTTGTGTGATGCCCACTGAGCCCAGAGCACTGAGAACCATGTTCAGACCTTCCCTGGACACCTCCAAACCTCCCTGGGCCTTCTGAGGCCTGGCAGAGGAACCTTTGAAAGGGGCTGTGGATAAATCCCAGAATCCCAGAATTAAGGTTGGAAAAGCCCTCCAAGATCATTTGCCTGATGCCCACCCAGCCCAGAGCAGCAAGGGCCATGTTCAGACCTTCCTTGGACACCTCCAAACCTCCCTGGGCACCTCTAAACCTCCCTGGGCAGCCCTTTCCAAGGCCTGCCAGAGGAGCCTTTGAAAGGAGCTGAGGATAAATCCCAGAATCCCAGAATTAAGGTTGGAAAAGCCCTTCAAGATCATATGCCTGATGCCCACTAAACCCGAAGCACTGAGAACCACGTTCAGACCTTCCTTGGACACCTCCAAACCTCCCTGGGCAGCCCCTTCCAAGGCCTGGCAGAAGAGCCTTGTGGATAAATCCCAGAATTAAGGTTGGAAAAACCCTCCAAGATCATTTGCCTGATGCCCACCCAGCCCAGAGCACCGAGAACTACGTTCAGACCCTGGACACCTCCAAACCTCCCTGGACAGCCCCTTCCAAGGCCTGGCAGAAGAACCTTTGGATAAATCCCAGAATTAAGGTTGGAAAAGCCCTCCAAGATCATTTGTGTGATGCCCACCCAGCCCAGAGCACTGAGAACCACATTCAGACCTTCCCTGGATACCTCCAAACCTCTCTGGGCCTTCTGAGGCCTGGCAGAGGAGCCTTTGAAAGGAGCTGTGGATAAATCCCAGAATCCAAGAATTAAGGCTGGAAAAGCCCTCCAAGATCATTTGTGTGATACCCACTGAGCCCAGAGCACCGAGGGTCACATTCAGACCTTCCTTGGACACCTCCAAACTCCCCTGGGCCTTCCAAGGCCTGGCAGAGGAACCTTTGAAAGGAGCTGTGGATAAATCCCAGAATTAAGGTTGGAAAAGCCCTCCAAGATCATTTGCCCAATGCCCACCGAGCCCAGAGCACTGAGGGTCATGTTCAGAACTTCTCTGGACACCTCTAAACCTCCCTGGGCCTTCCAAGGCCTGGCAGAGGAGCCTTGTGGATAAATCCCAGAATTAAGGTTAGGAAAGCCCTCCAAGATCATTTGCCTCATGCCCAGAGCACTGAGGGTCACGTTCAGACCTTCCCTGGACACCTCCAAACCTCCCTGGGCAGCCCCTTCTGAGGCCTGGCAGAGGAACCTTGTGGATAAATCCCAGAATTAAAGCTGGAAAAGCCCTCCAAGATAATTTGTGTGATGCCCACTGAGCCCAGAGAACCAAGGGCCACGTTCAGACCTTCCCTGGACACCTCCAAACCTCCCTGGGCAGCCCCTTCTGAGGCCTGGCAGAGGAACCTTGTGGATAAATCCCAGAATTAAAGCTGGAAAAGCCCTCCAAGATCATTTTCCTGATGCCCACTGAGCCCAGAGAACCAAGGGCCACGTTCAGACCTTCCCTGGACACCTCCAAACCTCTCTGGACAGCCCCTTCCAAGGCCTGACTGCCTTCTCCAGGAAGGAATTTTTCCTAATTATCCAACTAAACCTCCCCTGGCACAGCTCGAGGCCGTTTCCTCTCATCCTGTCCCTGTTCCCAGGGAGCAGAGCCCCAGCTCAAGTTTGGAGACGTTCAGCTCAGGATTTGAGGGCAAAGAACTCCAATTACAAAATCCAGGTGGCATCTCCTGGCAGCTGGGCAGCGCCAGGTGAAGGAGAAGCTGCTTTCAGTGGGTGTTTGTTTTCGGGGTAAGGAGCTCTTATTTATTTCTTTTTTCTGCTTGTTTTATTTACCACGGAAGGTAATTTGAGCTCTGCTATCCCAACCCCAGTGTGTTCTGCCAAGAGAGGGGATTAGAGAGGAGAATGCTGCGGAAAGAAACTTGGGTTTGTCTGTGAAGGACTCGGGGAGATTTGATTTACCGAGGTTTTGCAATCTGAGATTTTCATCTTCCTCATGACTGGGCCAGTCAAGGGCCAAGAAAATGATTTGAGGGCCAGAGGGGAACAACCCCAAACATGAGAAAACCTCAAATGCTGAACATTTACCATCCAGATTTCAGAATCACAGAATGGTTTGGATCAGAAGGGACCTTAAAAATCATTTTGTTCCAACCCCTGCCATGGGCAGAGACACCTCCCACTATCCCAGGGTGCTCAAACCTGGCCTTGGACACTGCCAGGGATCCAGGGGCAGCCACAGCTGCTCTGGGAATTCCATCCCAGCCTCTCCTCACCCTCATGGGGAACAATTCCTTCCCAATATCCCACCCAGCCCTGCCATCTTCCATCTTAAAATAATTCTCCCTTTTTCTATCGCTCCATTCCCTTCTCCAAAATCCCTCTCCAGACTTCTCCTAAGCCTCCATTCTGTTTTTGGAATCTTCCCACCACACTTTTGTATTTTTTTGTTTTCCAGCTTTTTTTTTTCCCTTGTCTGCAATCATCCTCGTCTTTAACCCTTCCTGAAAGATTTTCTGGATAATTTCTGAACAGAAATCCTCACCCTCATGGGGAACAATCCCTGCCCAATATCCCACCCAGCCCTGCCATCTTCCATCTTAAAATAATTCTCCCTTTTTCTACTGCTCCATTCCCTTCTCCAAAATCCCTCTCCAGACTTCTCCTAAGCCTCCATTCTGTTTTTGGAATCTTCCCACCACACGTTTGTATTTTTTTTTGTTTTCCAGATTTTTTTTTTCCTTGTCTGCAATCAGAGACCGGGGCAGAATCTCTTCAGCCCTTCCTGAAGGTTTTTTCAGGATCATTTCTGAACAAAAATCCTCACCCTCATGGGGAACAATTCCTTCCCAAGATCCCATCCAGCCCTGCCATCTTCCATCTTAAAATAATTCCCCCTTTTTCTATCGCTCCATTCCCTTCTCCAAACTTCTCATAATTTCTCAAAATCCCTCTCCAGACTTCTCTTAAGCCTCCATTTTGTTTTCGGAATCTTCCCACCACACATTTGTTTTTTTTATTTTCCAGCTTTTTTTTTTTCCCTTCTTTGCAATCAGAGACTGGGGCAGAATCTCTTCAACCCTTCCTGAAGGTTTTTCTGGATCATTTCTGAACAAAAATCCTCACCCTCATGGGGAACAATTCCTGCCCAAGATCCAGTTTAAAGCTGCCCTGGGGGCAGGCAGAGAGATTTACTTTGAACACCTCCAGGATGAGATGAGGGAGCCAGGCTGAGATGTTTCCATGGAAAAGGAAGAGCCCCAGCAGACAAAAACAGCCCCTGAGGTAGAGCTGAGAGATGCCACCCCAAAAATGAGGAGAAGAGCACAGAAACTCCACCTTGGAGAGGTGAGAGAGATAAAGGAGCAAAGAGCAAGCCCAGGGAATTATCTGGGACAATCCTGGCACAAAATTCCTGCCCTGGGTCAGAGATCAGCTCTGCTTTCCCAAGGATGTAACAGAGCAGGGCTCAGGGAGTGGAAGGGGATCAGACCAAAAAAACCAGGAGGAATCACCCTGAAAGTCCAAAACTGAGCTGGGAGTGCTTGTCCCTGCCTGCAGCTCTGGGGATCCATCCCTTCTCCCGTGGTAAAAGCCATGGACTGATTAATGACAATAAATCTGTGCCTGGGCATGAGCTGCCCAATTTTAGAGCTGCCTAAACACTCAGGGAGAGGATTTTCCAAAGGCAGGGAAAACTCTGGGGACTGGTTTATCTGAGGTCCAAAAATCCTCCTGAAACACCTTTCTGCTTCCTGAGTTTTCCTAAATGCTCTGTCAGAAATCAAACTCACAACTATTTGCCTAAAAAAATCGTGGAATTAGTGTCAAGATGGAGAACAAAATACAGATACTTCAACTTCTCTGCTCAAAACCCCTATAAAAGCCATGGACTGACTGATGACAACAAATCTGTGCCTGGGCACGAGCTGCCCAATTTTAGAGCTGCCTAAACACTCAGGGAAAGGGTTTTTCAAAGGGAAAATTCTGGGGACTGGTTTCTCTGTGGTTTAAATCCTTGGACACCTCCAAAAATCCTCCCTTCTGATTCTTGAGTTTTCCTAAATGCTCTATCAAAAATCAAACTATTCTCAATTATTTGCTTAAAAAAATTATGGAATTAGTGTCAAAACGTAGAACTAAATACAGATCCCTCAACTTCTCTGCTCAAAACCCCTATAAAAGCCATGGACTGATTAATGACAATAAAATTGTGCCTGGGCATGACCTGCCCAATTTTAGAGCTGCCTAAACACTCAGGGAGAGGATTTTCCAAAGGGAAAACTCTGGGACTGGTTTCTCTGAGGTTTAAATCCTTGGACAACTCAAAAAATCCTCCTGAAGCACCTTTCTGCTTCCTGAGTTTTCCTAAATGCTCCGTCAAAAATCAAACTCACAATTATTTGCTTAAAAAATCATGGAATTAGTGTCAAAATGTCGAACTAAATACAGATCTCTCAACTTCTCAAAACCGTGGTAAAAGACATGAATTGATTAATGACAATAAATCTGTGCCTGGGCATGAGCTGCCCAATTTTAGAGCTGCCTAAACACTCAGGGAGAGGATTTTCCAAAGGGAAAACTCTGGGGACTGGTTTCTCTGAGGTCCAAAAATCCTCCTGAAACACCTTTCTGCTTCCTGAGTTTTCCTAAATGCTCTGTCAGAAATCAAACTATTCTCAATTTTTTGCTTAAAAAAATAATGGAATTAGTGTCAAAACATAGAACAAGACACTTCTCTGCTCAAAACCCCTATAAAAGCCATGGACTGATTAATGACAATAAATCTGTGCCTGGGCACGAGCTGCCCAATTTTAGAGCTGCCTAAACACTCAGGGAGAGGGTTTTCCAAAGGGAAAACTCTGGGACTGCTTTCTCTGAGGTCCAAAAATCCTCCTGAAACACCTTTCTGCTTCCTGAGTTTTCCTAAATGCTCTGTCAGAAATCAAACTCTTCTCAATTATTTGCTTTAAAACATAATGGAATTAGTGTCAAAACGTAGAACTAAATACAGATCTCTCAACTTCTCAAAACCGTGGTAAAAGACATGAATTAATTAATGACAATAAATCTGTGCCTGGGCATGAGCTGCCCAATTTTAGAGCTGCCTCAACACTCAAGGAGAGGATTTTCCAAAGGGAAAACTCTGGGACTGGTTTCTCTGAGGTTTAAATCCTTGGACACCTCCAAAAATCCTCCCTTCTGATTCTTGAGTTTTCCTAAATGCTCTATCAAAAATCAAACTATTCTCAATTATTTGCTTAAAAAAATTATGGAATTAGTGTCAAAACGTAGAACTAAATACAGATCCCTCAACTTCTCTGCTCAAAACCCCTATAAAAGCCATGGACTGACTGATGACAACAAATCTGTGCCTGGGCACGAGCTGCCCAATTTTAGAGCTGCCTAAACACTCAGGGAGAGGATTTTCCAAAGGGAAAACTCTGGGACTGGTTTATCTAAGGTTTAAATCCTTGGACAACTCAAAAAATCCTCTTGAAACAGCTTTCTGCTTCCTGAGTTTTCCTAAATGCTCTGTCAGAAATCAAACTCTTCTCAATTATTTGCTTTAAAAATTATGGAATTAGTGTCAAAACATAGAACAAGACACTTCTCTGCTCAAAACCGTGGTAAAAGACATGAATTGATTAATGACAATAAATCTGTGCCTGGGCATGACCTGCCCAATTTTAGAGCTGCCTAAACACTCAGGGAAAGGGTTTTTCAAAGGGAAAATTCTGGGGACTGGTTTCTCTGTGGTTTAAATCCTTGGACACCTCCAAAAATCCTCCCTTCTGATTCTTGAGTTTTCCTAAATGCTCTGTCAAAAATCAAACTCACAATTATTTGCTTAAAAAAATCATGGAATTAGTGTCAAAACATAGAATTAAATATAGATCCCTCAACATCTCTCTTCTCGAAACCCAAGAATTCCTTTTTTTGTTTGTTTTTATTTAGAGTTATCCTCGAGGATGCTCCATGTGCTGGGAAAAAAACAGGAGAAAAAAACTTGGTGGAAGTGCAGGTGTTGCCTGGGCACTGAGATCATATTTGTTGCTTTCCCTGCTGCTTTTCCAGCCCCAGGAAGTGCCAGACATTTGGAATATGAAGATCGGTATCTCAAATATATCGACACTTGGAAATCTGGCGGATTAACCGCCATGGCATCACTTTTTCCATTCGTTGATGGAAAAGCCAAACAATTTCAAGCCTTTTTTTTGTTTTGTTTTGTTTTGTTTTGTTTCCCAAGCTGGATGTGAAGCTCTTGAGCAAGGCTGAGGCCCTGGAGCTGCTGGGAACGCTGGGCAGGTGTTGAGGAATTGGATCCTCACCTCGCTCTGCCCCGCGTGGGAGGGACAAATCTGTGGCTGAAGGGGAGGAATCCTGGAGATCCTGGAGCTGGAAAGGCCATGGAGGCTCCAGCACAAGTGGGATTTATCCAGGGAATTGCTGAGGGCCACGTGGGAATGGGGAGTTTGCAGGGCAAGGTTTTGTCTTGAGATTGAGATAAAACAGAGGAAAGGGTTGAGACTCATGGAATCCTGGAATCCTGGAATCCTGGAATCCTGGAATGGTTTGGGGTGGAAAGGACCTTAAAGCTCATCCCATTCCAACAGAAATCATGGGCAGGGACATCTCCCACTGTCCCAGGCTGCTCCAAACCCCAATGTCCAACCTGGCCTTGGACACTGCCAGGGATCCAGGGGCAGCCACAACAAATCTGGGAATTCCAGCCCAGCCCCTCCTCACCCTGCCAGGGAACAATTCCTGATTCCCAAGATCCCATCAAATCCTACTTTGAAGCCATTCCCTGTGTCCTGTCCCTCCAGGCCTTGTCCCCAGTCCCTCTGCAGCTCTGCTGGAGCCCCTTCAGGCCCTGGCAGGGGCTCTGAGCTCTCCCTGGAGCTTCTCCTCTCCAGGTGAGCACCCCCAGCTCTCCCAGCCTGGCTCCAGAGCACAGAGAGAAGCTCCCAAACCTTCTCCTGTGTGTCCTGGAGAATTAAAACTCTATGGATGAAACCAGTGGTGCAGAGAATTGAATGGAAGCAAAGATGGGCCTGGAGAGCCACACCTCGTGCTCTGCACTCACAGAGCAAAATCCATCTTAAAATCCATCTTAAAATCCATCTTAAAATCCATCTTGGTGTGTCTGAGAGCCCCTGGAAGACATCCAGGGCTGCTCTGATCCTTAGGAACCATCTCCTCATTCCCAACCTAAATTCATTGACAGTTTAGGGGAGAACAATTTGTTCTGGAGCCAGCACCAAATGGTTCTGCTCCCTCCCTGCTGCCGGGAATTGTCCTTCCTTTTTTCCTTTTTTCTTCTGGAAATCTGAGTCCACCTGGCTCTGCCAACCCCTCCTCGATTGATCTGTGCTCTTCTCCAATTGTTCTGCCAGGGAAATGTCCCAGGAATAAAGGAGATTCCCAATGGGATTCCTGAGGCTGCTCCCGTTCCTGGGTTGCTGCTGGGTGTCCCCAGCCCTGTCACAGCTGAAACATTTGTGGCAGCCACTGAGTTTTTATCCCTGTCCAAATCCACCTTTGGGGAGGATCCAAAGGGAATGACAGACTTTAAAAATTGTGGTTCCTGCTGTGAGGGGCCTCATTCCACAGGGGGTGAAATGATTGAGTTAAAAAAATGATGTGGAGGTGCAGAGACAAGAAAAAAACCCAATATATTAATATCTAATAATTCTCTAATAACTGCAATTATTAGAGAATTATTAGATATTAATATATTAACTATTAACTGTAATTAATATTATTAGATATTAATAATTATTAGATATTATTAATAACTGCAGTTAGTTTATTATGCACATTTTAGAGGATCATGGAATGGTTGGGGTTGGAAGGGACCTTAAAAATCATCCAAATCCAGGGCAGGGACATTTTCCACGATCCCAGAGTGCTCCAAGCCCTGTCCTTGGACACTTCCAGAATTCCAGGGGCAGCCACAGAGATATCTTGAAAATCCCTTCCAACCCAAACCATTCCATAATTCTATAAACCAGGAGCTTTATATCTCTGTTTGCAGCAGGGAGGTGTGAAAAAATCACGGATTTTTCCCTCAGGATGGATTTCCACGGGCCAAAATTCCATAGGAATTGTTGTGCTCACCAGTTTGGGTGCAAACTGGTTTGTGACACCACAAATGGACACCAGGATGCCTGAGAAAGGAAAACTGTGGAAGTTTCTGATGGAATTCTAGGTGAATATTATGAAATAATAATATGAAATATTGCTGAGCAATAATTGCAAATTACATCTGCACTCTCAGAAAAAAGATATTTCTCTCTATAAAAATTCCTCTTTTTTAATGGAGCCCTGCCAGCTCCACAGATTTGGTTGGCAAAATATTTTGGGAAGGCATCCCCACTTCCAGGAATTCCCTGTGGCTGTGGCACCGAGGTCGTCATCACAGGGAGGCTTCAACTCCTTTTTCCCACCCTGGAGTTTTTGGTGGCTGCTGGCATGGAAGGGAATGGGAAGGAGGAAGAACATTTCATTTCCTCCTCCTCCAGAGCAGGATCCCGGTGGGAATTCATTCTCCAGGAGATGGAGGGGGATCCGTTAAAGGATGGAGCAAGATGGATGTGCCCCAAATTGGGGTGGGGAAACCCTCTGGGGGTGGAGAGAACATCCAGAAGGGCTGGATCCAGCCCTGAGCAGAGCCAACAGGAGAATGCCAAGCTGGGGCAGCACTGTCTCCACATTCCAGGGGCTGTTTTTTGGGATGGAGAGGCTTTGAATCCACTGGGAAGGGGATGATCTGCTGGGAAAGCACCACGTGCTGGGTGAAACCCAGGGAGACACCAGAGTGTCCAAAGGGAATGGGAATAGATCAGATTTTAACCTGTGGCAAAACGGGAAGAGCTGGGATCCTGGTGTCCAAAAGGAATGGAAATGTATCAGTTTTATGGAAATATATGAATTTTAAACCTATGGCATAATGGGAATTCCCTGATCCTGGTGTCCAAAAGGAATGGGAATATATCAGATTTTAACCTATGGCACAATGGCAAGAGCCAGGGATTCCCTGATCCCGCTGACCAAAGGGAATGGAAATAGATCAGTTCTTAACCTATGGCATAACAGGAATTCCCTAATCCCGGTGTTCAAAGGGAATGGAAACATATCAGTTTTATGGAAATACATGAGTTTTTAACCTGTGGTACAATGGGAAGAGCTGGGAATTCTCTGATGCTGGTGTCCAATGGAAATATATGAGTTTTTAACCTGTGGCACAATGGGAAGAGCCAGGAATTCCCTGATCCTGGTGTCCCAAGGGAATGGAAATAGATCAGTTTTATGGAAATATATGAGTTTTCAACCTATGGCACAATAGGAATTCCCTGATCCTGGTGTCCAAAGGGAATCAGATTTTAACTTATGACACAACAGGAAGAGCTGGGAATTCCCTGATCCTGGTGTCCAATGGAAACATATCAGTTTTATGGAAATACATGAGTTTTTAACCTGTGGTACAATGGGAAGAGCTGGGAATTCCCTGATCCTAGTGTCCCAAGGGAATGGAAATACATCAGTTTTTAAGCTATAGCACAACAGGAATTCCCTGATCCTGGTGTCCAAAAGGAATGCAAATGTATCAGTTTTATGGAAATATATGAATTTTTAACCTGTGGCATAATGGGAAGAGCTGGGAACTCCCTGATCCTGGTATTCAAAAGGAATGGAAATATATCAGTTTTATGGAAATATATGAGTTTTTAACCTATATAGCAATAATATAGGGAATAGATCAATTTTTAACCTGTGGCACAATTGGAAGAGCTGGGAATTTCCTGATCCTGGTGTCCCAAGGGAATGGGAGTATATCAGTTCTTAACCTATGGCACAACAGGAACTCCCTGATGCCGGTGTCCAAAGGGAATGGAAACATATCAGTTTTATGGAAATATATGAGTTTTTAACCTGTGGCATAATGGGAAGAGCCAGGAATTCCCTGATCCTGGTGTCCAAAGGGAATCAGATTTTAACTTATGACCCAACAGGAAGAGCTGGGAATTCCCTGATCCTGGTGTCCAATGGAAACATATCAGTTTTATGGAAATATATCAGTTTTTAACCTGTGGCATAATGAGAAGAGCTGGGAATTCCCTTATCCTGGTGTCCCAAGGGAATGGGAATAGATCAGTTTTTAAGCTATAGTACAACAGGAATTCCCTGATCCTGGTGTCCAAAAGGAATGGAAATGTATCAGTTTTATGGAAATATATGAATTTTTAACCTGTGGCATAATGGGAAGAGCTGGGAACTCCCTGATCCTGGTGTCCAAAGGGAATAAAAAATCAGATTTTAACCTATGGCACAACAAGAATTCCCTGACGCTCGTGTCCAACAGGAATGGAAATAGATCAGTTTTATAGAAATACATCAGTTTTCAAGCTATGGCACAACAGGAAGAGCTGAGAATTCCCTGATCCTGGTGTCCAAAGGGAATAGATCAGTTTTATGGAAATATATAAGTTTTTAACCTGTGGCATAATGGGAAGAGCCAGGAATTCCCTGATCCTGGTGTCCCAAGGGAATGGAAATAGATCAGTTTTATGGAAATATATGAGTTTTCAACCTATGGCACAATAGGAATTCCCTGATCCTGGTGTCCAAAGGGAATCAGATTTTAACTTATGACACAACAGGAAGAGCTGGGAATTCCCTGATCCTGGTGTCCAATGGAAACATATCAGTTTTATGGAAATATATGAGTTTTTAACCTGTGGCACAATGGGAAGAGCTGGGAATTCCCTTATCCTGGTGTCCAAAGGAGGGAATATATCAGATTTTAACTTATCAGATTTTAACAGGAAGAGCTGGGAATTCCCTGATCCTGGTGTCCAAAGGGAATGGGAATACATCAGTTTTTAAGCTATAGCACAACAGGAATTCCCTGATCTTGGTGTCCAAAGGGAATGGAAATGTATCAGTTTTATGGAAATATATGAATTTTTAACCTGTGGCATAATGGGAAGAGCCAGGAATTCCCTGATCCTGGTGTCCAAAGGGAATCAGATTTTAACTTATGACACAACAGGAAGAGCTGCAAATTCCCTGATCCTGGTGTCCAATGGAAACATATCAGTTTTATGGAAATATATCAGTTTTTAACCTGTGGCATAATGGGAAGAGCTGGGAATTTCCTCATCCTGGTGTCCAAAGGGAATAAAAAATCAGATTTTAACCTGTGGCACAATGGGAAGAGCTGGGAATTCCCTGATCCTGGTGTCCAAAGGAGGGAATATATCAGATTTTAACCTATCAGATTTTAACAGGAAGAGCTGGAAATTCCCTGATCCTGGTGTCCAAAGGGAATGGAAATAGATCAGTTTTATGGAAAGATATGAATTTTTAACCTGTGGCATAATGAGAAGAGCTGGGAATTCCCTGATCCTGCTGTCTAAAGGGAATAGATCAGATTTTAACTTATGGCACAGTGGGAAGATCTGAGAATTCCCTGATCCTGGTATCCAAAAGGAATGGAAATAGATCAGTTTTATGGAAATATATGAATTTTTAACCTATATATCAATAATATAGGGAATTGATCAGTTTTTAACCTGTGGCACAATGGGAAGAGCTGGGAATTCCCTGATCCTGGTGTCCCAAGGGAATGGGAGTATATCAGTTCTTAACCTATGGCACAACAGGAACTCCCTGATGCCGGTGTCCAAAGGGAATGGAAACATATCAGTTTTATGGAAATATATGAATTTTTAACCTGTGGCATAATGGGAAGAGCTGGGAATTCTCTGATGCTGGTGTCCAATGGAAATATATGAGTTTTTAACCTGTGGCATAATGGGAAGAGCCAGGAATTCCCTGATCCTGGTGTCCAAAGGGAATCAGATTTTAACTTATGACCCAACAGGAAGAGCTGGGAATTCCCTGATCCTGGTGTCCAATGGAAACATATCAGTTTTATGGAAATATATCAGTTTTTAACCTGTGGCATAATGAGAAGAGCTGGGAATTCCCTGATCCTGGTGTCCCAAGGGAATGGGAATACATCAGTTTTTAAGCTATAGTACAACAGGAATTCCCTGATCCTGGTGTCCAAAAGGAATGGAAATGTATCAGTTTTATGGAAATATATGAATTTTTAACCTGTGGCATAATGGGAAGAGCTGGGAACTCCCTGATCCTGGTGTCCAAAGGGAATAAAAAATCAGATTTTAACCTATGGCACAACAAGAATTCCCTGACGCTCGTGTCCAACAGGAATGGAAATAGATCAGTTTTATAGAAATACATCAGTTTTCAAGCTATGGCACAACAGGAAGAGCTGAGAATTCCCTGATCCTGGTGTCCAAAGGGAATAGATCAGTTTTATGGAAATATATGAGTTTTTAACCTATGGCACAATGGGAGTTCCCTGATCCTGGTGTCGAAAAGGAATGGGAATAGATTTTATGGAAATAGATCAGTTTTTAACCTATGGCACAATGGGAATTCCCTGATCCTGGTGTCTAAAGGGAATATATCAATTTTTAACCAATGGCACAGTGGGAAGAGCTGGGAATTCCCTGATCCTGGTATTCAAAAGGAATGGAAATAGATCAGTTTTATGGAAATATATGAATTTTTAACCTATATATCAATAATATAGGGAATTGATCAGTTTTTAACCTGTGGCACAATGGGAAGAGCTGGGAATTCCCTGATCCTGATGTCCCAAGGGAATGGGAATAGATCAGTTCTTAACCTATGGCACAACAGGAATTCGCTGATGCTGGTGTCCAAAGGGAATGGAAACATATCAGTTTTATGGAAATACATGAGTTTTTAACCTGTGGCACAATAGGAAGAGCCAGGAATTCCCTGATCCTGGTGTCCAAAGGGAATCAGATTTTAACTTATGACACAACAGGAAGAGCTGGGAATTCCCTGATCCTGGTGTCCAATGGAAACATATCAGTTTTATGGAAATATATGAGTTTTTAACCTGTGGCATAATGGGAAGAGCTGGGAACTCCCTGATCCTGGTGTCCAAAGGGAATAAAAAATCAGATTTTAACCTATAGCACAACAAGAATTCCCTGACGCTCGTGTCCAACAGGAATGGAAATAGATCAGTTTTATAGAAATACATCAGTTTTCAAGCTATGGCACAACAGGAAGAGCTGAGAATTCCCTGATCCTGGTTTCCAAAGGGAATAGACCAGTTTTATGGAAATATATGAGTTTTCAACCTATGGCACAATGGGAGTTCCCTGATCCTGGTGTTGAAAAGGAATGGGAATAGATTTTATGGAAATATATCAGTTTTTAACCTATGGCACAACAGGAATTCCCTGACCCTGGAGTCCAAAGGGAATGGGAATGGATCAGTTTTATGGAAATATATGAATTTTTAACCTGTGGCATAATGGGAAGAGCTGGGAATTCCCTGATCCTGCTGTCTAAAGGGAATAGATCAGATTTTAACTTATGGCACAGTGGGAAGATCTGAGAATTCCCTGATCCTGGTATCCAAAAGGAATGGAAATAGATCAGTTTTATGGAAATATATGAATTTTTAACCTATATATCAATAATATAGGGAATTGATCAGTTTTTTACTTATGGCACAATGGGAAGAGCTGGGAATTCCCTGATCCTGGTGTCCCAAGGGAATGGGAATAGATCAGTTTTTAACCTATGGCACAACAGGAATTCCCTGATCCTGGTGTCCAAAGGGAATGGAAACATATCAGTTTTATGGAAATACATGAGTTTTTAACCTGTGGTACAATGGGAAGAGCTGGGAATTCTCTGATGCTGGTGTCCAATGGAAATATATGAGTTTTTAACCTGCGGCATAATGGGAAGAGCCAGGAATTCCCTGATCCTGGTGTCCAAAGGCAATCAGATTTTAACTTATGACACAACAGGAAGAGCTGGGAATTCCCTGATCCTGGTGTCCAATGGAAACATATCAGTTTTATGGAAATATATCAGTTTTTAACCTGTGGCATAATGGGAAGAGCTGGGAATTCCCTGATCCTGCTGTCTAAAGGGAATAGATCAGATTTTAACTTATGGCACAGTGGGAAGATCTGAGAATTCCCTGATCCTGGTATCCAAAAGGAATGGAAATAGATCAGTTTTATGGAAATATATGAATTTTTAACCTATATATCAATAATATAGGGAATTGATCAGTTTTTTACTTATGGCACAATGGGAAGAGCTGGGAATTCCCTGATCCTGGTATCCAAAAGGAATGGAAATAGATCAGTTTTATGGAAATATATGAATTTTTAACCTATGGCACGATGGGAAGATCTGGGAATTCCGTGCTCCTGGGAGGCTCTGGATCTCTTTGGGATCTGCGAGCCAATCCCAATGCCCCAAATCACCTGGAAACTGCATTTCCCAGCAGCCAAATGTGACAGACAGACAGACAGAGTGACAACCCCAACAAATCCCTCCTGAAACACCACAAATTCTTCTGATTCTGCTCAGGCCCAGCTTATGCAGCGAAATTAAAACCAGAAATATTAAAAATTAAAACCAGAAATATTAATAAAATAAAATTAAAAATTGGGGCTGGATGCGGGCGGGGAGGGAACAAAGCTCTTGGAATTCCCTGATTTTGGTGCTGCCCTTGACTCTCCTCCTGCTTTTCCTGGGAACTCTGATAAAACCAGGCTGTGGATTTATTTTTTTTGTCCCAGATCCCGATAGCAAAGACCTTGAAATGTCTTTTAAACAAAGCCTGGCGCACCTGGAGGAAGACAAAAGCAATAATCCCTCAGTCCTGGCGTTTGGTGTTAATTCAAAGGGTTGAGCTTTCAATGATCTGCCTCATTTTGCTTTTATTTTAAGTTTTTTCCTTTGGTTTTCATGGAATTCTTCCCTCCCAGAGCTGTCAGCAGTTTTTATTCCAGCCTCTGGTTTCCAGGGATTTTGGTCATAAAAAAGCAGGGGAAAGCAAACATAAGGTTACAAAATTCCCTTTGAAAAAAAAAGCAAACTCAGGTGTTTTAAGGTTATCAAACCTAAATAAAAAAAAGAAGCAGAGGTGTAGCTTAAAGTGATTATTTTTCCCTAGAGAAAGTAGCTTGATTTAATTAATTTTTCAGTAAATAATGAATAAATCCTCAGGTGAAAACAACACCAAACAGGTGGAAAATAATGGAGAATATTCCAGGCTGGATGGAGCTTGGAGCAACCTGGACCAGGGGAGGTTTCCCTGCTTGGTTTTAAGGTTCTTTTCCAACCCAAACCATTTTTGTTTTTATGATTCTGGGAACATTTTGTGGGCTAATTAAAAATAAAAAAGTTATTTAATTGCACATTTTTGGATGACATTCCTAACACCGTTTATTGATGCAATTTATTAATTCCACAGGAAACTTCTGGGCCTGAATTTTCAAATATTTCTGTTGGCCCCACAAAAAATTTCTGCTCTAAAGGAACTTTATGCTCATCTTTTTTTGGAATTAGCCACTCTGGTTAAATTTTTAAGCACTGTAAAATTAGGAATTGTGGGTTTAGTGCCAGGCTGGTGTTGAGAGAAACTCAGCCTTAATATATAGACAGAGATATTAATAATAATTATTATTTATATTTATATTTATATATTTAGGTTTAGTTTTATTTATATTTCATTCATATTAATTTTTATTTTTATTTTTATTTTTATTTTATTTTAGTTTTTATTTTTATTTCTTCTTATTTTTAATTTTTATTTTATTTTAGTTTTAGTTTTAGTTTCAGTTTTATTTATTTTTATTTTTATTTTTATTTTTAGATTTAGTTTAAGTTTAAATTTTAAATTTTTATTTTTATTTTATTTTTTATTTTTATTTTATTTATTTATATTTTTATTTTAGTTTTAGTTTTAGTTTTAGTTTTACTTTTAGTTTAAGTTTAAATTTTAAAATTTTTTTATTTTATTTTTTATTTTTATTTTTATTTTATTTATTTTTATTTTTTAATTTTTATTTTATTTTTTATTTTTATTTTACTTTTAATTTTTATTTTATTTTAAATTTTATTTTTATTTTTTATTTTTATTTTTTTATTTTTATTTTTATTTTGATTTCTATATAATAACCATAAATCTAAATGCCTTTCAAGGCTCTAAACCCCTCAGCACAGCTCACATGGCTCTGCCTGGTTTTTTATTTTCCCCTCTGCACAAAGCAAGGGGTGAACTGAGGTCAGAATCTCCTTTTTCTCTGCGTGGAGGTCAAATCCTTTGACATTTTACACTCGGCTCTGGCACGAAGTAATCTCTGAACTTAAACCATGTGGTGGAAGCTTTTCCTCCCCTTTGGTCTGGGAATTGGCCGTGGCTGAAACTTCCAAGGGAACAGGTGGACGTGGCTCCCTCCGTGTGATATGGAAGAAGCAGAAAACTCGATTAAATCCATTTATGGCCTCTGAATTCCACCCTTAACTTGGGTTTGAACCCGTGACACAAAAGGTTTTCTTCTCCCGTTCAAGGCTTGCTAAAATAGGAAGTTAAAACTGCCCTCGATCCTTTTCTAGCTGAAAACCTCAACAAATAAACAGTGGTTTAGTGGCATGGCAACGTGCCCCTTGCAATCCAAGAACTGCCCTGAGAGGTCTATTTTAGTTTTAGGGTTTTTATTTCTTTTTTTTTAAAGATGAGTGGGTTTGGATGAGTGGAGGATCAGCTTGTGGTTGCTACTGGTGGGAGTTAAAACAAAATTTAAACAAAATTCTGCTCTAAAGGAACCTTACGCACATATTTTTTTGGAATTAGCCACTCTGGTTAACTTTAAGCACTGTGAAATTAGGAATTGTGGGTTTAGTGCCTGGTCCAGGCTGGTGTTGGGAGAAACTCAACATTAATATATAGACAGAGATGTTTCTATTTGTAGTTGTAGTTGTAGTTGTAGTTGTAGTTGTAGTTCTAGTTCTAGTTCTGGTTCTGGTTCTGGTTCTGGTTCTGGTTCTGGTTCTGGATCTGGATCTGGTTCTGGTTCTGGATCTGGTTCTGGTTCTGGTTCTGGATCTGGTTCTGGTTTTGGATCTGGTTCTAGTTCTGGTTCTGGTTCTGGTTTTAGTTCTAGTTCTGGTTCTGGATCTGGATCTGGTTCTGGTTCTGGATCTGGATCTGGTTCTGGTTCTGGATCTGGTTCTGGTTCTGGTTTTGGATCTGGATCTGGTTCTAGTTCTGGTTCTGGTTCTGGTTTTAGTTCTAGTTCTGGTTCTGGATCTGGATCTGGTTCTGGTTCTGGATCTGGATCTGGATCTGGTTCTGGTTCTGGATCTGGTTCTGGTTCTGGTTTTGGATCTGGATCTGGTTCTAGTTCTGGTTCTGGTTCTGGTTTTAGTTCTAGTTCTGGTTCTGGATCTGGATCTGGTTCTGGTTCTGGTTCTGGATCTGGATCTGGATCTGGATCTGGTTCTGGTTCTGGATCTGGTTCTGGTTCTGGTTTTAGTTCTAGTTCTGGTTCTGGTTCTGGATCTGGTTCTGGTTCTGGTTTTAGTTCTAGTTCTAGTTCTGGTTCTGGTTCTGGATCTGGTTCTGGTTTTAGTTCTGGTTCTGGTTCTAGTTCTGGTTCTGGTTCTAGTTCTGGTTCTAGTTTTAGTTTTAGTTCTAGTTTTAGTTCTGGTTCTGGTTCTGGTTCTGGTTCTGGTTCTGGTTCTAGTTCTGGTTCTGGTTATTTTGGGATGCTGCTTGGAATTCAGCAGTGGATGGGGGTTTGGTCTTCACTTTGTGCTCTCCCCAGTGAGAAATGCTCCAGGATGCAAACTGGGCAGGAAGGTGGGAAAGGGGATATTCAGAATTGGTTTGGTTTTTATGGAATCCCAGAATCTCAGACTGGTTTGGGATGGGAGGGAGCTTAAAAATCATTTTGTTTCACTCCCTGCCATGGGGAATCATTTTGTTCCACTGTCCCAGGCTGCTCCAAGCCCCAATGTCCAACCTGGCCTGGGACACTGCCAGGGATCCAGGGGCAGCCACAGCTGCTCTGGGAATTCCAGCCCTGCCCCTCCCCACCCTCCCAGGGAAGGATTTTTTCCCAACATCCCACCCAAACTTGTCATTTTTCAGTTTGAAGCCATTCCCTGGGTGCTGTCCCTGCAGCCCTTGGGAATTGTCTCTCTCCAGGGTTCCTGCAGCTCCTTCAGGCCCTGCAAGGCCACCCTGAGCTCAGCCCAAAGCTTCTCCTGGCCAGGCTGAACAATCCCAGCCTTTCCTCCTTTTCCCTTCCCTCTCTTGTTTTGGAGACCTCTGCTCTGAAACTGAATAAACAAAAAATAATAATAAAAAGAAATTAAATATCCCAGCTCACCCTAATCCAACCACACTCTGATCCCTGAGGAAAAACATTTTAGTTCTGGAGCTTTTCCTCACCCCATCCCTTTTTTTCCTGCTGTGACCCTGAAAGTGAAAAGGTGATGATGGCAACAGAAAAATGAGAGAGGCTTCAATTTGTTGTTTCTTTTTTTTTTTTCCTAATATCCACTGCAAACCTCAACAATTCCACCCTCAGTGGAAGACACCTTTGGGAGGGAAAGTGGAACCGGGAGAAGAGGAGAACATCCATGAGGAAACATCCATGGCTGAGCTACATCAGTGGGTGAAACACATTAAATCCTGTTTGAAACATTAAATCCTGTTTGAAACATTAAATCCCGTTTGAAACAGCAAAGCCCTTCTGCCTCTTACAACTATTCCAGGAGGGAGCAGCTGGATCCAGGGCCCAGCATGAAAATCCTATCGGGATTTTAAGAGATGGGACCACTGGGAGATGTTTAAAATGTGATTTATTGCCTCAGTGTCAAGGAGTGAAAATGTCTTCACTGATTTCACCAGGAGTTCATGGCCAGTGGTCACAAGGCCACAGGTTTTAAAGGTTTATTTTTATTTAAAGGTTTATTTTTATATTAAGGTTTATTAGCCAATAATCTACTGCCACATAGATTGTTTTAACTTTCTAATTAAACTGAACCACACGTCCTGCTGCAATCAGGACTTTTTTATCCAATCCTATAGTGATACACAATCCTACAAAACTACACCTTAAAACTTCTTATTAACTTTATAACTACTTCTAGATATTAAATTTAAAGCTTTAAAACTCTCCACTGCCTAGCTTAATATGTCTCTGCTTGAACTACAAATCCAATTTCTTGTTTACGGTCTCTAAAGTTGGGAGCCTTTTCCAAGGCCCCAAGTCCAACCCTGTATTCTCTGCTGTGTTTGGGCCTGCATGCACGAGGTTTTGGGAATTTTCAGTGCCTGGATTTCCCACAAAACCCATCAGGAATTCCACAGGGAAGCAGGGAAAAGGGATCCTGGGTGTTCAAGCTGAGAGCGTTCCCAAGGAGCTGAAGAATGCGAGGCTGCCACCGATACCTCCACCCACGTGCTGAGCAGCCACAATAAAATTTGGGTTTTTTTTTTAATAGGAGCCGTGAGCAGGAGAAACCAGGGAGAGAAGTGAGGGGGATGTGAGGGGTTGGATCCTTCACCTGAGCTGGGATTGCTCCAGCCAGGGCAAGGAGCTGGGTGGTGCTTCCAGTTTCTTTTTTGCTTTGTACAGAGCATGATAATTTGTTGATTTTTAGTAGTAAAATCAGGAGGGTTTAGTATGGTTAAGTTGGGATTTGGGGGAGAAATCATCCCTGTGAGGAAGGCATGGGTGGCCCAGAGAATTTTGTTGGTGCTCCATTCCTGGAAGTGTCCAAGGCCGGCTTGGACTGGGCTTGGAGCAACCTGGGATGGTGGAAGGTGTCCCTGCCCATGGTTTGCCTTGAAATTAAATCATCTTTAAGGTCCTTTCTAACCCAAACCATTCCCTGATTCAATAATTCTCAAAAATACCCCAAACCCAGCAGATTTGCAAGAATTCCACTAAGCCACTGATTTTCCAAGCCCTGGGAATAAAGGAGAGCTCCAAGTGTTGCCTGAGGGGAGTGAAAACCTTTCCTGCCTGCAGGGAAGAGCACTCAGATCTCAGAAATAAATCCCCAAATAAGAACTCATCCCGATTCCCTGTAATTATTCCTCTCCAAAACCCCTGCAGAGAACCTTGACTTGAGCCCATTTCCTTGGAAAAAAGACAGGAAAACTCTGTTAGGAACAGCACCAGCTAAAACCAACCCTGTCCAACAATTTTTGGGTCCATTTCCTCCATTTGGACAGGAAGAGCTCAGTGACCTGACCCACTGCCCCAAATTCCAGCAGGAATTTTAGCAGGGACGGACTCAGCTCTAGGGGATGCCAGTGAAGATTCCAAGCTGGATGATTCGGTTTCATCCGAGCCTGGGAGGAAATCAGGCTCCTGAGTGATCCTTTTGTGGGTTTTCATTCCCACAAAACCTCCTGGAAAACCACCAGCCACAGAAATACCTCCCAAGCAGCCTGTCCTAAGAAAGTCTCAGCACTCAGAGGTAATTTTGGAGGGATGAAGCACTTTGCAAAGCTCTCTTTGCTGCTGCCCTCCTGGGAGAGGTCCAAGCAAGGTTTTGACAGCATTTCCCTCATTCTCCAGCACTCCCATGGCCAAATATCCATTGGGAAATACACCTGGAACAAGGCCTGGCTTTGCAAAACAACGGCTCTGTGAGTGTTCTGAGGCAAACAAAACTCAGGAGCTGACGCTGGGAGGACACAAAATGGGCCCCTCAAACCTGCCAGGCTTCCCAAATTCCCAAATCTAAACATCCAGGCTTCCCAAAATCCAAACATCCATTCGGAATCCCTTCTTTTCACTCCTTAAAGGTTTTCACATGTAAAAGATATCCAAAAAGAAATAGAAGCAGAGCAGAGCTGCAATTCCCCATAGGCTGTGGGGTGGAGATAGGCGAGCAGAGGGAGGATTAGAATGGGGACCTTAAAACCTGCCAGGCTTCCCAAATTCCCAAATTCCAACATCCAGGCTTCCCAAAATCCAAACATTCATTGAGAAGCCCCACTTTTCACTCCTTAAAGACTCTCACGTGTCAATTAAATCCAAGGACACATGAAAGCCCAGCAGGGAGCAAAGGCCCTGTAGGCCACGGGGTGGAGGTGGGCGAGCGAAGGGAGGATTAAAATCGACTCCTTAAAACCTGCAAGGCTTCCAAAAATCCCAAACTCAGACATCCAGGCTTCCCAAAACCCAAACATCCATTGGGAAGCCCCTCTTTTCACTCCTTAAAGACTCTCACATGTTAAAGATATCCAAGAAAAGCTGAGAAGAAATAGAAGCAGAGCAGAGCTCTGAGCCTCCACAGGCCACAGGGTGGAGGTGGGCGAGCAGGGGGACAACTAGAACAGACCCCTTAAAACTTGCCAGGCTTCCCAAATTCCCAAATCCAAACATCCAGGCTTCCCAAAACCCAAACATCCATTGGGAAGCCCCACTTTTCACTCCTTAAAGGCTCTCACATGTCAAAGGATCTCCAAGGAGACATGAAAGCCCAGCAGGGCTCACAGGCCCCGTAGGCCATGGGGTGGAGGTGGGCGAGCAAAGGGAGGATTAAAATGGACACCTTAAAACCTGCCAGGTTTCCCAACCTCAGACATCCAAACTTCCCAAAATCCAAACATCCACTGAGAAGTCCCACTTTTCACTCCTTAAAGGCTCTCACATGTCAATGATATCCAAGAAGAAATAGAAGCAGAGCAGAGCTGCAATCCCCCATAGGCTGCGGGGTGGAGGTGGACGAGCAAAGGGAAGATTAGAATGGATCACTTAAAACCTAAAATCCCAAATTCAGACATCCAGGCTTCTCCAAATCCAAACACCCATTGGGAAGCCCCTCTTTTCACTCCTTAAAGGCTCTCACGTGTCAAAGATCCCAAGATCTCCAAGGAGAGCCCCCAGAGATGGATGTGAGTCCCCATAGGCCGCGGGTCGGAGGTGGGCGAGCGAAGGGAGAATTAGAATGGGGACCTTAAAACCTGCAAGGCTTCCGAAAATCCCAAACTCAGACATACAGGCTTCCCAAAATCCAAACATCCCTTGGGAATCCACTCTTTTCACTCCTTAAAGGCTCTCACATGTTAAAGATATCCAAAAAGAAATGGAAGCAGAGCAGGGCTGCAATCACCCATAGGCCGTGGGGTGGAGGTAGGTGAGTGAAGGGAGGATTACAATGGGCACCTTAAAACCTAAAATCCCAAATTCAGACATCCAGGCTTCCCAAAATCCAAACATCCATTGGGAAGCCCCACTTTTCACTCCTTAAAGGCTCTCACGTGTCAAAGATCCCAAGATCTCCAAGGAGAACCCCCCAGAGATGGATGTGAGCCCCCGCAGGCCGCGGGGATGGAGGTGGGTGAGCGAAGGGAGAATTAGAATTAGGACTCCTTAAAACCTGCCAGGCTTCCCAAAATCCCAAACTCAAACATCCAGGCTTCCCAAAATCCAAACACCCACTGGGAAGCCCCACTTTTCACTCCTTAAAGACTCTCACATGTCAAAGGATCTCCAAGGAGACATGAAAGCCCAGCAGGGCTCAGAGGCCCCGTAGGCCATGGGGTAGAGGTGGACGAGCAAAGGGATGATGGATCATGGATAGAATGGATCCCTTAAAACCTAAAATCCCAAATTCAGACATCCAGGCTTCCCAAAATCCAAATATCCATTGAGAACCCCCACTTTTCACTCCTTAAAGACTCTCACATGTCAAAGATCCCAAGATCTCCAAGGAGAGCCCCCAGAGATGGATGTGAGTCCCCATAGGCCGCGGGGCGGAGGTGGGCGAGCGAAGGGAGAATTAGAATGGATCCCTTAAAACCTGCAAGGCTTCCGAAAATCCCAAACTCAGACATACAGGCTTCCCAAAATCCAAACATCCCTTGGGAGTCCACTCTTTTCACTCCTTAAAGGCTCTCACATGTTAAAGATATCCAAAAAGAAATGGAAGCAGAGCAGGGCTGCAATCACCCATAGGCCGTGGGGTGGAGGTAGGTGAGTGAAGGGAGGATTACAATGGGCACCTTAAAACCTAAAATCCCAAATTCAGACATCCAAGCTTTCCAAAATCCAAACACCCATTGGCAAGCCCCACTTTTCACTCCTTAAAGACTCTCACATGTCAAAGATCCCAAAATCTCCAAGGAGAACCCCCCAAAGATGGACGTGAGCCCCCGTAGGCCGCGGGGATGGAGGTGGGTGACAGGGGGGAGGATTTCGGGTACTTACCCTGGATCTGACTCTGAGGCTGAGGGTTAAAAGCTGTGCTGTGGTTCAAGGAGGCTCGAGGGTTGGGTGTGGGGGCTGGGTGGTGTGGGCTGACCCTCATGGCCGTGCGACGCAACTGCTCCAGCTCGCTCAGGCGCTCGGAAAAGGACAAACTGCCGGGCTTTGTCTGCTCATCTATTTTCTGCCGATGTCCTAGTGTGGGAGGAGGGGGGAGAAGATCAGAAAAGCTCGCTTGGTACATGAGGTCGGTTGGTTTGGGTTGATTTTTAATTTTTTTTTTTTCCCCTCCTTGTTTTTGCAACCCTTGGTCTGCTGGTGAAGGTCTTAATTGGGGACTGTCTGAAATGAAATTGAAATTGCCTCTCGTGCTTTGCAATCTCATCGTGGGGCAGCCTGAGGTGTGCCCTGGGCTGAAAATCCAGAGCCACTGCAAATTTCAGGCCCTTTCGACCCTTCCTGTGGTTTCTAAAAGGAGGAAACGACCCCTGTGCTAACTGGGATAACTCCTCAAAAATTCCAGATTGTCACCACAGCTATAAAGAAACAAACCAAATCAAATCCTGCTTTTGGATTCTTTTGCAATGGTTTTATGGACAGGAATGGGAAATAAACACCGGCAGAATTGGTGTGATTTAAAAACTGGGATAATGAGGTTCCTCTTGGTGGCACTGGGAGCTTCAGGAATGTGAGGTTCCATCAGACACTCGGCTCTAAGAGAGGAAATGATGAATTTAGAGCGTCAGTCAGGGCACAGGGGACACGGGCACGGCCACGTGGGAATTACAGGGCCCAGCACTTCCCAGAGCAGCCCCGGGAGCAGAGTCCCCATGAAGTTCCAGGACAGGGAAGGTCCCAGAGAGCCGGGACAGCATCAGGACACATCCAGGCACAGCTGGAAGGACTAAAGTGGCACATTTCTATTTTCCATTATCCCAGGCTGCTCCAAGCCCCAATGTCCAACCTGGCCCGGGACACTGCCAGGGATCCAGGGGCTTTCCTGGGAAACCTGTGCCAGGGAAGAATTCCTTCCTAGTATAAAGTCTAAACCTTCTCTCTTTCAGTTTAAAGCCGTGATTCCTTGTCCTGTCACTCCAATTCCTTGTAAAATGTCTCTGATAATGGGTGCTGAGAATGTGGAATCACGGAATCGTGGAATCATGGAATTATGGAATGGTTTTGGTTGGAAAGACCCTAAATCCCATCCAGTGCCACCCCTGCCATGGCAGGGACACCTCCCACTGTTCCAGGCTGCTCCCAGCCCCAGTGTCCAACCTGGCCTGGGACACTGCCAGGGATCCAGGGGCAGCCACAGCAAATCTGGGAATTCCAGCCCAGCCTCTCCCCACCCTGCCAGGGAAGGATTTTTTCCCAACATCCCACCCAAACTTGGCATTTTTCAGTTTGAAGCCATTCCCTGGGTGCTGTCCCTGCAGCCCTTGGGAATTGTCTCTCTCCAGGGTTCCTGCAGCTCCTTCAGGCCCTGCAAGGCCACCCTGAGCTCAGCCCAAAGCTTCTCCTGGCCAGGCTGAACAATCCCAGCTCTCCAAGCCTTTTCAAAAGTCCCAGCCACGAGGCTGCCACAGCTCCAGGAGCCTTTGGGCAGCGCTGCCAGGGATGCCCAGGCTGGGATTGCTGGGGGCTCTGGGCAGGGACAGGCTGGGACTGGATGATCCCTGTGGGTCCCTTCCAGCTCAGGATACTCCATGATTCTACTCTATGATTCCCTGATTTCTGCCCATTGGATTTGTCTCAGCTGCCTCATGGACCTTTGGGCCTTATCTTTCATCCTCCTTTCCATCGGATGCTGTTGTCCTGACAGGAATGCAGCTCAAATCTCAGCCCAGAGGTCAAACATCTTCATTTTTCTACTTATTCCCTTGAAGAAACTGCAGAACTTGTGACAAGAAAAGGGGGAATGGCCTAAAGGTAAAGGAAGGTGGGGTTAGATAGGATATTGGGCAGGAATCGTTCCCTGGGAGGGTGGGAGGCCCTGGAATAGAATTCCCAGAGCAGCTGTGGCTGCCCCTGGATCCCTGGCAGTGTCCCAGGCCAGGCTGGACATTGGGGCTTGGAGCAGCCTGGGACAGTGGGAGGTGTCCCTGATGATCTTTAAGGTCTTTTCCAACCCAAACCATTCAGTGATTATATAAAAATCAGGCATTCTTTTAAATTTTTTTATCCACTGTTCCTTATTCCACACTGCCCCCCTTATCATTTAATCCACAAACATTCCTAAAAATCCCGCTCTCCATGTGGAATATCACTGAACAAGCAGCAAAAAGTTTTTTTGCAGAGCCCTGAAGGCCCATTCCTCTACAGAGAACTCTTTCAAGCCACCCTGACAGCTCCATCAAGACACAGGCCCGTTTCATGCACTAAAAGGAAAATGTGCATTTAAAAGCAGTTCCCAGTAGCTGCATTTCTAAAATTAAATTTTATAACTCGTCTCATGCTTCCAAATCTCAGTGGCTCGGCATTTCTTCCCCTTTGCCAGGCCCTTTGGCACGGCTTGAAGTGTCTCAGATTCCACACTGTGCTGTAAATTATCCCAAGGGGAGGGGGAGGAATTAAAATGTAAAAAGACATATTATATAGCAGTGGTTTTTATCATTAAAGACACCCATTAGGGCTTTAAAAAAATAGAAATAAAAAAGGAGGGGAGAAGCAAAGGAAGATGAAAAGGAGTTTTATCTGACGTCCTGGTTGGTCGGGAGCAAACGCTGCATTTGTCAGCAGAGAAACGCTGGAAGTTCCTCCAGCCTTGGGCTGCTGACCCTGGAGGTGAACGCCGGCGTGTGGAGTCACTCAGGATGTGTAAAATTCCTCATCCATGGGGGTTGTTGGGAGCTCCAGCAGGCTCAGCCCAGGGCTGGCAGAGCCAAGAGCCAAAATCCTTCCAACTCCAGCCCCTCGCTGGTGTTTATCCCTGATCTGGAATTCTCCTCGGGCACCTCCTGATTTGAAAGGAGGGCAGGGAGGCCAAATCTGAGCCCCTGTGAGCTCCCCTGCCCCTCCCACCTCTCCTGAGCCCTGCAGGGCCAGGCTGCTCCCAGGCTGGTGGGAGGAACTCAGGTCCCACAGAATTCCAGGATCCCTGAGGTTGGCAAAGCTCTTCCAGCCACTGGAGTCCCAGCTGTGCCCTTAAAACCTGCCAGGCTTCCCAAATTCAAACATTCAGGCTTCCCAAAGTCCAAACATCCAAGGGGAAGCTCCTCTTTTCCCTCCTTGAAGGCTCTCATGTGTCAAAGATCTAAAAAGCTCCAAGGAGAGCTCCAGAGGGATGGATCTGATCCCCACAGAGATGGATCTCATCCCACAGAGATGGATTTCACCCCACAGAGATGGATCCCATCCCCACAGAGATGGATCTCACCCCAAAGGGATGGATTTCACCCCACAGAGATGGATCCCACCCCAAAGAGATGGATTTCACCCCAAAGAGATGGATTTCACCCCACAGAGATGGATCCCACCCCAAAGAGATGGATTTCACCCCAAAGAGATGGATTTCACCCCAAAGGGATGGATCTCACCCCAAAGAGATGGATCTCACCCCAAAGGGATGGATCTCATCCCCAAAGGAATGGATCTCAGTCCGTAAAGGGATGGATCCCATCCCCACAGAGATGGATCTCACCCTAAAGAGATGAATCTGATCCCCACAGGGATGGATCTCACCCCACAGAGATGGATCTGATCCCCACAGAGATGGATCCCATCCCACAGAGATGGATCCCATCCCCACAGAGAAGGATCTCATCCCCACAGAGATGGATCTCATCTCCAAAAGGATGGATCTCAGTCCCACAGAGATGGATCCTATCTCCACAAAGATGGATCTCAGCCCAAAGAGATGGATCCCATCCCACAGAGATGGATCCCATCCCCACAGAGATGGATCTCAGTCCCACAGAGATGGATCTCACCCCCACAGAGATGGATCTCATCCTCAAAGGCATGGATCTCAGTCCCTAAAGGGATGGATCCCATCCCCACAGAGATGGATCTCAGTCCCTAAAGGGATGGATCCCATCCCCACAGAGATGGATCTCATCCCTCAGAGATGGATCCCATCCCCACAGAGATGGATCTCATCCTCAAAGGCATGGATCTCAGTCCCTAAAGGGATGGATCTCATCCCTCAGAGATGGATCTCAGTCCCACAGAGATGGATCCCATCCCCACAGAGATGGATCTCATCCCACAGAGATGGATCTCACCCCAAAGAGATGGATCTCACCCCAAAGGGATGGATCTCATCCCCAAAGGAATGGATCTCAGTCCGTAAAGGGATGGATCCCATCCCCACAGAGATGGATCTCACCCTAAAGAGATGAATCTGATCCCCACAGGGATGGATCTCACCCCACAGAGATGGATCTCATCCCTCAGAGATGGATCTGATCCCCACAGAGATGGATCCCATCCCCACAGAGATGGATCTCATCCCTCAGAGATGGATCTCATCCCTCAGAGATGGATCCCATCCCACAGAGATGGATCTCATCCCCACAGAGATAGATCTCACCCCAAAGAGATGGATCTCACCCCACAGAGATGGATCTCAGTCCCACAGAGATGGATCCCATCCCCACAGAGATGGATCCCATCCCTCAGAGATGGATCTGATCCCCACAGAGATGGATCTCACCCCCACAAAGATGGATCCCATCCCCACAGAGATGGATCTCATCCTCAAAGGCATGGATCTCAGTCCCTAAAGGGATGGATCTCATCCCTCAGAGATGGATCCCATCCCCACAGAGATGGATCTCATCCCTCAGAGATGGATCCCATCCCCACAGAGATGGATCCCATCCCCACAGAGATGGATCTCATCCCTCAGAGATGGATCTCATCCCCACAGAGATGGATCTCACCCCCACAGAGATGGATCTCACCCCAAAGAGATGGATCCCATCCCCACAGAGATGGATCTCATCCCTCAGAGATGGATCCCATCCCCACAGAGATGGATCCCATCCCCACAGAGATGGATCTCACCCCACAGAGATGGATCTCATCCCTCAGAGATGGATCTCACCCCACAGAGATGGATCTCATCCCTCAGAGATGGATCCCATCCCCACAGAGATGGATCCCATCCCCACAGAGATGGATCCCATCCCCACAGAGATGGATCCCATCCCCACAGAGATGGATCCCATCCCCACAGAGATGGATCTCACCCCACAGAGATGGATCTCATCCCTCAGAGATGGATCCCATCCCCACAGAGATGGATCCCATCCCACAGAGATGGATCTCATCCCCACAGAGATAGATCTCACCCCAAAGAGATGGATCTCACCCCACAGAGATGGATCTCAGTCCCACAGAGATGGATCCCATCCCCACAGAGATGGATCCCATCCCTCAGAGATGGATCTGATCCCCACAGAGATGGATCTCACCCCCACAAAGATGGATCCCATCCCCACAGAGATGGATCTCATCCTCAAAGGCATGGATCTCAGTCCCTAAAGGGATGGATCTCATCCCTCAGAGATGGATCCCATCCCCACAGAGATGGATCTCATCCCTCAGAGATGGATCCCATCCCCACAGAGATGGATCCCATCCCCACAGAGATGGATCTCATCCCTCAGAGATGGATCTCATCCCCACAGAGATGGATCTCACCCCCACAGAGATGGATCTCACCCCAAAGAGATGGATCCCATCCCCACAGAGATGGATCTCATCCCTCAGAGATGGATCCCATCCCCACAGAGATGGATCCCATCCCCACAGAGATGGATCTCACCCCACAGAGATGGATCTCATCCCTCAGAGATGGATCTCATCCCCACAGAGATGGATCTCATCCCCACAGAGATGGATCTCATCCCTCAGAGATGGATCTCATCCCCACAGAGATGGATCCCATCCCCACAGAGACGGATCTCATCTCCAAAGGGATGGATCCTATCCCCACCTTGTCCCCAGCCCAGAGCTCTGAATGTCACATCTGCTGGACATCTCCAGGGATGGGGACTCCAAACCTCCCTGAGAAGCCCATTTGAACATTTAACAAAATTCTGCGACAAAATTCCTCCTGATGTCCAAAATTCCCTCTGCTGTCCAAACTCCTCCTGACTTCCAAGGTATCTTCATACCCTGCATCCACCATGTGAAACTTGGGCTCCCCAACTCCTCCCTGTGCTGTCCCAGAGCATCCAGCTGGATTTTGGGGGTGTCTCAGCCTCCTTTTCCACCGCCTGGGATTCCCAGGCCTCATCTCAATGGAATTTGGGGAAATTCCATTTGTGCCAACTCAAGGGAGAAAGAGCAGCACCACCAGGTCCTTCCTCAGGAGAACTCTGCTGGTTTCGCACCTACAGTTTAATTTTGGGGTGGGAAACGCTCAGAATCAAAACCAGGCAATCATCACCTCAAGGCGCAGCTCCAAAAGTGCCTCTCCAGAAAAAAAATCTATTTATTTTTTCTCCTCCTGTGACTGCACAGAACCTGTTTGGCACCGGAGCCGTGTCAGGAGAACGTCACCGACACAAACACTTCCCAAAGCACAGGCAGCCCTTTGTGAGGATCTCTCAGTGTTTATTAACTTTGCTTTGAAGCTCCCCTCTAAACACCCCGGGTATCCTCGGCTCACCCTTGGCAAAGCTGTCATTAACCCTTTTTTCCTGGTGGAAAATGGAATGGCGGAGAAATGAGGCCAGGAGGTGACCCTGTGTGACAACCACGCTGCTCCCAACCTGGGATGTGAGCACAAACCCACACTTCTCTTTTCCAAAATGAAAAAAGAGCAGCAGGAAGGAGTTTGGGAGCTGCTTTGGCTCCTCTAAACCACTTTTGGTCACAAATCTTTCTGGAAATCTCAATTGAAAACTCTTTCTGGAAATCACTCTCAGTTCCAGCTGTTGAAGGAAGACCTTGGCTCAGAGCTCACACGAGGTGGAACCACTGCCCTCCTCCCCTCCCCGTGTCCCCAGAGGTTTTTTTTTTTTATGACAAGGATCAATTGAAAGAGAAAAGCGAAATTTTTTCCCCTCAGGTGGCAGGGTGGGTGTTTGGGACTCTACAATGAGCAGGACAGCTTGGTTAAACCACAGGGTTTGGGGATAAACAAACACCTCTAAAACCCCTCAGGTATCCCGGGCTCACCCCTGGCAAAGCTGTCATTGACCCTTTTTTCCTGGTGGAAAATGGAATGGCAGAGAAACGAGGCCAGGAGGTGACCCTGTGTGACAACCACCCAACCCTGGGATGTGAGCACAAACCCACACTTCTCTTTTCCAAAATGAAAAAAAAGAGCAGCAGGAAGGAGTTTGGAAGCTGCTTTGGCTCCTCTAAACCACTTTTGGTCACAAATCTTTGTGGAAATCTCAATTGAAAACTCTTTCTGGAAATCACTCTCAGTTCCAGCTGTTGATGGAAGACCTTGGCTCAGAGCTCACACGAGGTGGAACCACTGCCCTTCTCTCCTCCCCGTGTCCCCTGAGGTTTTTTTTATGACAAGGATCAATTGAAAGAGAAAAGTGAAATTTTTTCCCCTCAGGTTTCAGGGTGGGTGTTTGGGACTCTACAATGAGCAGGACAGCCTGGTTAAACCACGAGGTTTGGGGATAAACATCTCTAAACATCTCGGGTATCCTCACCTCACCCCTGGCAAAGCTGTCATTGACCCTTTTTTCCTGGTGGAAAATGGAATGGCAGAGAAACAAGGCCAGGAGGTGACCCTGTGTGACAACCACCCAACCCTGGGAGGTGAGCACAAACCCACATTTCTCTTTTCCAAAATGAAAAAAAGAGCAGCAGGAAGGAGTTTGGAAGCTGCTTTGGCTCCTCTAAACCACTTTTGGTCACAAATCTTTCTGGAAATCTCAATTGAAAACTCTTTCTGGAAATCACTCTCAGTTCCAGCTGTTGATGGAAGACCTTGGCTTGGAGCTCACACGAGGTGGAACCACTGCCCTCCTCCCCTCCCTGCGTCCCCTGAGGTTTTTTTTTTATGACAAGGATCAATTGAAAGAGAAAAGCGAAAATTTTTCCCCTCAGGTTTCAGGGTGGGTGTTTGGGATAATAAGCGGGACACCTTGGTTAAACCACAGGTTATGGGGACTTTTTTGGGTTTTTTTAGGTTATCCCTTCCAAACGCTGCCTGAGTGAGGTCGGGAGGAATTTTATTTTCTGGCACAGGGAGGGCAGGGCAAACCTCGGCTCTTCCGAGACTTTTCCAGCCAGGCAAACACCAAAGTGTTACTGGCAGGGAGGCAGTGAAGGCTCAGCCCTGGGGATGGGGAGATGGGAAGGGCAGCAAAGGGGGGAGCGGTGGCTCGGGCTGGGATGGACAAGGATGAGAGCAGAGCTCCAGTGCAGGGAAAGAACCACGTGTCCTTTACCTTCCTTTGCAATTTGGGATTTTCCTTTAGTTGGCTGACGTTATTTTTATTTTTATTATTTTATTTTATTTTTACTTCTATTTTTATTTTTTATTTTTGCTATTATTTTGATTTTTTATTTCCATTTTTATTTTTATTTTGTAATTTTTCTTTTAAATTTAATTTTTATTTTATTTCTATTTCTATTTCTATTTATTTCTATTTCTATTTCTATTTCTATTTCTATTTCTATTTCTATTTCTATTTCTATTTCTATTTCTATTTCTATTTCTATTTCTATTTCTATTTCTATTTCTATTTCTATTTCTATTTCTATTTCTATTTCTATTTCTATTTCTATTTCTATTTCTATTTCTATTTCTATTTTGTAATTTTAATTTTAATTTTTAATTTTTATTTTATTTTTATTCTTATTCTTACTCTTGTTCTTATTCTTACTCTTACTCTTATTCTTATTTTTACTCTTATTCTTACTATTCTTATTCTTATTCTTGCCCTTATTCTTATTCTTATTCTTATTCTTATTCTTATTCTTATTCTTACTCTTATGTGTGGTTTTTTAAAATTATTTTTGCTTTCTTAAATTTTATTTTTATTTTATTTTTATTCTTATTCTTACTCTTATTCTTACTTTTATTCTTATTCTTATTCTTATTCTTATTCTTATTCTTATTCTTACTTTTATTCTTATTCTTATTCTTATTCTTATTCTTATTCTTATTCTTATTCTTATTCTTATTCTTATTCTTATTCTTATGTGTGGTTTTTGTGGGGTTTTAAAATTATTTTTGCTTTTTTAAATTTTATTTTTATCTTATTCTTATTCATGGTTTTTGTGGGGTTTTTTTTAATTTTTTACTTTTTTAGATTTTATTTTTAATTTTGCAGGCGACGTTGTTTTCCTGCGTGCCAGACACCCCAGAGATCAAATTCTTCACCCACCCTTTTCCCCTGCTCTCCTCTCTGCACATCACAAGGAGCAGCTCAGAGTCAGAGCCCCAAAATCTCTTCTCCATCATTCAAAAATAATGTAAAAATTCCCAAAAATTGGAATTGGACACCTTGCAGGATATCTGCTGTCACCTCAGTGATTATAATGGAATTAAATCTGATTAATGTGGGGAGCACAAATGAGGCAGGCAGAGTTTCATGGAGAAATCAGCAATCACACCTATTGTTTTCCTGATTTAATTTGAAGTGCTGGATGGCACAAACCCCATTTCCAGCCAGGAGATGATCCCAATATCCTCATGCCTGGAATCAGCAGCAGGGAAATGTGGGAATGAGGCCCTGGCTCCATGGTCAGGCTGATCCAGAGCAGCTCTGGGACACTGGGAAACAGCTCATGGTCAGGGCTCCAAAACTTCTTCTCCATCACTCAAAAATAATGTAAAAATTCCCAAAAATTGGAATTGGACACCTTGCAGGATATCTGCTGTCACCTCAGTGATTATAATAGAATTAAATATGATTAATGTGGGGGGCACAAATGAGGCAGGCAGAGTTTCATGGAGAAATCAGCAATCACACCTATTGTTTTCCTGATTTAATTTGAAGTGCTGGACGGCACAAACCCCATTTCCAGCCCAGAGATGATCCCAATATCCTCATGCCCTGGAATCAGCAGCAGGGAAATGTGGGAATGAGGCCCTGGCTCCATGGTCAGGCTGGTCCAGAGCAGCTCTGGGATATTGGGAAACCCTTCCAGGTGAATTCTCTTCTCCCTTCCCCTGCAAAGCTGGAAAAATCTGCTCCTCCCTTGGGATAACTGCAGCTAAAATTGTGTTTTTGGTACAATCCTGAGCTGAGCATTGACATTTCCCAGCTGTGACCCCGTTTTTCTGTGTGCAGAGCCACCAGGATTGAGTGATCCAGGATTTACAGATTCCTGCTCTCCCTGTTTTACCTGGGGAGCTCCTTGCACCTCCTTTGGGAATTCTGGAATTTTTTCCCTGTGTGTTTTAACAGTAGTTAAACAATATTTTGACAAGATATTTTTGCCTAGCTCTTCTTTTCAAAGTAATTTTAAAATTATTTTATAGATATCTATATAAAATAATTTAACTATATATAATATATAATATATAAAATAATTTAAATATATTGTGTATATATATATGATATAAATATAATATTATATATATAATTTATATATAATTTTTATTTATATATATATATATATATATAAAACACAGATTTTTTGGTAAAGGAAAATTTGTAAAAAGAAGGAGTTTTCTCCCAGAACAGGTGGGAGAACCCAGATTAATCCTCTTGCCTGATTTATTTTAGAAATTGAATTTCAGCTCACAGAATCCCCGAATTTTCAGGGAGAGAAGGGACTTGTGGGGCTCACAATATTTTGATATTTTTGCCTAGCTCTTCTTTTTAAAATATTTTTTAAAATTTTTAAAACAATAATTAAATAAATAATAGTTAAATAATTAAACAATTAAAATAAATAATTTTTTAAAGACACAGATATTTTAGGTTGAGGGAAACCTACAAAAAGAAGGAATTCTGCCCCAGAACAAGTGGGAGAATCCAGATTAATCCTCTTGCCTGATTTATTCTAGAAATTGAATTTCAGCTCACAGAATCCCAGAATTTTCAGGGTGGGAAGGCATTTCTGGAGCTCACAATATTTTGACAAGATATTTTTGCCTAGCTCTTCTTTTTAAAATAATTTTAAAATTATTTTATATATAGATATAATTTTTTTTCCCCACACAGATATTTTAAGTAGAGGAAAACTTGTAAAAAGAAGGAATTCTGTCCCAGGAAGAACCAGAGTAGGTGGGAGAATCCAGATTAATCCTCTTGCCTGATTAATTCTAGAAACTGAATTTCAGCTCACAGAATCCCAGAATTTTCAGGGTGGGAAGGGACTTGTGGGGCTCACAATATTTTGATATTTTTGCCTAGCTCTTCTTTTTAAAATAATTTTTAAATTTTTTAAAACAATAATTAATTAAATAATAATTAAATAATTAAAATAAATAATTTTTTTAAGACACAGATATTTTAGGTAAAGGAAACCTACAAAAAGAAGGAATTCTGCACCAGAACAAGTGGGAGAATCCAGATTAATCCTCTTGCCTGATTTATTCTAGAAATCGAATTTCAGCTGACAGAATCCCAGAATTTTCAGGGTGGGAAGGGGCTTTGGAGCTCACAGTATTTTGACAAGATATTTTTGCATAGCTCTTCTTTTTAAAATAATTTTAAAATTATTTTATATATAGATATAATTTTTTTTCCCCACGCAGATATTTTAGATAGAGGAAAACTTACAAAAAGAAGGAATTCTGTCCCAGGAAGAACCAGAGTAGGTGGGAGAATCCAGATTAATCCTCTTGCCTGATTTATTCTAGAAACTGAATTTCAGCTCACAGAATCCCAGAATTTTCAGGGTGGGAAGGGACTTGTGGGGCTCACAATATTTTGATATTTTTGCCTAGCTCTTCTTTTTAAAATAATTTTTAAATTTTTTAAAACAATAATTAATTAAATAATAATTAAATAATTAAAATAAATAATTTTTTTAAGACACAGATATTTTAGGTAAAGGAAAACTTACAAAAAGAAGGAATTCTGTCCCAGAGTAGGTGGGAGAATCCAGATTAATCCTCTTGCCTGATTTATTCTAGAAATTGAATTTCAGCTGACAGAATCCCAGAATTTTCAGGGTGGGAAGGGGCTTTGGAGCTCACAGTATTTTGACAAGATATTTTTGCATAGCTCTTCTTTTTAAAATAATTTTTAAATTATTTTATATATAGATATATTTTTTTTTCCCCACGCAGATATTTTAAGTAGAGGAAAACTTACAAAAAGAAGGAATTCTGTCCCAGGAAGAACCAGAGTAGGTGGGAGAATCCAGATTAATCCTCTTGCCTGATTTATTCTAGAAATTGAATTTCAGCTGACAGAATCCCAGGATTTTCAGGGTGGGAAGGGACTTGTGGAGCTCACCCAGCACAGGCAGCACCTGACACACAAACTCATCCCAGTGGCTTTGGAATATCTCCGGAGATGGAGACTCCAAGCCCTCCTTGGCCATCCAATTTCCATTTTCCTGCTCTGATTTCAGTCTGGGAGCCCCTTCCATCAGGGGGAACATTCCCAGGAAAAAAGGACAAGTGGAGGCTTTGCTTTCCCTCTCTCCATGGACTGGATCCTCCAGGCTGGGTCTCTCCTACTTTTTCCCTCCTCCTGATGAACACAGAAAATCCTCCGGTCTATCCCAAGCTCCCAAACCCAGGAAAAGCAATCCTGAAACATTTCTGAGGCAGGAATTTTTCTCTGCTGGTGAGGCCTGTGAGGTACAAACAGCAAAGCACAAAAATAAAATTCCACTAAAACCACGATTTGGTGTAGATCCACCTAAATTTCTGCTGAATCTGTGCCCCATCTCTTGTGGAAGTGCAATTATTCCCTGGAATGAACCCCAGGAATGAGGTCAGGGCAGTAAAAGTCATGCAGAGTTTGGGGTTTGGAGGGAAGAAGTTGATCAGGAAAATGAAATGAGTTTGTGAAGTTTCACCCTTTGCTTTATTTTCCCTTTCCCCCATCTCAGCTCCGAAAACCCCAAGTCCTTGAGGTTTGAAGGATCCCAAGTCAAGCATTGCTTTGCCAAAAACCTCTTTTGTTTCTCCCTGCTTTGCATCTCCCCCAAGTGCCCCGGGAATGCCCAGCAGCCACCAGAGTTGGGGATTTGTCTGCAGGAGAAGGTGCAGGAGGAGACCCAAGCAGCCAAGCAGCAGCTCAGGGAGCAACCGAGGGAAAAAAAATATAAAATACAGGCACAGAAACAGCTCCACTCTCCAAGGGAAAATACATGGAATATCCTGAGCTAGGAGGGATCCAATTACAGGTTCTGCACAACAATCCCAGCCTGGGAGAATTTTCTAAAGGCTCCTGGAGCTGTGGCAGCCTCGGGGCCGTGCCCATTCCCTGGGCAGCCTGGGCAGTGCCCAGCACCCTCTGGGGAAAGAAGAACCTTTCCCTAAAATCCAACCTCAATCCCTCCTGGCACAGCTCCAGCTGCTCCCTGGGTGCTGTCCCTGTGCCAGGAGCAGAGATCCCAGCTGGCCCTTGGGATGTTGGGATTGTCCCAGCTCAGGTTGGTGGCTGTGCTGGGTTCAGGGATGTTCTCTGTGTCCCAGGAATTGGGGTGCTCCTGCTCTGCCAGGCTTGGGAGCAGCACCGGGAGAAAACCCCAAAATGGGAATTTCTGCTTCCCCATTGTCCTGCACGCTCAGCTTGGAGCTGGTTCAGAGGATCACAGGATCCTGGAATATCCTGAGTGGGAATAAACCCCCAGGGATGATCCAGTCCCAGCCTGTCCCTGCCCAGAGCCCCCAGCAATCCCAGCCTGGGCATCCCTGGCAGCGCTGCCCAAAGGCTCCTGGAGCTGTGGCAGCCTCGGGGCCGTGCCCATTCCCTGGGCAGCCTGGGCAGTGCCCAGCACCCTCTGGGGAAAGAAGAACCTTGCCCTAAAATCCAACCTCAATCCCTCCTGGCCCAGCTCCAGCTCCAGCTCTGCCCTCAGTGTCCTCTGCTCCAGCTGGACAAACTCAGCTCCCTCAACCCCTCCAGACCCTTCACCACCTTCATGGCCTCCTTGGGACGCTCTCCAAGAGCTTTGGATCTTCTATTGAATCACCCAAACCTGCCCCAAGCCTCGAGGTGTACAAGAGCAGCCCTTGGGAGAAGTTTCTGTCTCTGCTGGACACAAACCTCACTCAGGCACCTCCGTGACATTTTTGGGCCCTGTCCCTCTGTCCCTCATCCCGAGCAGGAAAAGGCAGTGCTGAGGACATTTGTCACCTCTGCAGTGACTCCAGGCAGAGCAGGGTTGTACAAACAGCAGAGGAATTGCTCAGGCAGGAAAATTTCACCACCAATCTCTGGAGGCAGCAAAGGTGCCCATCAGTCACCCCCAGACTGGGCTGAACGAGGCACCTGCAGCCCCAAGGTCACCCCCTGTGCCTCGGGGTTTATGAAAACCGGGGGAATTTGGCAACACCAAATTAAATTTTCTCCTTGTAGGTGCTGACTGCTCAGGCTTTGAGCACTTGGAGCTTTGCTCCTGCCCGAGTCAAGGCTAAAACTGGGAGAACTTTGGAGACAAAGTGGAGAACTTTGCTTTTACCAAACCCAGTGCCACACAAGAGCTGAAAAATCTGGATTTCCACAGAAATGACTTTGGCAATTTTATTTTGTGCCCTAACGCACTGTGAACTCCTAAATTTCACGTGGTTTTAACTTCTGAAACCTTTTTCCCCCCCCCCTTTTTTTTTTTTTCTGCTCCACTGTGAACTCCTAAATTTCACGTGGTTTTATTTTTTCTGAAACTTTTTTTTCCCTTTTTTTTTTTTCTCCACTGTGAACTCCTAAATTTCACGTGGTTTTATTTTTTCTGAAACTTTTTTTCCCTTTTTTTTTTTTTTTTTTGCTCCACTGTGAACTCCTAAATTTCACGTGGTTTTAACTTCTGGAACCTTTTCTTTTCCCTTTTTTTTCCCTTTTTTTGTTTTTTTTCTCCTCTGTGAACTCCTAAATTTCACGTGGTTTTATTTTAACTTATGAAACTTTTTTTTTCCCTTTTTTTTTCTGCTCCACTGTGAACTCCTAAATTTCACGTGGTTTTATTTTAACTTCTGGAACCTTTTTTTTTTCCCTTTTTTTTTTTCCCCCTTTTTTTTTTTTTTTTTCTCCACTGTGAACTCCTAAATTTCACGTGGTTTTAACTTCTGAAACCTTTTTTTTTTCCCTTTTATTTTTCCCTTTTTTTTTTTTTTTTGCTCCACTGTGAACTCCTAAATTTCACGTGGTTTTATTTTAACTTCTGAAACCTTTTTTTTTTCCCTTTTTTTTTTTTTCCCTTTTTTTGTTTTTTTTCTCCTCTGTGAACTCCTAAATTTCATGTGGTTTTATTTTAACTTCTGGAACCTTTTTTTTCCCCCCTTTTTTTGTTTTTTTGCTCCACTGTGAACTCCTAAATTTCACGTGGTTTTAACTTCTGGAACCCTTTTTTTTCCCCCCTTTTTTTTTTTTTTTTTTTTTTTTTTCTCCACTGTGAACTCCTAAATTTCACGTGGTTTTATTTTAACTTCTGGAACCTTTTCTTTTTCCCTTTTATTTTTCCCTTTTTTTGTTTTTTTTTCTCCTCTGTGAACTCCTAAATTTCACGTGGTTTTATTTTAACTTCTGAAACCTTTTTTTTCCCTTTTTTTTTAATTTTTTTTTTTTTTTTTTTGCTCCACTGTGAACTCCTAAATTTCACGTGGTTTTATTTTAACTTCTGAAACCTTTTCCCCCCCCCCCTTTTTTTTTTTTTCTCCACTGTGAACTCCTAAATTTCACGTGGTTTTATTTTAACTTCTGAAACTTTTTTTTCCCCCTTTTTTTTCTGCTCCACTGTGAACTCCTAAATTTCACGTGGTTTTAACTTCTGAAACCTTTTTTTTCCCTTTTTTTTTTCCCTTTTTTTGTTTTTTTTGCACCACTATGAACTCCTAAATTTCACGTGGTTTTATTTTAACTTCTGAAACCTTTTTTTTCCCTTTTTTTTTTTTGCACCACTATGAACTCCTAAATTTCACGTGGTTTTATTTTAACTTCTGAAACCTTTTTTTTTTCCCTTTTTTTTTAAATTTTATTTTTTTTTTGCTTCCCCGATTTTCTCTGCAGCTGCAGGGAGACATAGTGAGCTACTGTGGAGCACACAGTGACAGCAGGGAGAACTCTGAGAACTTTCCAAACTGGAGACAAGCAGGTTATTATTCTTTGCCTTGTTTTCCTTGGCTCGGCCCGAGCGGCGCGGGCTGAGTCAAACTTTTGGATTAAAACTTTGGACAGGGAAGTGCTGTGGTCAACCCAAACTGTTTGTGGTGAGCTTGGGAAGATCCGTGGGGCAGGTAATGAGGAACACACAAACAGAAGCCTGAATAATGAAATCAACGCCATCCCATAAATGTTTTTGGGGGGTATTTTTGGGGGTGGTTTTTTGGGGTTTTTTTGGGGTTTTTTTGGTGGGGTTTTTTTGGGGTTTTTTTGGTTTTTTGGGGTTTTTTTTTTTGGTTTGTTTTGTTTTGTTTTGTTTTTTGGGGGGGTTTGGGGGTTTTTTTGGGGTCTTTATTTTGGTTTGGGGGTTTTTTTTTGGTTTGGGGGGGGTTTTGGGGGTTTTTTGGGGTTTTTTGGGGGGGTTGGGGGGTGGGGTTTTTTTGGGATTTTTTTTGGTTTGGGGGGGTTTTTAGGGGTTTTTTTGGGGTTTTTTTTTTTTTTTTAGGGGGGGGGTGTTTTTTGGTGGTTTTTTGGGTTTTTTTGGGGGTTTTTTTGTTGTTTTTTTCCCCAGCAGTTTTATGTGCTGAAGGTTATGACACAACCTGGATTTCCAGGACTGGTCATTCCCAGAAATTTGGGCTTGGTGGATGTGGGGCTTGATGGCCTCAAGGTCCAAACTCAAAGGAAGAAAAAATGAACAAAGGTCGGGCTCTATTAAAAAAAAAATAAACCTAAAATGTCTCCATGTTTTCTTTATGACTTAGGAAATCCTTTCTGCTGTCTCCTCCCGTTTTTACACGCTGTTCCTAATCTGTTCCATGATTAAGGAAGGCAGGGAGGACGTTCCCATCCTTCTGTGTCTTTAGGAGGTGTTTAAGGGATTTATGAGGACATCCTGTCCTTGTAGGACAGACAATTCCTGATGATTCCCAAGCAGGGCTGAGATGGCTCCTCATGGAATCATGGAATGGTTTGGGCTGGAAGGGACCTTAAAAATCCCTGTCATGGGCACGGACACCATCCACTATCCCACATTATCCCAGTCTGTCCTTGGATGTTGATTTTTATCTTCATGTCCCTCATTTTAGGCAAATCAGCTGCACAGGGAGGGAGGTTTTGGGCACTTCATGAGGAAAGGATGGACTCCCCCCAGCAGGAATCCCCCAGCAGGAATTCAGATTTTTTTATTGCTGAGTCATTCATGACACAGCACAGAAGGGATTGTGGCATCCTGGAAGGGGTTGGGGTGGAAGGGATTAAAGATCATCCACAGCTCCACCCCTGGATGTTTCACAGGGACTCCAGGAGCTGCAGAGAGCAAAGCTCTTCTGAACCCCAGGGAAATGTCCCTGGGTGTGTGGGGAGAGAAGGAGAGCTGGAATTTTCCTGTGTTCCAACCCCTGTTCTGGGGTGATTCACCACAGAAATTCATGGAATTCTGGAATGGTTGGGTTGGAAGGGACCCTAAAACCTTCTCATTCCAACCCCTGCCATGGCAGGGACACCTTCCACAGGGAGCTCTGCAAGGAATTTTTGTTATAGAAATGACCCAGAAAAACCTTCAGGAAGGGTTGAAGAGACTCTGCCCCAGCCTCTGATCTCAGAGTAAAAGTGAAAATTCAAGGTGTGGTGGGAAGATTCCAAAACAGAATGGAGAGACAAGGAGAGCTGGGATTTTCCTGTCAAACTCCTGTTCTGTGGTGATTTACCACAGAAAATGTTCTTTCATGGAATGGTTTGGGATGGAAGGGATCTTGAAGATCACCCAGTGCCACCCCAGCCATGGCAGGGACACCTTCCACAAGGAGCTCTGTAAGGAATTTTTATAGAAACGACCCAGAAAAACCTTCAGTAAGGGCTGAAGAGACTCTGCCCCAGTCTCTGATTTCAGACAAGTAAAAAAAGCAGAAAAACAAATATACAAAGTGTGGTGGGAAGATTCCAAACCTAATAGAGAGATAAGGAGAGCTGGGATTTTCCTGTGTTCCAACCCTTGTTCTGGGGTGATTCACCACCTTCATCTTTCATGATTCCATGAAAGAAATGTTCCTTCATGGAATCACGGAGTGGTTTGGGTTGGAAGGGAGCTCCAAATCATCCAGTGCCACTCCTGGAATGGTTTGGGTTGGAAGGAAGATGAAAAATCATCCAGTGCCATGGCAGGGACACCTCCCACTGTCCCAGGCTGCTCCAAGCCCCAATGTCCAACCTGGCCTGGGACACTGCCAGGGATCCAGGGGCAGCCACAGCTGCTCTGGGAATTCTATCCCAGCCCCTCCCCACTCTGCCAGGGAACAATTTCTTCCCAAAATCTAATCCAGACCTATTCTCCTTCAATTTGAAGCCATTCTTCCTTGTCCTGCCACGTTTCAAAAAAGACTTGGAATTTCCCAGATTTGTGCTTGTTTTCAGTTGAACAGATCCATTTGAAAACAATCCATTGACTCCCCATTCTCCCCAGTATTCCTGAAACTTTTCTCTTTCCATTGCTGGCCAAGATCCCTCATGGATTGGGAAGAACAAGGGGTGCAGAGTGTTCCTCCTTTATGGCAGGAGTGGCTGCAGGCTGGAGGGACACGGCATGGAATTACGGAATTCCAGGATGGTTTGGGTTGGGAGGGATTTTAAAGCCCATCCAGTGCCACCCCTGCCATGGCAGGGACACCTCCCACTGTCCCAGGCTGCTCCAAGCCCCAATGTCCAACCTGGCCTGGGACACTGCCAGGGATCCAGGGGCAGCCACAGCTGCTCTGGGAATTCCAGCCCAGCCCCTCCCCACCCTCCCAGGGAACAATTCCTGATTCCCAGATCCCCATCTAACCCTGCCCTCCTCCACTGAAAGCCATTCCCTGTATCCTGCCACTCCAATCCTTGTGAAAAATCCCTCTCCAGCTCTCCTGCAGCCCCTTTAGGCTCTGGAAGAACACAATTCTCCCCCAAACATTTTCTCCCTCCTGCTTTGCTCCCACTCACACAGCACAGAGCAGCCTGACCCGAGATTTCTCACCACCACTGAGACAAAATGCATTCCCTCCTTGCAATTCCCAAATTGGAGAGGCAGAGCAAAAGGAAAACCTTTTTTTTCCCCTTTTTTTTCCCCTTTTTTATCACGAGGAAGCAAAAGCCTGCGGTGTTTTGTGCGGGCCTGCAAGGATGGAATGCTCCAGCTGATAATTGAGGGCAGGAAAAGATGGGAGGAACTGGAATGCAGGTGGATTTTCACTCTAAATTGTATTTAAAGAAGAAATTAGGTGCTGACCACTGAAAATGTTTCCTTCAGCCATTCCCTGACACACGTGGTGTTTTGGGAAACCCCTAAATAAGGAATTCCCTCAAAAATTGAGGCTTTAAAAAAAGCCCTGAACTGCCAAAACCTTCTTGAGCAAACAGAAGAGCCTGAAATCCCCATAAAGGGTGGAAATTTCCCTTTTCCAGCCCCCTTAGGAGCTGAGGAAGACAATAACTTGTCAAAATATTGTTTAACTACTGGTAAAACACACAGGGAAAAAATTCCAGAATTCCCAAAGGAGGTGCAAGGAGCTCCCCAGGTAAAACAGGGAGAGCAGGAATCTGTAAATCCTGGATCACTCAATCCTGGTGGCTCTGCCCACAGAAAAACGGGGTCACAGCTGGGAAATGTCAATGCCCAGCTCAGGATTGTACCATAAACACAATTTTAGCTGCAGTTATCCCAAGGGAGGAGCAGATTTTTTAGCATATATCAGGCAAGAGGATTAATCCGGACTCCCCTACCTGTTCTGGGACAGAATTCCTTCTTTTTACAATTTTTCCTTTACCTAAAATATCTGTGTTAAAATATATATATATATATATATATATATATATATATATATATATATATAAAATCATTAAAAATTATTTTTAAAATAAAAAATGTCTTATCAAAATATTGTGAGCCCCACAAGTCCCTTCCCACCCTGAAAATTCTGGGATTCTGTGAGCTGAAGTTCATTTTCTAGAATTAATCAGGCAAGAGGATTAATCTGGGTTCTCCCACTTACTCTGGTTTTTCCTGGGACAGAATTCCTTCTTTTTACAAGTTTTCCTTTACCTAAAATATCTGTGTTATATAAATATAAATACAACTATAAATATAAATACAACTATAAATATAAATATAAATATAAATATAAATATAAATATTAATATAATTTAATATGTTATATATATATAATATATTTAAATTATCATATATATAAAATAATTTTAAAATTAATTTTAAAAGAAGACCTAGGCAAAAATATTTTTGTCAAAATATTGTTCAACTACTGTTAAAACACACAGGGAAAAAATTCCAGAATTCCCAAAGGAGGTGCAAGAAGCTCCCCAGGTAAAACAGGGAGAGCAGGAATCTGTAAATCCTGGATCACTCAATCCTGGTGGCTCTGCACACAGAAAAACGGGGTCACAGCTGGGAAATGTCAATGCTCAGCTCAGGATTGTACCAAAAACACAATTTTAGCTGCAGTTATCCCAAGGGAGGAGCAGATTTTTCCAGCTTTGCAGGGGAAGGGAGAAGAGAATTCACCTGGAAGGGTTTCCCAGTGTCCCAGAGCTGCTCTGGACCAGCCTGACCATGGAGCCAGGGCCTCATTCCCACATTTCCCTGCTGCTGATTCCAGGCATGAGGATATTGGGATCATCTCCTGGCTGGAAATGGGGTTTGTGCCGTCCAGCACTTCAAATTAAATCAGGAAAACAATAGGTGTGATTGCTGATTTCTCCATGAAACTCTGCCTGCCTCATTTGTGCCCCCCACAGCAATCATATTTAATTATATTAATTAATAAATTATTTATCACCTGTCCCTGAAGAAACAGCAGATATCCTGCAAGGTGTCTAATTCCATTTTTAGGGAATTTTTACATTATTTTTGAACGATGGAGAAGAGGTTTTGGAGCCCTGACTGTTTCCCAGTGTCCCAGAGCTGCTCTGGACCAGCCTGACCATGGAGCCAGGGCCTCATTCCCACATTTCCCTGCTGCTGATTCCAGGCAGTGCATGAGGATATTGGGATCATCTCCTGGCTGGAAATGGGATTTGTTCAAGACTTCAAAAAATAACAGGGAAAAAAAGGCTGTGATTGCTGATTTCTCCATGAAACTCTGCCTGCCTCATTTGTGCCCCCCACATTAATCATATTTAATTCTATTATAATCACTGAGGTGACAGCAGATATCCTGCCAGGTGTCCAATTCCATTTTTAGGGATTTTTTACATTATTTTGAACGATGGAGAAGAAGTTTTTGAGCTCTGACCCTGAGCTGTTTCCCAGTGTCCCAGAGCTGCTCTGGATCAGCCTGACCATGGAGCCAGGGCCTCATTCCCACATTTCCCTGCTGCTGATTCCAGGGCATGAGAATATTGGGATCATCTCCTGGCTGGAAATGGGGTTTGTGCCGTCCAGCACTTCAAATTAAATCAGGAAAACAATAGGTGTGATTGCTGATTTCTCCATGAAACTCTGCCTGCCTCATTTGTGCCCCCCACAGCAATCATATTTAATTCTATTAATTAATAAATTAATTATCACCTGTCACTGAGGAAACAGCAGATATCCTGCAAGGTGTCCAATTCCATTTTTAGGGAATTTTTACATTATTTTTGAACGATGGAGAAGAGATTTTGGAGCTCTGACCCTGAGCTGTTTCCCAGTGTCCCAGAGCTGCTCTGGATCAGCCTGACCATGGAGCCAGGGCCTCATTCCCACATTTCAGTGCTGATAATTCCAGGCAGGGCATGAGGATATTGGGATCATCTCCTGGCTGGAAATGGGATTTGTGCCATCCAGCATTTCACAAAATAACAGGGAAAAAAATAGGTGTGATTGCTGATTTCTCCATGAAACTCTGCCTGCCTCATTTGTGCCCCCCACATTAATCATGTTTAATTCTATTTTAATCACTGAGGTGACAGCAGATATCCTGCAAGGTGTCCAATTCCATTTTTAGGGAATTTTTACATTATTTTTGAGTGATGGAGAAGAGGTTTTTTAGCTCTGACTGTTTCCCAGTGTCCCAGAGCTGCTCTGGATGAGGTTCCCCTGTGTCCCACCTGCTGGGGGGAGCTGCCTGAAGGGATCAGCTCAAAGAGAGAAGGAAAACTCTGCAGGAAAACTTCTCATCCACCACTCCTGAGGGATGGATGCTCCAACAGCCCAGCTTTGCCAGCCAATCTCCTTCTGGGAAAGGGGAAAAGCAAAATAATTCGCAAAATAATTCCCTAAGCCCACAGCAGGCACCTCACTGAGGGATCCAACTCAGGTCCATCATTTTCCACCTTCAACATCTGCCCCAAACCTTCTGTTCCCTCATGTTTTCCTATTCCTGTGGAAAATTCTCTCTCCCCAAAAGATCTTCAACTTTTTTGCTGCTTTTAAAAGCTACAAAACCTTTGTGTTGAGTGCAGCTGGCAAGAGAAAGTCAGACCTAGTGAGGCACGCTCAGAAATCATCTCTGTTCACTTGGTTCTGGTTTTGTCACAGTTTAGAGCATTTCCCCTGATTTCAGAGCTCAAGGAGGGTCACCAAAATGATCAGGCTGAAAATCATCTTTCAAGAGCTGTGTGGGATGAAGTGACCAAGAAAAGGAATTGAAATAATTTCTACAGGACTGGGCCGTGCTTAAGTTCATTTCTAACCCACAGTGCAGCAGCTCTGGCTTCTCTGATTGCTCAAGGAAGGAGCTTGTCCTGTTAAAACTTCTGTTTCATAAAAAAAACCCCAAACAAAAAAAAAAAACAAACAAAAAAACCCCCAAAAACCAAACCAAAACAAACAAAAAACCAAAACAACAACAAAAAACCCCACAAAAACCCACCCCCCCAAAAAAAAAAAAAAAAAAAAAACCAAAAAACCACAACAAAACCAAAACCAAAAAACAACCAAAAAACCCCACAAAATAATTTGGGAATCAATTCTCTAGGATCTACTGCACCCCCAGAAAAGCAGCTCCTGCTCCACATATTTGACCATTTCACTGAAGTAAATAAATTATAAATTCCCTGCCTCACATCACCCAATCTCAACTCTCCAGCCTCAGCAGAGAGACTGAGAAATGCCAGGGAAAAGGATCTCATTCCATAGGGAAAAGGATCCCATTCCATATGGAAAAGGAGTGTCTGCACCAAGGATGAGAGTGTTAAAAACCCACTGAGGTCCAATTTATTGATAAGGAAATAAAGGATCCTCACCATTGCTGCCCTGTGCCAGGCATTCCTATAAATTAAAAAATCCTTTGCATTGCCAACTTGTTAAATTCCATTAAAAAATACATAAAGGGGCAACCAAAATGCTGGAGAGGGATTTTCACCAGGGCATGGAGTGACAGGACAACGGGGAATGGGTTCAAATTGTCAGAGAGCAGGGTTAGATGGGATATAAAGGAAGAAAAGCTTAGGAAGAGTGCCATGGAATAATCACGTTTCAGTTTTATCTCCAGATAAAAGGTCTTGGAACAAATAAATCCTGTCTTTCCTTAATGAGATCTTTTTCTGTTAGATTCAGAGATTCTTAAGTTTTGTTCAAAATTAATAAAAAAATTAAAATGGAAGCGTGTGTTGGAAAAGAGGTGACTTTGCTTTGTTACAGAATTTATATCATGGACTGGTTTTGGTTGGGAGGGACTTAAAATCATCCAGTGCCACCCCTGCCATGGCAGGGACACCTCCCACTGTCCCAGGCTGCTCCAAGCCCCAATGTCCAACCTGGCCTGGGACACTGCCAGGGATCCAGGGGCAGCCACAGCAAATCTGGGAATTCCAGCCCAGCCTCTCCTCACCCTCACAAGGATGAATTTCTTCCCAATATCCAAAATAAATCTATTTATGCCAGTTTGAAGCCATTCCCTGGGTGCTGTCCCTGCAGCCCTTGGGAATTGTCTCTCTCCAGGGTTCCTGCAGCTCCTTCAGGCCCTGCAAGGCCACCCTGAGCTCAGCCCAAAGCTTCTCCTGGCCAGGCTGAACAATCCCAGCTGTGCCAGCCTTTCCTCCCAGCAGAGCTGCTCCAGCCCTCTGCTCATCCTGGGGACTCCTCTGGGCTCTCTGCAGCAGCTCCACGTCCTCCCTGGGCTGGGAACTCCTTCCCATCTTTTCTCTTAACTCTCAGCCCCTGTAACTCCAGGTGAATGGAAGGATCTGATAATCCACCACTGAAATTTATAGGTTGGGTATTTTCCAAGAACAAAATGGTTCATAAGCTGTTATTTGGTATAATTCAGCCTCAGTTTCCAAAATGAGGCACTTGCAGCAGAAAATGAGCAAGAAATAAAGGCATTAATATATAAAGGCATTAAAATATTATTTCAGCCCACTGAAATAAAGGGGATTTTTTGAGAAGAGTTTTATTATTATTATTATTATTATTATTATTATTATTATTATTATTATTATTATTATTATTATTATTATTATTATTATTATTATTATTATTATTATATTAAGAAAATGTTCTTGGGGTTTCCCTAAAAATGACCTCAGGCAGGGCAAGATTTCCTTTAGGACAGAACCAGCAGCTTTTTAAGCTCCTTCTCAACTCCTGCTCAGCAATATTTCCTCTCTCTCCCTCAGCATCTCACTCCTGGATATTTTATTTTCCCAAAAACATTTGGGAAAACTACATATCCAACAGGGAATAATCACATTTAATGCCCATCCTAACTTTAGACCGAGGCTAAATCCATGTAGCCTTTTCCTTTCACATCACTTTCAGGAGCCTGGGCCGTGAGTGAATTTTTCAGAGCTATGTAGGTTAAAACAATTCAATGAGGAAAAGCAGAAAAAAGGAGTCAAAAGAAATAAAAAACCCTAATTTTTCAGCAGATGTACACTGCAGGTCAAATGGCCTAAGGGAAATATTTAATTTAGGACTCAGACTATTTCTCCCAAGTTTCCTAACCAAAAGTATTTTCATCAGGAGCACTACTCTTGATCTGGTTTCTGCTAATGATTTTCCCCGTGGAGTTGGCTCATAAAAAACAGAAATTGCTTTATGAATCATAGAATCAGAGAAATTGGAGAAGAAAATGATGGGTTAGGTCATCCTGCCCTTCTCCCTGACACTGCAGCAGGATTTCTTTTCAGAAAAAAAAAAAAAAACCCAAACCATTTTGAAAATAAGCATTTATTCAGAAGTGGGGAATAAAAATGCTCAGTTCAAAAGAGGTTTTAAAAATCCATAATGAAAGTAGGGGAGGAAGAGCCAGGATTTTAAGTACCTCAGCTCTCTTTATGAGCTGTGACAATCTGAGTTTTGTCTGGGTAGGCACAGACAGGAATCCAATGGGAAAAAAAAAAAAAAAACAAACAGAAAATGTGGAATTCCCACAGATGGGAATTTGTCAGAATTTGAAATGCAAATTTAGATTTGCTGCTGGACAAAGACCTGGACACCCCAGCAGTCAGGACCTAATGAACAACGAGATGTGCAGGAACACAACGTCCTTTGTGCAGAGCAAAGGTGGCCCTGTGACTGTTTTATTGTCACCTCTTGTCACCTCCACACATCCCAGAGAGCCCCAAAGCCACAAAAAATCCCAGAGAGGTGGGAAAAGCCCTTTGGGATCACCCATTGCCCCAATCCGTGTCCCCAAGGGCCACCTCCAGGCTCCTCAGGGACAATTCCAGGGACTCCATCACTTCCCTGGGCAGCTCATCCCAATGTCTGACCAACTCTGGATGGAAAAATTGTTTCTAATCCTTAACCTGAACCTCCCCTGGCCCCTTGCATTTGTTGGAATCCAACATGTCTGAGCACCATCAAAACCATAAAGGAAACGAATCAAAAATGTTGGAGTTGGTTTTAGGACATGAATTGAAAACTCTTGTTGGGGTTGGTTTTAGGACATGAATTGAAAACTCTTGTTGGGGTTGGTTTTGGACCTCAGCAGGTTTTTCTAGACCTCTGGAAGACAGCAGGAGCTCATTTTGTTCCCGTTGCTTCCACAGATCTCTGGGGAATCAGGAGCAAACACATCTCGGCCTGGTTGGAATTCCTTCAGCCACATCCAGGCTCCTCTGGGACAATTCCAGGGACTCCAACACTTCCCTGGGCAGCTCATCCCAAAGCCTGACCAACTCTGGCAGGGAAAAATTGTTTCTAATCCTTAACCTGAACCTCCCCTGGCCCCTTGCATTTGTTGGAATCCAGGCTGCCTGAGAACCATCAAAACCATAAAGGAAACGAATCAAAAATGTTGGAGTTGGTTTTAGGACATGAATTGAAAACTCTTGTTGGGGTTGGTTTTGGACCTCAGCAGGTTTTTCTAGATCTCTGGAAGGCAGCAGGAGCTCATTTTGTTCCCGTTGCTTCCACAGATCTCTGGGGAATCAGGAGCAAACACATCTCAGCCTGGTTGGAATTCCTTCAGCCACATCCAGGCTCCTCAGGGACAATTCCAGGGACTCCATCACTTCCCTGGGCAGCTCATCCCAATGTCTGACCAACTCTGGATGGAAAAATTGTTTCTAATCCTTAACCTGAACCTCCCCTGGCCCCTTGCATTTGTTGGAATCCAACATGTCTGAGCACCATCAAAACCATAAAGGAAACGAATCAAAAATGTTGGAGTTGGTTTTAGGACATGAATTGAAAACTCTTGTTGGGGTTGGTTTTGGACCTCAGCAGGTTTTTCTAGACCTCTGGAAGACAGCAGGAGCTCATTTTGTTCCCGTTGCTTCCACAGATCTGTGGGGAATCAGGAGCAAACACATCTCGGCCTGGTTGGAATTCCTTCAGCCACATCCAGGCTCCTCTGGAACAATTCCAGGGACTCCATCACTTCCCTGGGCAGCTCATCCCAAGGCCTGACCAACTCTGGCAGGGAAAAATTGTTTCTAATCCTTAATCTGAACCTCCCCTGGCCCCTTGAACTCATTGGAACCCAAGCTGCCTGAGAACCGTCAAAACCATAAAGGAAACGAATCAAAAATGTCGGAGTTGGTTTTAGGACATGAATTGAAAACTCTTGTTGGGGTTGGTTTTAGGACATGAATTGAAAACTCTTGTTGGGGTTGGTTTTAGGACATGAATTGAAAACTCTTGTTGGGGTTGGTTTTGGACCTCAGCAGGTTTTTCTAGACCTCTGGAAGGCAGCAGGAGCTCATTTTGTTCCCGTTGCTTCCACAGATCTCTGGGGAATCAGGAGCAAACACATCTCGGCCTGGTTGGAATTCCTTCAGCCACATCCAGGCTCCTCTGGGACAATTCCAGGGACTCCATCACTTCCCTGGGCAGCTCATTCCAAAGCCTGACCAACTCTGGATGGAAAAATTGTTTCTAATCCTTAACCTGAACCTCCCCTGGCCCCTTGCACTTATTGGAATCCAGGCTGCCTGAGAACCATCAAAACCATAAAGGAAACGAATCAAAAATGTCGGAGTTGGTTTTAGGAGATGAACCAGAAGCTGTTGGGGTTGGTTTTGGACCTCAGCAGGTTTTTCTAGACCTCTGGAAGGCAGCAGGAGCTCATTTTGTTCCTGTTGCTTCCACAGATCTCTGGGGAATCAGGAGCAAACACATCTCGGCCTGGTTGGAATTCCTCCAGCTCCAGTGACCGAGTCATGGATCTGGGAAAATGTTCCCAAATATTGATTAACTGAGACTAAAACACTCAAATCCAGCAGGTTTTGATTCCCATCCTAATCCAAGAGGGTTGATATCCTTCTAAATCCTTTCAGTCCATGGCAGGTCTGCTTTGACAGGGCCCACCACAGATCCAGGCCAACCCATGGCTCCATCAAAGGAATTTTGGGAAAAGACACTGGAGTGGTCGTGGCTGTGATTTGGAAATCTTGGTGAAAACTCAAATTTGAGGGTTTTGAAGCCCACTTTAAAAATGATGGGAGCAAAATATAATAGTTGGAAAAGTTGGGAGAGCTTGGGACGTTGGGCCTGGAGAGGAGAAGGCTCCAAGAACACCTCAGGGGTTCTGAAAAGGAGGGAGAGGGACTTTTTATGCAGGCAGAGAGTGACAGGAAAAAGGGGAATGGTTTTAAAGAGATGGAAGGGAAGGATGGGAGATTGGGAAGAAATTCTTCCCTCAGGGTGTGGTGAGGCTGTGGGAGAGATTGTCCAGAGCAGCTGTGGCTGCCCCTGGATCCCAAGGCCAGGTTGGACATTGGGGCTTGGAGCAGCCTGGGACAGTGGGAGGTGTCCCTGCCATGGATGATTTTTAAGGTCCCTTCCAGCCCAAACCATTCCAGAATTCCACAAAAGAACATTTCTGTGGTGAATCACCCAAGAACGGGGGTTGGAACACAGGAAAATCCCAGCTCTCCTTATCTCTCCATTAGGTTCTGGAATCTTCCCACCACACCTTGAATTTTCATTTTTCTGCTTTTTTTCCCTTGTCTGAGATCAGAGGCTGGGGCAGAGTCTCTTCAACCCTTCCTGCAGGTTTTTCTGGGTCATTTCTATAACAAAAATTCCTTGCAGAGCTCCCTGTGGAAGGTGTCCCTGCCATGGCAGGGGTTGGAATGAGAAGGTTTTAGGGTCCCTTCCAACCCAACCATTCCAGAATTCCATGAATTTCTGTGGTGAATCACCCCAGAACAGGGGTTGGAACACAGGAAAATCCCAGGTCTCCTTCTCTCCCCACACACCCAGGGACATTTCCCTGGGGTTCAGAAGAGCTTTGCTCTCTGCAGCTCCTGGAGTCCCTGTGAAACATCCAGGGGTGGAGCTGTGGATGATCTTTAATCCCTTCCACCCCAAACCTTTCCAGGATGCCACAATCCCTTCTGTGCTGTGTCATGAATGACTCAGCAATAAAAAAATCTGAATTCCTGCTGGGGGATTCCTGCTGGGGGATTCCTGCTGGGGGGAGTCCATCCTTTCCTCATGAAGTGCCCAAAACCTCCCTCCCTGTGCAGCTGATTTGCCTAAAACAATGGATATGAATTCCAAGGAAGCCTTTGCATGTATTTGGGTCGGGCAGATACGTTTGCTGCTTCCGTGTGGATCATATCTCCACTTCCTTTTTAAAATGCACAATCTCATTAAATATTAACTCCTCTACCAACTGAAGAATTGATTTCCAGCAGAAGGTTTGCCTGCAGGAGGATTTTGTTTCGAACAGATGCATATTCAAAGAGCTGAAGTTTATTCATTGTCTGCAAACCCTGGGCATGCCCAGGTAATTGAATATGCAAATCTGGAATTTGCATACACAAATATCTTTTTTTTTACGAGCGCAGCTGCCTGGTTCACTGAGGATATTTTGCAGGGACGACTCAAACACAATGTAAATAAAAAAAGCCCCAAACAACAAACCAAAGAAATAAGAATAAATAAATACAAGCTGCTGACAGAGTCTTTGTTTTAAGGACTACTCTCAAATCAAAAAAAAATTTTGATTTTTCCACTAAAAACATGGATCATGATGCAACTCAGGTAAATGAAGGCTCCAGAGGAAAACCTGTATTTTCTAAGCTTTTTTAGCTGAAGTATGAAACATTTCTTTCCTGGTTAAGCAGCCCCAAGCCGTGAGTCTCATTCCCTGGAGGGCGTTTGAGCCTTGCTGCTCTGTTCTCCAGGGACAATTCCACTTAAGCAACATCCAGAACTTCTGCCAAGAGTGTGGGAGGGGTGCAAGAAACTCATTCCAAACCTCAATTTACATTTTGATAACAATATGCAAATGCCCCGCTGGGGGAGCGACTGAAGCCAAGGATTGCCTCCGGTGACCGCCAGAGACTCTGGGATCCAGCACGGGGAGGACGTGGAGCTGCTGCAGAGAGCCCAGAGGAGGCCCCAGGATGAGCAGAGGGCTGGAGCAGCTCTGCTGGGAGGAAAGGCTGGCACAGCTGGGATTGTTCAGCCTGGCCAGGAGAAGCTTTGGGCTGAGCTCAGGGTGGCCTTGCAGGGCCTGAAGGAGCTGCAGGAACCCTGGAGAGAGACAATTCCCAAGGGCTGCAGGGACAGCACACAGGGAATGGCTTCCCACTGGCATAAATAAATTTATTTTGGATATTGGGAAGAAATTCATCCTTGTGAGGGTGGGGAGAGGCTGGGCTGGAATTCCCAGATTTGCTGTGGCTGCCCCTGGATCCCTGGCAGTGTCCCAGGCCAGGTTGGACATTGGGGCTTGGAGCAGCCTGGAAGGTGTCTGGGGGTGGAATGAAGTGATCTTTAAGATCCCTTCCTTCCCTGGATTCTGTGATGTCTTCTTGCACATCTGCTCCACCCTCACTCCATCTCACCCAGACAGAAATGCCTGCCCTCAGCACGTGAGTGAAACAACTCCCTGTGTGCAAGGTCAAGCATTCCCTGGGAATATCAAATCCTTCAGCTCCTCATTGTGCTTTTTTCTTTTAAAAAAGGGAAGGAAGAGAGAAAGAAAGAGAGAAAGAGAGAGAGGAAGAGAGGAAGAGAGGAAGAGAGAAAGGAAGGAAGGAAGGAAGGAAGGAAGGAAGGAAGGAAGGAAGGAAGGAAGGAAGGAAGGAAGGAAGGAAGGAAGGAAGGAAGGAAAGGAAAGGAAAGGAAAGGAAAGGAAAGGAAGGAAAGGAAAGGAAAGGAAAGGAAGGAAAAAAGGAAAGGAAAGGAAAGGAAAGGAAAGGAAAGGAAGGAAAGGAAAGGAAAGGAAAGGAAAGGAAAGGAAAGGAAAGGAAAGGAAAGGAAAGGAAAGGAAAGGAAAGGAAAGGAAAGGAAAGGAAAGGAAAGGAAAGGAAAGGAAAGGAAAGGAAAGGAAAGGAAAGGAAAGGAAAGGAAAGGAAAGGAAAGGAAAGGAAAAAAGGAAAGGAAAGGAAAAGGAAAGGAAAGAAAGGAAAGGAAAGGAAAGGAAAGGAAAGGAAAGGAAAGGAAAGGAAAGGAAAGGAAAGGAAAGGAAAGGAAAGGAAAGGAAAGGAAAGGAAAGGAAAAAAGAAAGAAAAGGAAGGATTTGCTGTCTGTGCACATAAATGTGTTCTCCCAAGCTGTCCCACAGCCGAGGCTCAGGAGCTCCAGGAAGCAGCAAACCATGGGATTTATTCCTGTTTGCAGGGTGGCTGAGCCTGAAGGGTTTGATCAATGCCATATCGGTTTCCAATGCTTTAAAACCCTCTCCACATTTGAAAAGCAAACAATGATGTGCCAGGGACTCACTGCCCACCTTTTACCAGCAGCCCTTCTGTCAGCTCCTGGGGGTGAGCCAAGCCAGGCCTGCCTGGATAGCTCAGAAATGCAAGTCACTGGATCAGCTGGACACCAGAGCAGCATTAAAACCATTTTTAAATTTTAAAACATCCCCATTTCTCCACATGCTGCTGGATTCTGTGTGCTTGGGGATGAGTCCCTGCATTAAATCAGTTTATCCCTCTGGAAATTCTCTCCTGAGTGAAATCTCCACTTACTTCGGGGTTCCCGAGGTCCATCCACGGTGATCTTGATGGCTCTGTGGTACGTGGCTACTTGGGGAGGATTTGTGAAGACTGTGATGGTCAGAGTGAAGCTTTTCCCTGCAACAGGAAAGAAGAAAAATGTTACTAAGAAAAAAAAACAAAACCAAAAACAAACAAACAAAAATTTATTAACTAAATCCCTGAGCAAGTGCTACAAAAGAAAAGCAAACTCCTCGTTTTTGGTAGAGCTCAAACACCCTGCAAGGCACTAAAAGGTTTTCTGGGGTGTAGAATCCTGGTGCTGGATTCATTCCCTCCGTGGCAACCGCTCAAAGCTTTCGGGGAAACAAAATTAATTTCTATTTAAATCAGCTACACTCTGTTTGTTTTAAAAAAAAAAGGAGGTTACCCTTAACAGTCAAAGTTTATCTGATGTTCCTGACTCTGGGGTGTTCTCTGCGCTTTCCAAAGCTCAGGGAGGTTGGGAAATCGTGGCTGGCTTTTCCAAAAGTGCCACGGGAATTGGAGCAGCAGCAGCATTTGCTAAAAGGAAAGAGCAGTGAGTGCTGAGATCCCCCGGACAGGCTGGGAAATCCCACACTCCGTGGCTGAGGCCAGCACGAGATCAACCCCATGTCGTGAAAATCATCTTCCACTGCAATGCTAAGAGAGAAGGGGATGGAGAAAATAATAATAAAAAAATCCCTACAGCTCGTCAGCAGAGAATTCAAACATTTTATCAAGCCACAGCAGAGGATTAGGATCATTCTTTATTATTATTATTATTATTATTATTATTATTATTATTATTATTATTATTCTCTATTTTTCTCCATTATTCTCTATTTTTCTCTATTTTTCTCTATTATTCTCTATTACTCTCTATTATTCTCCTATTATCTTTTATTCTCTATTACTCTCTATTATTCTGTTTTATTCTCTATTATTCTCTATTTTTCTCTATTTTTCTCTATTACTCTCCATTATTCTCTATTTTTCTCTATTATTCTCCATTATTCTCCATTATTCCCTATTACTCTCTATTATTCTGTTTTATTCTCTATTATTGTCTATTACTCTCTATTATTGTCTATTACTCTCTATTATTCTCTATTATTCCCTATTATTCTCTATTATTCTCTCTTATTCTCTATTATTCTCCATTATTCCCCATTACTCTCTCTTATTTTGTTTTATTCTCTAATAATTATTCTCTATTATTCTGTTTTATTCTCTTTTATTCCCTATTATTCCCTATTATTCTCTATTTTTCTCTATTAATTATTTTCTATTATTCTCTATTAATTATTCTCCATTATTCTCTATTTTCTCTATTATTCTCTATTTTTCTCTATTATTCCCTATTATTCTCTTTTATTCTCTATTATTCTCTATTACTCTCTATTTTTCTCTATTATTCTCTATTTTTCTCTGTTACTCTCTATTATTCTGTTTTATTCTCTATTATTCTCTATTAATTATTCTGTTTTATTCTCTATTATTCTCTATAATTCTCTATAATTCTCTATTATTCTCTGTTAATTATTCTCTATTTTCCTCTATTTTTCTCTATTTTTTTTCTATTATTCCCTATTATTCTCTATTATTCTCTATTATTCTCTATTAATTATTCTCTATTTTTCTCTATTTTTCTCTATTATTCTCCATTATTCCCTATTACTCTCTATTATTCTGTTTTATTCTCTATTATTCTCATGATCAGAGGATCATTCTCCATTATTCAGCAAACAAACCATGATGGCCTTCCCCAAGTTGTTCTGTGCACGGCTCTATTTTGGGAAAATCACCCAAAATACCTCTGGATTTACTCCTGGCATTTTTGCAAGGACAGAAGTCACATCCTGCACCTTTGCTAAGCCCTCAGCTGCTGGCATTGGCCTTGGCAGCAGTAAAAAAATTGCCTGGCAGCAGCTTCAGCATCCTTATCTGAGCATCAGAGAGACTGACAGGAATCTGTTATCAGCCACAGACATCAGGGGCCATCACCCCCGGTGGGATAACCAGGAATAATTGTAAAAAACATCGAGGTTCTTCCTCCCTCTCCTTCATTTTTCCCCACCTGGCTCCAGTCCGAGTGTGGTTTCTTCCCTTGCACCCATTTTTACTGTTTGCCTCAGTTTTATAAAGAAGGTTAAATTGAAATAGGAATGGAAAAAGAAATGTGAATATTCAGGCAGTGCTGTTCCCCTTCCCCAAGAATATTCCCTGGCAATTCCATCCCATTCCATTTTTACTGTTTGCCTCAGTTTTATAAAGAAGGTTAAATTGAAATAGAAATGGAAAAATAAATGTGAATATTCAGGCAGCGCTGTTCCCCTTCCCCAAGAATATTCCCTGGCAATTCCATCCCATTCCATTTTTACTGTTTGCCTCAGTTTTATAAAGAAGGCTAAATTGAAATAGGAATGGAAAAAGAAATGTGAAATTCAGGCAGCGCTGTTCCTCTTTCCTGGGAATATTCCCTGGTAAATCCATCCCGCCCTTTGTGCAGCCCCAAAAATGCTCTGCAAATCCTGATCCTGGAATTTGTCCTCATCCCACTCCTGGGAGTTCAGGGCTCAGCCTCCCCACGCTGAGGATGAGGAGCTGTGGGAGATGAAGAGTCCTGGCTGGGATGGGAATTCGGCTGCCTCAGCTAAACCTGGCTCTAATCAGCACCAGGAGTTAAACCCAGCCTTGCAAATCCCAGCTCCTCCCACACCCCCAGCCTGGCTGAAAATCCATCCAGGAATTGGAAATATCATTCCACATCCCTCTCTCAGGGCGTTTGGTGACCCCAAACAAGCATGGCTGAGCTCCTGGTGTCCCTTAAACAGCAAATTTGGTGATAAAGTTTTGCACCTTTATTCATCTTCCCCTTGCCAGCACAGCAGGAGAGGCATCAGGAACAAAATTTGATAAATTCCCTCCCCAAAAGCTTTGTCACTCATCAGAGAGGCACCTGGAGGTCACAGAATCACAAATTATTCTGTGATACAAAGATCATCCAGTCCAGCTCTAAAATGAACGGCCTGGACAGGGATTTTCCTTCTTTCCAAAATATAATTATATTCCAAAATATAATTATATAATTCCCTGTATCCCTAAATACAACACTTATCACCAAGACAGAATAATTTTGAAAATACATTTTATTCTCTGGACTAATCTGAACTAAATATTTTCATCTTGCTCCCAATTTGGGATGTTTTTTTGACAACTGATCTGCTAGAACACGGTGTCAGTTTATTTCTTTAGAAAATAAATGCAGGAGGAACCCCAAACACAGCAGTGAAATGCAGTAAAATGTGGCCATAATTCCAGTTTCTAAATCAGGATAAAAAAAGAAGAGGGAGAAAATTTAAATTTTAAAAATTTAAAAATATACTTCATTTCCTGAACTAATCTGCAGCAATTCCAGTGACTTCCATTTTGACACCTGCTGCTCTGCTAGAACACATAATTAATTTATTTATTCAGAAGACTCTGGAAAAATTTCTCCATATAAAATAAATGGAGGAAAAAACCCCAAACACAGCAGTGAAATGCAGTAAAATGTGGCTGTAACTCCAGTTTCTAAATCAGGATAAAAAAGAAGAGGGAGAAAATTTAAATTTTAAAAATTTAAAAATATACTTCATTTCCTGAACTAATCTGCAGCAATTCCAGTGACTTCCATTTTGACACCTGCTGCTCTGCTAGAACACATAATTAATTTATTTATTCAGAAGACTCTGGAAAAATTTCTCCATATAAAATAAATGGAGGAAAAAACCCCAAACACAGCAGTGAAATGCAGTAAAATGTGGCTGTAATTCCAGTTTCTAAATCAGAATAAAAAAGAAAAGGGAGAAAATTTAAATTTTAAAAATTTAAAAATACACTTCATTTCCTGGACTAATCTGCAGCATTTCCATCTGACTTCCAGTTTTGACACCTGCTGCTCTTCTAGAACAATCAATTCATTTCTTCAGAATGTTCTGGAGAAGTTTCTCCATACAAAATAAATGCAGGGAAAACCCCAAACACAACAGTGAAATGCAGTAAAATGTGACCATAATTCCAGTCCCTAAAACCAGAATAAAGAAGAAGAGGGAGAAACCCACAGGGAAAATGGCCTGGACAGGGACCTTCCTCCTTTCCCAAATAAAATTCCCTGTATCACTAAATAATCCAAATCCAAAATTCCCTGTGTCACTAAATAAAACATTTATCACTAAAACAGAGAGAAAAAATTAAAATATACTTCATTTCCTGGATTAATCTGCAGCATTTCCATCTGACTTCCAGTTTTGACACCTGCTGCTCTGCTGGAACACACAATCAATTCGTTTCTTCAGAATGTTCTGGAGAAGTTTCTCCATAGAAAATAAATGCAGGGAAAACCCCAAACACAACAGTGAAATGCAGTAAAATGTGGCCATAATTGCAGTCTCTAAAACCAGAATAAAGAAGAAGAGGGAGAAACCCATGGGATCTTCCTTCTTTCCCAAATAAAATTCCCTGTATCACTAAATACAACACCCAGACCACTAAAACAGAGAGAGAATTTAAAAATATACTTCATTTCCTGGACTAATCTTCAGTATTGCTTCCAGTTTGGGGTTTTTTTTGTCAACTGCTCTGCCAGAACACAGCATCTATTCATTTCTTTAGAAGGTTCTGGAGGAGTTATTACATAGGAAATAAATTCAGGAAAAATACCCAACAACAATGTAGCAAAATGTGGCCATAATTCCAGCCAACAAGACCAGAATAAAGAAGAAGAGGGAGCTGATTTTTTTTATTTTTAAGATTTTTTTTCCCCAGAACAGACAAAACCAAGCCCATGACCTGAGCTGGCAGAGCAGGAAGACACTTGGGCTGCTCCTCGTTGCCAGCAGGCTGCTCAGGAACCACATCCTGGTTAACCACAGCCCCTAAAACCACGAAGCTGAGTGTCACTCCCTGCTGTTTAAAAATAATTCCACCTGCCTTTCATCCCCTGCTTCTTCTGCCCCATTTCCATCCAGCTGGGCTGAGTGGTTTTATGGCTGCTGCATTATTCATCGTTTATGGGGCTGGTTAACAAAGGTTGGGTGAAATGTGGGGTTTTATGGGTATTCCTGGTTTGGGGTGGAAGCAGGGCCAGAAACAGCTCCTGGTTTTATTTGTTGTGATCCAGATTTTATTTCTAACAAAAAATGATTCATGATACACCCAGAGTGTCTGCACAGAGTGCCCGAAACTGAGTCAGGCAGAGAAGACCTGACCTCCAAATAGGGACCAAACACCCCCAAAAGTCACCCTGAAACTCTGGCCTTGTCTGGATGCCTCCAAAAGTCACCCCAAAAGCCTCACAGCAGGCACAGCAAACCAACAACGTGAGTGAACATCAAAATCCAGGAGTCTCTGGGTTTGACATTCCCATAAATCAATGGAAAACCACCCCAAAATCAGCTCAGGGCGGCGTGGGTGGAAGCCAATTGTTCTGGGGTCATCCTGGGATTCTTTAATGGGGATGAAAGGGGTTTTGGGCTCAAGAGCCACTTCAGAGCCCGTTCCTCTCTACAGCTATCCCTGGTGGTTCCTAAAACAGGCACCAGGATGGAATTCCCCAGAGGTGGGACAAGGGAAACCTTTCCCACAGACATCAAGGCCTCAAGTGCGTGAGGGCACAGCCCAGGATCTGCTGCTTCCATCAGCTCTGCCCTCCCAGCCAGGGGAGGAAAAATCACTTGGGAATGTTGATGATTGTAAGAGGTGCAAAGGTCAGAGCCCTTCCAGGAAAAGCAACGGGAGCAGTTCTGGCTGGAGTGCACGGCTGAGTTTGGAAATGGGATCTGGACACTCTGTTGGGAGGTTTGGAATTCAAAAGTGCCTTCAAGTGTCACTGATTTGGCAGCTGAAGTCACGGAATTCCAGAATCCCTGAGGTTGGAAAAGCCCTCCCAGCCCAGGCAGTCCCAGCTGTGCCCCATGGGCACCTTGTCCCCAGCCCAGAGCACTGAGTGCCACCTCCAGGTGACACCTGCAGGGATCCCGGGCACTGCAAAGCTCCCTGGGCAGCCCCTGCCAAGGCCTGAGCACCCTTTCCATGGGGAAATTCCTGCTGCTGGCCAAGGATCTGTGCCAGGGCCACAGGGCCAGGAGGAGAGGGAACGGCCTCAGGCTGGCCCAGGGGAGCCTCAGGGTGGACATTGGGAACATTTTTTCCCTCCCACAGTGCTCAGGCCTTGGCATGAGGGATCCTGGTCTGCAATGAAAAGGGCAACACTCAAGTGTGTCTGGAAAGCTCTGGAGCTGGAATTTCTTTTCATCCTTGTGCGGCCTCCTCAGGCTGTAACCCATGAAATGTTGCAATTGTGTGGGGATTGACAAGGGAGAGCAGGAAAAGGGCTGAGCTCAAATGCTGGAGTCCCCCTGGAGTGTTGGATTGTGTGCATGGAGCTGGGAGGTGGGAGCTGGGATCTGTGCCAGGGCCACAGGGCCAGGAGGAGAGGGAACGGCCTCAGGCTGGGCCAGGGGAGGCTCAGCTTGGCCAGCAGCAGGAATTTCCCCATGGAAAGGGTGCTCAGGCCTTGGCAGGGGCTGCCCAGGGAGCTTTGCAGTGCCCGGGATCCCTGCAGGTGTCACCTGGAGGTGGCACTCAGTGCTCTGGGCTGGGGACAAGGTGCCCATGGGGCACAGCTGGGACTGCCTGGGCTGGGAGGGCTTTTCCAACCTCAGGGATCCAGGAATTCTGTGACATTGTCCCTTCAACCCAGGCCTTTCCATGATTCCCTGATCAGCCTCCAATATCAAAGCCTCTGCCTGTGCCCTACACTGAAACCCAGGAATTTGAAGCTCCCATTCCACGTCCATCCCCTCCCAGGGGCTGGAGCAGAATCAGCTCCCCTCCAGTCTCCAGAACCGCCCTGAAGAGCTCTAGAGGGAGCAAGAGCCTCGTGAGCCGGGAATGTCTGAGAGGAACCCATGGGGAACCACAAATCCTGGGTGACACCGAGGTCACATGGAGCTCCTGAGTCCTGCCTGAGTCACCCCTGAGCAGCGTCACCCTCAGCTGGGGCTGCTTCCCATAAAAGTGGCTGCAGGGGAAGAGGGAAAAGGGAGTGAGGAACTGTTGGGCAAAGAAGTCACAGCTTGAACCTCTGGCTTCATTTGGATCCTTTGAAAAAGCCATTGAATCCATGGTTCCACAGTGGGAACAGGAAAAAAATGGAGTGAAACCATCAGAAATTTGGCTGTGGAAGGGGGAGAAAAAAGCAAAGAGAGGTTGGTGTAATCATTGCCTTTTACTTTTGGGCTTTGTGCCATTAAATTTGGTTTGGTTGTTTGGGCTTTTTATTTTTTTTTTTTTTATTGTTACAGTAAATTATTAAATAAAAATAAGAGGAAAAAAAAGAAAGAAGGAAAGCAGCCAAGCAAGAATGTCTGTGCTGACAAGGACAAAAGGTATAGATGGAAAACCCTGAAATGGAAGGCCCAAATGCGACTCAAATGACATTACAAACATTTCTATTCTATTAAGGAGAAAATTCCAGGTTCTAGGGAGAAACTGGATGATTTTATTTCGGAGGAGTTTTTTTATCCATCTTCTACCTTTTATCCCCTTTGTACCAGCATTAAACCACGCTAAATGCTCAATTTCCCCCATTTTCCTGGCTCCTCACAGCATCTCCCTGGCCCTGTGCCAAAGGCAGGATTTAAACCCCTCCAGGACGCCATCCACACATCCCACACCCATTCCCGAATTTCACCTCCCAATTTTTTGCTGGTTCCCATCTCTGAGCCCTCCGAATCTGATCAATAAATTGAGAAGGGCTGAAATCAGGGAACCTTTCCTGAATTAACAGCTGCTCATCCCAGTTTTTGCAGGTGTTCCAAGGCGAAATTCCGCGCTCAGAATTTTGGTGTTTTATTTTTTTTCTCCAGCCACCAGCAATGGTTTGGCACAGGAGAAAATTTTGCCTCTCGTGTCTGATCTGGTGTTGTTTCATCAGAACAAAAAGAAGAAAAGCTGCAGCTGGAGCAAGAGGCATCAAAAAAACCCAACAACAAAAAAAAAGAACATGATTTGTTTACCAGCAGCACCACAGATGCCACCGGATTTAAATATGAAATAAAGCTGTCGTTCACCTCAGCTGGAGATGGGTTGGAAATTGTGACCAACGGTCCAAACACCCAAATGAGGGTGGTGGCCTAAAAATAAATTAAAATAAAATGCACCAGGGACAACTTAGAGCCTTTTCCAGGGCCTAAAGGAGCTCCAGAACAGCTGGAGAGGGATTTGGGATAAAGGATGGAGGGGCAGGAATGGTTTGGGGTGGAGTAGGACAGGGTGAGATGGGATTTGGGGAAGGAATTCCTCCCTGTCAGAGTGGGGAGGCCCTGGCACAGAGAATTTCTGGCTGTCCCACCCCTGGCAGTGTCCAAGTCCAGCTTGGAGCACCCTGGGTGTCCAAGGTGTCCCTGCCTGTGACACTGGATAATTTTTAAGGTTCCTCCCAACCCAAACCATTCCATGATTCCAAGATTTGCTCCTGCAGATCAATCATGGGGGAAAACAGAACCATTCCTGTGTTTTTATGGATTTTTCTCGGCTCTGAGCACGTGTCAAACTGGGAATTTGGGAACTGCACCCCCATTCCCTCCTGGCTCGGATAACCCCGACCTTGGGAGTGTTTCTCACTGCAGGAAGTTCTGCTCTCTGTGTTTGCACAGCAGCTCCTCACCCACCAGGAAATCTCCAGCGCTCTAAATTAATCAATGTTTTCTCCTGGATTTCTACGGAGCCCAACAGGATTTTTACCAGTTTCCTGCTGCAAACTGGAACCCTCAGAAATACTGGAATTTTTTCACAATAAAGGTGGAAAAGCACCTTTGGTGCTGGCTTTACCCCTTCCTTTTCCTCCTCAGCTTCCAAATCCTGATTTTTTTTTTTTGTAGTAAGGGTGGAACAAGCAGCTCATTCCTTCAGGGACATCGTTGGCCCTGGATTTTCCCTTTTCCTTTCCTTCCTAGTTCCCAAATCCTGATTTTTTCACAATACCTGTGGGAAAAGCAGCTCATTCCTGCAGGGATATAGTTGATCCTGGATTTTAACTTTTCCTTTCCTTCCCAGCTCACAAATCCTGATTCATTGAAATTTTTTTTCACAGTAAAGCTGGAAAAGCAGACCATTCCTGCAGAAACATGGCTGGTGCTGGATTTTCCTTTTTCCTTCCCTTCCCAACTCTCAAATCCTGGATTTTTTTCACAATATTTGTGGGAAAGCAGCTCGTTCCTGCAGGGACATCGTTGGTCCTGGATTTTCCCTTTTCCTTTCTTTCCCTTCCCAGGTCCCAAATCCTGGATTTTTTTCACAATATTTGTGGGAAAGCAGCTCGTTCCTGCAGGGACATCGTTGGTCCTGGATTTTCCCTTTTCCTTTCCTTCCCAGCTCCCAAATCCTGGATTTTTTCACAATATTTGTGGGAAAAGCAGCTCATTCCTGCAGGGACATTGTTGGTCATGGATCTTCCCCTTTCCTTTCCTTCCCAGCTCCCAAATCCTGATTTATTTATATTTTTTTCCCAATATTACTGGGAAAGCAGTTTTTTCCTGCAGGAACATGGCTGATCCAGGCTTTTCCCCTCTCTTTTCCTTTCCAACTCCCAAATCCTGATTTTTTTTTCACAGTAAAGCTGGAAAATCAGCCAATTCCTGCAAGGACATAGTTGATCCTGGCTTTTCCCTTTTCCTTTTCTTCCAAGCTCCCAAATCCTGAATTTTTTTCCACAATAAAGGTGGAACAGCAGCTCATTCCTGCAGGAACATGGCTGGTGCTGGATTTTCCTCTTTCCTGTCCTTCCCAACTCCCAAATCCTGGGTTTTTCACAATATTTGTGGGAAAGCAGCTCATTCCTGCAGGGACTTGGTTGATCCTGGCTTTTCCCTTTTCCTTTCCTTCCAAGCTCCCAAATCCTGAATTTTTTTCCACAATAAAGCTGGAAAATCAGCCAATTCCTGCAGGGACATTGTTGGTCCTGGCTTTTCCCTTTTCCTTTCCTTCCAAGCTCCCAAATCCTGAAATTTTTATGCAATAAGGTAGGAAAAGCAGCTTATTCCTGAAGGAACATGGTTGATCCTGGCTTTTCCCTTTTCCTTCCCTTCCCAACTCCCAAATCCTCGGTTTTTTCACAATATTCATGGGAAAGCAGCTCATTCTTACAGGGACATGGTTGATTCTGGCTTTTCCCTTTTCCTTTCCTTCCCAGCTCCCAAATCCTGAATTTTTTTTCACAGTAAAGCTGGAAAAGCAGCCCATTCCTGCAGAAACATGGCTGGTGCTGGCTTTTCCTTTTTCCTTCTCCTTCCCAACTCCCAAATCCTGGATTTTTTTCACAATATTTGTGGGAAAGCAGCTCGTTCCTGCAGGGACATCGTTGGTCCTGGATTTTCCCTTTTCCTTTCCTTCCCAGCTCCCAAATCCTGGATTTTTTCACAATATTTGTGGGAAAAGCAGCTCATTCCTGCAGGGACATTGTTGATCATGGATCTTCCCCTTTCCTTTCCTTCCCAGCTCCCAAATCCTGATTTATTTATATTTTTTTCCCAATATTACTGGGAAAGCAGTTTATTCCTGCAGGAACATGGCTGATGCAGGCTTTTCCCCTCTCTTTTCCTTTCCAACTCCCAAATCCTGATTTTTTTTTCACAGTAAAGCTGGAAAATCAGCCAATTCCTGCAAGGACATAGTTGATCCTGGCTTTTCCCTTTTCCTTTCCTTCCAAGCTCCCAAATCCTGAATTTTTTTCCACAATAAAGCTGGAAAACCAGCTCATTCCTGCAGGGACATTGTTGATCATGGATCTTCCCCTTCCTTTTCTTTCCCAGCTCCCAAATCCTGATTTATTTATATTTTTTCACAATATTTGTGGGAAAGCAGCTCATTCCTGCAGGGACATGGTTGATTCTGGCTTTTCCCTTTTCCTTTCCTTCCAAGCTCCCAAATCCTGAAAGTTTTTCCACAATAAAGCTGGAAAAGCAGCTCATTCCCGCAGGAACATGGCTGCTCCTGAATTTTCCCTTTTCCTTCCCTTTCCAACTCTCAAATCCTGGGTTTTTCACAATATTTGTGGGAAAAGCAGCTCATTCCTGCAGGGACGTGATTGATCCTGGCTTTTCCCCTTCCTTTTCCTTCCCAGCTCCCAAATCCTGAATTTTTTTCCACAATAAAGCTGGAAAAGCAGCTCATTCCTGCAGGGATGTGGTTGATCCTGGCTTTTCCCTTTTCCTTTCCTTCCTAGTTCCCAAATCCTGATTTTTTTCACAATACCTGTCGGAAAAGCAGCTCATTCCTGCAGGGACATGGTTGATCCTGGTTTTTCTCCTTACTTTCCTTCCCAGCTCCCAAATCCTGAAAGTTTTTTTCACAATAAAGCTGGAAAAGCAGCTCATTCCTGCAGGGACATGGCTGGTCCTGGCTTTTCCCTTTTCCTTTCCTTCCAAGCTCCCAAATTCTGAATTTTTTATGCAATAAGGTAGGAAAAGCAGTTTATTCCTGCAGACACATGGTTGATCCTGGCTTTTCCCTTTTCCTTCCCTTCCCAACTCTCAAATCCTCGGTTTTTTCACAATATTCATGGGAAAGCAGCTCATTCTTACAGGGACATGGTTGATTCTGGCTTTTCCCTTTTCCTTTCCTTCCAAGCTCCCAAATCCTGAAAGTTTTTCCACAATAAAGGTGGAACAGCAGCTCATTCCTGCAGGAACATGGCTGGTGCTGGATTTTCCTCTTTCCTGTCCTTCCCAACTCCCAAATCCTCGGTTTTTCACAATATTTGTGGGAAAGCAGCTCATTCTTACAGGGACATGGTTGATTCTGGCTTTTCCCTTTTCCTTTCCTTCCCAGCTCCCACATCTTGAATTTTTTTCCACAATAAAGCTGGAAAAGCAGCTCATTCCTGCAGGGACATTGTTGATCATGGATCTTCCCCTTCCTTTTCTTTCCCAGCTCCCAAATCCTGATTTATTTTTTTTTTTCACAATATTTGTGGGAAAGCAGCTCATTCCTGCAGGGACATGGTTGATTCTGGCTTTTCCCCTTCCTTTTCCTTCCCAGCTCCCAAATCCTGATTTATTTTCCACAATAAAGCTGGAAAAGCAGCTCATTCCTGCAGGGACATTGTTGGTCCTGGCTTTTCCCTTTTCCTTTCCTTCCAAGCTCCCAAATTCTGAAATTTTTATGCAATAAGGTAGGAAAAGCAGTTTATTCCTGCAGACACATGGTTGATCCTGGCTTTTCCCTTTTCCTTCCCTTCCCAACTCCCAAATCCTCGGTTTTTCACAATATTCATGGGAAAGCAGCTCATTCTTACAGGGACATGGTTGATTCTGGCTTTTCCCTTTTCCTTTCCTTCCCAGCTCCCACATCTTGATTTTTTTTTTCCACAATAAAGCTGGAAAAGCAGCTCATTCCTGCAGGAACATGACCAGTGCTGGTTTTTCCCCATCCTTTTCTTTCCCAACTCCCAAATCCTGATTTATTGATTTTTTTTTCACAGTAAAGGTAGAAAATCAGCTCATTCCTGCAGGAACATGGCTATTCCTGACTTTTCCCTTTTCCTTTCCCTCCCATCTCCCCGCAGCACTCCAGACATTCCCCTCACACTCTTCTCCTCCCTTTCTCCACATTTTTTCCTGGCCAACCATTCTGATTCTGGGCTGGGAAGCAGCAGAGCTGCCGTGGGATTCCCAGAGCAGGGAGGCCAGCAGAAAGTTTTGTGTTTTGGGGTGAATCCTCAGAATCTTTCCCGCTCTTTTGGTGAAGCCCAAAGTAACGGTGCTCAACCCCAATTATTTTGGCACTTTGAACCTCGGGCAACGTAGGGATTGCATTGAGCAACCCACATGACATCACTGAAATCAAATAAAGGAGACATTGTCGAGCTCAGCAGGCACCCAGATTAAATTTTACCTCCTGTGGGTGACAAGGGAAGTCCCTGTTGCTCCTGGGGAGGTTTTCCCTGATCATTCTCTTCTTTCAGAACTCAAAATTATCGCCCTGAGCTGCAGAGATGAAATATTGACCAAGGTAGATGTGGAAGTTGGTGCTGCTCTGGGTTCAAATCAAGATAAATCAGGCCCTGAGTTTTGCTGCCAGCTGGGATCTCGATTCCTTTGAGGAGAAGCGAAAAGATTCCCAAAAAAATACTCAGGAGGAGTCTCAGGTAGATGAAGATTCCATGAAAAGAGAAAAATCACTCAGGGCAGGAGGCTGGGGTAGCACAAGAGCCTGAATCAAGGGATGAAAAGACTCTGGGGGATGCTCAGGGTGGATCCCAGGATCCCAAAAGAACACAAATATTTTGGGAAGGCTCCCTGGAGGGCTCTGGGGCTGCTCCCTGAGCTCTCAGCTGCCTCCAGGAGATGGGAGCGAGGTTCTAAAATCACCTTCCCCCATTTTCCTTGTGCTGCAGCGGCGCCAACACTCAAACCCCTTCCCTCAGAGAAACACCTTCCTGCTGGTATGAACACCCAACATCTCAGGGGTGATTTAAATTCACATTTCTGCATTTCAGGGCTGCTTTTTATCCCTTCCTGGGGCGGGCAGCACCTCCAGCATCTCACCCAGCACCTCCCAATCCTCTCCCTTGCACAACAGAGCGCGAAACGCCACAAGGGTGGGACTGAACTTGCTGAAACAGCCACGATTTCTTTGTCTGTGAGGGTTTTGGGTTTTTTTTGGGGGGATGGACAGATGTTTACGCTCGAATTTGACAATTTGTGCGCAGCCAGTTTCACTTCTGCGCCGCTGAGGGGGTTTCACTTCCCCCAGGGGTGACGACACCATCCTGCCCTGCTGTGAAGGTTTTGGCTTCTTTTCTGCTCTGCCAAAGTCAGGGTGAACAACACTTGGGGAAATGCTAATTTTGACTTTTGTCTTGGTCATTTATTCTATTTTATTTGTTTATTTACAGTATTTACGGGCCCACGAGGCGCGAGCTCTTACAAGTTAGAGAAACGAGGTGAAATGGTAAAACACCAGTTCTTTTCTCTTACTAAAGCTATTTATAATCAATAATTATTTTTAAATTTTATTTTAATTTTATTTTAATTTTTTAAAAATTATTACTCAATACCAAGGTGACACTTACATTATTTATACTTTTGACATAATAATGATTACTTTTTCACCTAATTAGAGAAAACTGCTTAATTCTGTGAAGAAGAAGGAAGAAGAAGGTGAAGAAGATGAACTTGGACAATGCCCTGAATCCTCTATCTTATATATATAGTATATATAATATAATATATATATATAATATATTATATAGTATATATAATATAATATAACAATAATATAATACATTATTATATACTAAAATATATAAAATATATCTTAGTATATATTTATATATAGTATTTTATACTATTTTATAGTATTAATATACTATTTTATAATAGTATATAATAGTATATATTTATATGTAAAATATATTTTAGGATATATTTTATATATTGTATAAAATATATTTTATAATATATTTTTATATGTACTAAAATATATAAAAACCCCAAAATGAGGTTTTTACTCTGTGAGATCACACAACACCACTTAAATCACACACTCACAACCCCTGTGCTGTCACACAATTTTGGGAGCCTCTTCCAAGGCCTCGAGTCCAATCCTGTGCTTTTCTCAGCACCCCTCAGCTCAAAAAGCCTGGAATTTTCAGCCTCCAAAATTCCAACACCATGCCAAGGGTGGAAAAGGGCGGCCTGGTGGCACCCGATGGCCCTTCTGCCCTCCAGCAGCTCAGGTTGGATGGGCATTCCTTGGAAAAACTCCTGGCTGGGGTGTGAAACAGGAATTCAGCCGGATTCCTGCTCTCCCTCTCTCTCAGGCTCTGCTGCTTCTCCCAACTTGGTGTGGTTTTCCCTGTGCTGGAGCAGGGGTGCCACAAAAGCAAAATTTGCTGTGTTTAGGGCATGGGGATAGGTGGAAGCTGAGTTGTGTGGACAGGAAATGGTGGTGGGCATTGATCAGGAAGGAGCTGGGCAGAAAAAAGGTGGGAAAATTATTGAGAGTGTGTGAGGGGATAGAAATAAAAGAGGATGCGAAAAACAGGAGGCCTCTGAGGCCAGGGTGTCCTACAAGAGAATCCCAGAATGGTCTGGGCTGGAAGGGACCTTAAAAATCATCTCATTGCCATGGCAGGGACACCTCCCACTGTCCCAGGCTGCTCCAAGCCCCAATGTCCAACCTGGCCTGGGACACTGCCAGGGATCCAGGGGCAGCCACAGCAAATCTGGGCACCCTGGGCCAGGGAAGAATTCCTTCCTAATATCAGATCCAAACCTTCCTTCTTTCAGCTTAAAGCCGTGATTTCTTGTCACTCCAATTCCTTGTAAAATGTCTCTGATAGTGAGTGCTGAGAATGTGGAATCATGGAATCATGGAATGGTTTTGGTTGGAAATGACCCTAAAGCCCACCCAGTGCCACCCCTGCCATGGCAGGGACACCTCCCACTGTCCCAGGCTGCTCCAAGCCCCAATGTCCAACCTGGCCTGGGACACTGCCAGGGATCCAGGGGCAGCCACAGCTGCTCTGGGAATTCCAGCCCAGCCCCTCCCCACCCTCCCAGGGAAGGATTTTTTCCCAACATCCCACCCAAACTTGTCATTTTTCAGTTTGAAGCCATTCCCTGGGTGCTGTCCCTGCAGCCCTTGGGAATTGTCTCTCTCCAGGGTTCCTGCAGCTCCTTCAGGCCCTGCAAGGCCACCCTGAGCTCAGCCCAAAGCTTCTCCTGGCCAGGCTGAACAATCCCAGCTGTGCCAGCCTTTCCTCCCAGCAGAGCTGCTCCAGCCCTCTGCTCATCCTGGGGCCTCCTCTGGGCTCTCTGCAGCAGCTCCACGTCCTCCCTGTGCTGGGCCCCAGGGCTGGGGCAGCTCTGCAGGTGGGGTCCCACCTGAGGGGGCACAGGGACACCAAAGCCACCCAAGGGTGACCCCCAGGAGCTGCCACAGCCACGAGCCACCTCTGCCAACCCCAAGAACCCCAAAGCTCTGGGAGTGCCCTGGGTGCTGATGGCCAATTCCAAAGTGGGGCTGTGGGAGGATTTGGCTGCCTGGAGCATCATTTGTGTCTCAGCACCCTGAGGTCCCGTGGAAATCCCAATTTTTGGGCTCTGTGGTGCTGGTGGTTCCTGTGGATGTGTCTGTGCACCAGAGTTACCCCAACCTCTGCTGAATTTTTGTCCTCAAAACCAACCCCAGCAAGCTGCTGGAGCTGAATTTTTAGGGTGGGATGCCAAAGGCTGTAAACATACAGATCAAATTTCCAAAATGGATTAAAACTTTAAATCCATGGAGTGAGGACGGGGGGGGAAGGAAGAACTTTTAATAGAAAGGCCAAGCAGAGCCTCCACCTCTGAGTGGAGCTGCTGCAGTCACCACCATGAAATTCTTCAGAACTTGGGTGGAGACAATAATTACAGCCCAGCAGGAACGAAGGGCTCGGGGTGCACAGGGGGCAGCACGAGGAGATCTCTGCCAGAGCCCTTGAAAATGAGAATTATTACTAAAATATCTGAAAACTTGCAATAGAGATACGCAATTTCCACAACACATAATTGAATTTTATTCAATTTCATTAATGTGGAATTATTTTTTTTCCCTCAGAAACGGCTCCAATGAAAATTTCTAATTTTCTAGCTAATCTAGATCTCTAAATAATTAGAAGCATCATATGATCTAAATCATGGAAGCATCATTTGAAAATTCTAAATAATCTCGAATTTTCTAATGGTTCTTCTGTGCGTGGGCTCTCCAAAACCTGAATCTTTACCTCCAAGCTGTGACATAAAAATCAGGGAATTTTGCTTATTTTTTTCCTCCAAAAAATCTTTTCTTTTTGTTTGAAATGAAATGCTCATCTGGACCTGGGCTTGGGTTGGTTGTGGAGTTCTCAGAAATGACCTGACCTCTACAAAGTGCACCCAGCTCTCCCCACAGACTGTCCTGAGTGCTGGGGAGTTCAAGGAAAGGGAAAAACAGGCAGAGCAGGTGCAGAGGACAGTTCAGGATGAAACAGCTCCAGTTCAAAAAGCTTCTCCCACCTTCTCCCAGAAAATTCCTTGGGATCCTTCAGCCTAATGACAGTCCTGAGCCCGGCTATAATTGCAGGCCATTCATCAGCTTTTTCTGAGGTAGGAATTATCCCCCAGACTTTATGGGGATGACAGAGACGTGGGAAGGTTAAGGCCCAGATTCACGAGCGGGTTTATCCGTCTGAAGTGGGATTAAGTCCCAAATTCCTCCTCTTCCCTCTCCCCTTCCCCCAATCCAGGGGGATTTGGGAGGGAGTTTCTCCTGAAAAATACCCCCAAGCCCTCCAGGGGTCACCTTGGCCTTGTGCTGCACCTCTGTCCCCTCCCTGTAGTTTGGGAGCTGCTGCTCCTCTCCAAGGAATGGAGAGACAATTCCCAAGGGACAGGACCCAGGGAATGGTTCCAAAGTGACAGAGAGCAGGGCTGGATGGGATTTTGGGAATCAGGAATTGTTCCCTGGCAGGGTGGGCAGGCCCTGGCAACGGGTGCCCAGAGACAAAAGTTGAAGTGAAGGCCACGGAGCTGAGGGAGGGTGGGAAAAGCTGCAGAATTCCTGAGGAATCCGTGGGATTGGGAAAGGAAAAGGTGACACCAGTGCAGACAGCACGGGATCCTTCCTTGTCAGAGCAGTAATAATGGGATCAGAAAGGTCACAGTTCTGGTGGTCAAAATGTGCCTCAGGGGCAGCTCAGGCCGCAGAAATGCAACTCTGGGCTGCTGCCCCTCCAAAATTCCCTAAAGAAGGAAAAGGTGCCATGTTTGGGCACTGGGATTGGTTTCCAGTTCTGGTGGGGCTGGGAACCCATCAGATGTTCATCAAATGCACTGAGCATCACTTGGAATAACTGGGAATCCTGAGCTGGGATCACCTCTGGCCTCCAGCACGGTCAGATCCTGCCCTGAGCCATGGGAGGGGCACCAAGCCTTGGGTGCCTTTTCCATGGAATCCTGGAATGCTTTGGGCTGGGAGGGACCTCAAAGCCCACCCAGTGCCACCCCTGCCATGGGTGAGCAGGACCTGGGCTGGAATTCCCAGATTTGCTGTGGCTGCCCCTGGATCCCTGGCAGTGTCCCAGGCCAGGTTGGACATTGGGGCTTGGAGCAGCCTGGGACAGTGGGAGGTGTCCCTGCCATGGCAGGGGTGGCACTGGATGATCCTTAAAATCCCCCTAAGCCCAATCCATTCTGGGATTCTCTGGCTGCTTTTCTGTTTGAAATTCTGGGATTTCTTCTCCCCTCGAAGCACTTTTCTCATCCTCGGCCTGATCCTCAGACCAGGCAAACCTCGTGTCATGGCTGTTGTGGGTTTGGCACATTCGTGGCTTGGTGCATTGCCCTGGGAACCTGGAAAAATCCCTTGGAGACCTGGATTTTGCCTCAACCCTTTTGCAGTGCCGGGACAAGGGGAAAGGTTAAGCCTGGCCAGGAGAAGCTTTGGGGTGAGCTCAGGGTGGCCTTGCAGGGCCTGAAGGAGCTGCAGGAACCCTGGAGAGAGACAATTCCCAAGGGCTGCAGGGACAGCACCCAGGGAATGGCTTCAAACTGAAAAATGACAAGTTTGGGTGGGATGTTGGGAAAAAATCCTTCCCTGGGAGGGTGGGGAGAGGCTGGGCTGGAATTCCCAGATTTGCTGTGGCTGCCCCTGGATCCCTGGCAGTGTCCCAGGCCAGCCTGGATACAACCTGGGATCGGGAAAATTTTCCCTTCCCATGACAGGGGGGTTGGAATGAGATGATTTTTCCAGTGCCTTTCTTCCCAACCCATTCCATGATTCCACAGCACAGTGCAGGAGCTGGGAATTCTCTGTGCTGGCATCGGCACTGACAAATCCCAGAGCTCGGGAAAGCCCCGGGGTCACTCCTGCATTTTTAAATGGTAAAACCGACTGAAAAAATCAGAGTTTCGTCTCTCTGTGTTAGTTATGAGAAAGTGAACAATTTGTGAAGAAAAAGAAGGGTTTTGAAGTTTCAATTTTCAATTTTCCTTCCTTTTTTTTTCTTTTTCATTCTTTAAATGCGTAAATTCTTTAAGTGTATAAAAATAAACTCTGTGTGTAACTTTCCAGCTTAAGCTCCTTGTGCTTTTCATTTTCTCCTGCTCAAGTCCCACAAAAAGAGCAAACGTTCAAACCACTGCACTAAATTTAGCCAAGGAAATTTAGTGAAGGTGAAACCACGACATGAAATTGGTGTTTCCACCCAGTTATGATCCAAACCAGAACAGATATCCAAGGAAAGGGATAACGCTGCCATGACCAACCTGGAAGCTGCCAACTTCCAGTTCTTTAAATTTTTTAAGTGTGTAAATTCTTCAAGTGTGTAAATTCTTTGCGTAAAAATAAACTCTGTGTGTAACTTTCCAGCTTAAGCCCATCGTGCTTTTTATTTTCTCCTGGTCAACTCCCACAAAAAGAGCAAACATTCAAACCACTGCACTAAATTTAGCCAAGGAAATTTAGTGAACGTGAAACCACGACATGAAATTGGTGTTTCCACCCAGTTATGAGCCAAACCAGAACAGATATCCAGGGAAAGGGATAACGCTGCCATGACCAACCTGGAAGCTGCCAACTTCCAGTTCTTTAAATTTTTGAAGTGTGTAAATTCTTTAAGTGTGTAAATTCTTTAAGTGTATAAAAATAAACTCTGTGTGTAACTTTCAAGCTTAGGCCCATCGTGCTTTTATTTTCTCCTGGTCAACTCCCACAAAAAGAGCAAACATTCAAACCACTGCACTAAATTTAGCCAAGGAAATTTAGTGAAGGTGAAACCACGACATGAAATTGGTGTTTCCACCCAGTTATGATCCAAACCAGAACAGATATCCAAGGAAAGGGATAACGCTGCCATGACCAACCTGGAAGCTGCCAACTTCCAGTTCTTTAAATTTTTTAAGTGTGTAAATTCTTCAAGTGTGTAAATTCTTTAAGTGCGTAAAAATAAACTCTGTGTGTAACTTTCAAGCTTAGGCCCATTGTGCTTTTTATTTTCTCCACTGCACTAAATTTAGCAAAGGAAATTTAGTGAACATGAAACCACGACATGAAATTGGTGTTTCCACCCAGTTATGATCCAAACCAGAACAGATATCCAGGGAAAGGGGGATAATGCTGCCATGACCAACCTGGAAGCTGCCAACTTCCAGTTCTTTAATTTTTTTAAGTGTGTAAATTCTTTAAGTGCGTAAAAATAAACTCTGTGTGTAACTTTCAAGCTTAAGCCTGTTGTGCTTTTCATTTTCTCCTGGTCAAGTCCCACAAAAAGAGCAAACATTCAAACCACTGCACTAAATTTAGCCAAGGAAATTTAGTGAAGGTGAAACCACGACATGAAATTGGTGTTTCCACCCAGTTATGATCCAAACCAGAACAGATATCCAGGGAAAGGAGGATAACGCTGTCATCACCGACCTGGAAGCTGCCAACTTCCAGTTCTTTAATTTTTTTAAGTGTGTAAATTCTTTAAGTGTGTAAAAATAAACTCTGTGTGTAACTTTCAAGCTTAAGCCTGTTGTGCTTTTCATTTTCTCCTGAAGTCAAGTCCCACAAAAAGAGCAAACATTCAAACCACTGCACTAAATTTAGCCAAGGAAATTTAGTGAAGGTGAAACCACGACATGAAATTGGTGTTTCCACCCAGTTATGATCCAAACCAGAACAGATATCCAGGGAAAGGGGGATTACGCTGCCATGACCAACCTGGAAGCTGTCAACTTCCAGTTCTGAGCCCTTGGAGGTGCACAGGGCTCTGTGCACAAAGTCCAGCCTGTGAAAAATGTGTGGCTTTGCCAAAATTTGCTTTTTTTCCTGCAGTTCCTCCCAAAATTTCAGGGAACTGGTGTGGCCACAGGGCCCCGAGCACCTCCCCAGAGCTCTGATGGCACCGAGTCCTCCAGGCAGCTCCAGACCCTCCTCCCTCTCACAAGTTCAGTGGGAAAAGCCAACAGGAATTTAGGATCGTTCCTCACATCATTTTTTTCTGTTTTGAGCCCCAAACCTGCCCCAGTGCTCAAGGTTTGCACGGAATTCCCACCCAAAAGCTGCAGCTCTCCAAGGGGATTTTGGGAATCCAAGGGGATTCTCCTCCTGGGAATATCATCCAGAGAGGGAGGAAAAGGGGCAAGGATGAAGGGAATAATGATTTTTGGAGACGCTGAGAAAACTCCGTGGAAATAAAATGGTGAGAAAAACATTAGGGCCAAAAATGTGGAGAGACGCAGTGTTAGGATAATAGTAAATATTTTTTTAAAATCTATTTTTAATATTATTTTCCTGCTCCTAAAGGGTTTTTGGAAGGGAACAGAGGCTGATTCAGCCGGATGAAGGTTTATGCACATGACTGTGCTGGAAAAGACTCTCTTGACAGCGATTGTGAGCCACTGATTTGCAGCATCCTCACTCCTGCTCAAGTTCTCTGGCCAGCTCTAAGCCTAATTTATCTCCCAGCAGGATTTTATTTTGGTGACAAAATAGCTGCTCTTATTTGGGTCAGGATGTGAGGACACACATGCCCACAAAAAATCAGTGTATTTTGACCAGAACTCCGGGAGTTCCGAAGGGTGGCACCAAAAAACACCAAACAAACAGCAAAATAAAAACAAATTTGAAAAAAAAAATTTAAATATGCAAAGCCAACAAGAAAAAAAAGCTGCGGGGCAAACAGATCTCTCGAAACTATGTAACCTTTTCATCTAGAGAGGTACTTTGTTTTCCCTAAACAACATTCTGGGAAGGCCTTTTATCAGGGAAAAAAAAAAACTTGGGAAAACGCTCCGAGTGTGGCGTCTGCCTCATCCTCACTGCTGCAAAAAAACCCGTCCAAGGCGAGCTGTGCAGAACCAAAAAATAGATTTATTGTTATTGGGCTGAGGGCAGTGGCTCAGCACTTGGCATGGCCACTGTTTACAGCAGGAACGCTCCCGGAGACAGGAAGTTCTCCGAGCCCTCTGCCATTATTTTGCTGCTGTTGACGCGCTCAGAGCGGGAGTTTGTTCAGCCCGGTGAAATCTTTAGCACCGAGGCACACACAGAGAGGGGTTTTTGGGAGATGGAGTGCTCAGCCTCATCCCACGGGGTGTTTTTGGGGTGGTTTTGGGGTGTCCAGCCCCTGTGAGGAGCAGCAGCATCCATGGGGTTCATTCCAAAATTGGAGATTCGTATCCCTGGCTGCTCGGAGTAAGGGAGAACTTTGGGCACTGGGAAAAGCTTCTCTCCCCTTCTCCCGACTCTGCATCCCTTAGGAGGGCTGGGTTTGCTGCTCAACCTCATCCCACGGGGTGGTTTTGGGGTGTCCAGCCCCTGTGAGGAGCAGCAGCAACCATGGGGTTCATTCCAAAATTGGAGATTCGTATCCCTGGCTGCTCGGAGTAAGGGAGAACTTTGGGCACTGGGAAAAGCTTCTCTCCCCTTCTCCCGACTCTGCATCCCTTAGGAGGGCTGGGTTTGCTGCTCAACCTCATCCCACGGGGTGGTTTTGGGGTGTCCAGCCCCTGTGAGGAGCAGCAGCAACCATGGGGTTCATTCCAAAACTGGAGATTTGTATCCCTGGCTGCTCGGAGCGAGGGAGCACCTTGGGCACTGGGAAAGGATTTTCCCCTCTTCTCCTGCCTCTGCATCCCTTTGCTGCTCAGCCTCATCCTACAAGATGATTTTTTTGGGAGTCCAACCTCTGTGAGGAGCAGCATCAACCATGGGGTTGATTCCACAATCAGATTCCTAAATCCAACTACTCAGAGCAAGGCCAAGGCACCTCGGGCACTGGGAAAGGATTTTCCCCTCTTCTCCTGCCACTGCATCCCTGCTGAAGTCCCCATCCCTCTGGAGGGCTGGCTTTGCTGCTCAGCCTCATCCCACAGGTTGGTTTTGGGGAGTCCAGCCCCTGTGGGGAGAAGCATCATCCATGGGGTTCATTCCAAAACTGGAGATTCGTATCCCCGGCTGCTCGGAGCAAGGGAGAACTTTGGGCACTGGGAAAGGATTTTCCCCTCTTCTCCTGCCACTGCATCTATGCTGAAGTCCCCATCCCTCTGGAGGGCTGGCTTTTCTGCTCAGCCTCATCCCACAGGATGGTTTTTGGTAGTCCAAGCTCTGCATGAGGAGCAGCATCAACCATAGGGTTCATTCCAAAACTGGAGATTCGTATCCCTGGCTGCTCGGAGTAAGGGAGAACTTTGGGCACTGGGAAAAGCTTCTCTCCCCTTCTCCTGACTCTGCATCCCTTTGGAGGGCTGGGTTTGCTGCTCAGCCTCATCCCACAGGTTGGTTTTTGGGAGTCCAAGCCCTGCATGAGGAGCAGCAGCATCCATGGGGTTCATTCCAAAACTGGAGATTCGTATCCCCGGCTGCTCGGAGCGAGGGAGCACCTTGGGCACTGGGAAAGGATTTTCCCCTCTTTTCCTGCCTCTGCATCCCTTTGCTGCTCAGCCTCATCCTACAAGATGATTTTTTTGGAAGTCCAACCCCTGTGAGGAGCAGCATCAACCATGGGGTTGATTCCACAATCAGATTCCTAAATCCAACTACTCAGAGTAAGGCCAAGGCACCTCGGGCACTGGGAAAGGATTTTCCCCTCTTCTCCTGCCACTGAATCCCTTTGGAGGGCTGGGTTTGCTGCTCAGCCTCATCCCACAGGATGATTTTTGGGAGTCCAAGCCCTGCACGAGGAGCAGCAGCATCCATGGGGTTCATTCCAAAATTGGAGATTCGTATCCCTGGCTGCTCAGAGCGAGGGAGAACTTTGGGCACTGGGAAAAGCTTCTCTCCCCTTCTCCTGCCTCTGCATCCCTCTGGAGGGCTGGGTTTGCTGCTCAGCCTCATCCCACGGGGTGGTTTTGGGGTGTCCAGCCCCTGTGAGGAGCAGCAGCATCCATGGGGTTCATTCCAAAATTGGAGATTTGTATCCCTGGCTGCTCGGAGCGAGGGAGCACCTTGGGCACTGGGAAAGGATTTTCCCCTCTTCTCCTGCCTCTGCATCCCTTTGCTGCTCAGCCTCATCCTACAAGATGATTTTTTTGGAAGTCCAACCCCTGTGAGGAGCAGCATCAACCATGGGGTTGATTCCACAATCAGATTCCTAAATCCAACTACTCAGAGCAAGGCCAAGGCACCTTGGGCACTGGGAAAGGATTTTCCCCTCTTCTCCTGCCACTGCATCCCTGCTGAAGTCCCCATCCCTCTGGAGGGCTGGCTTTGCTGCTCAGCCTCATCCCACAGGATGATTTTTTGGAGTCCAAGCCCTGCATGAGGAGCAGCATCAACCATAGGGTTCATTCCAAAACTGGAGATTCGTATCCCTGGCTGCTCGGAGTAAGGGAGAACTTTGGGCACTGGGAAAAGCTTCTCTCCCCTTCTCCTGACTCTGCATCCCTCTGGAGGGCTGGGTTTGCTGCTCAGCCTCATCCCACAGGTTGGTTTTGGGGAGTCCAGCCCCTGTGGGGAGAAGCATCATCCATGGGGTTCATTCCAAAACTGGAGATTCGTATCCCTGGCTGCTCGGAGCGAGGGAGAACTTTGGGCACTGGGAAAGGATTTTCCCCTCTTCTCCTGCCACTGCATCTATGCTGAAGTCCCCATTCCTCTGGAGGGCTGGCTTTTCTGCTCAGCCTCATCCCACAGGATGGTTTTTGGTAGTCCAAGCCCTGTGAGGAGCAGTATCAACCATGGGGTTCATTCCAAAACTGGAGATTCGTATCCCTGGCTGCTCGGCGCGAGGGAGAACTTTGGGCACTGGGAAAAGCTTCTCTCCCCTTCTCCTGACTCTGCATCCCTCTGGAGGGCTGGGTTTGCTGCTCAGCCTCATCCCACAGGATGATTTTTGGGAGCCCAACCTCTGTGAGGAGCAGCATCAACCATAGGGTTCATTCCAAAATTGGAGATTCATATTCCCAGCTGCTTGGAGCAAGGGAGCACCTTGGGCACTGGGAAAGGATTTTCCCCTCTTTTCCTGCCACTGAATCCCTTTGGAGGGCTGGGATTGCTGCTCAGCCTCATCCCACAAGATATTTTTTGGGAATCTAGCCCCTGTGAGGACCAGTATCATCCGTGGGTTCAATTCCACTATCAGGGATTCACAAATCCGGCTGCTCCGAGCAAACCCAAGGCACCTTGGGCACTGGGAAAGGATTTTCCCCTCTTTTCCTGCCACTGCATCCCTTTGGAGGGCTGGGATTGCTGCTCAGCCTCATCCCACAGGATGATTTTTTGGAGTCCAAGCCCTGCATGGAGCAGCATCATCCGTGGGTTTGATTCCACAACCAGGAATTCACAAATCCGCCTGCTCAGAGAAAGCCCAAAGCACCTCAGGCACTGGGAAAGGATTTTCCCCTCTTTTCCTGCCACTGCATCCCTTTGGAGGGCTGGCTTTTCTGCTCAGCCTCATCCCACCGGATGATTTTTTGGAGTCCAAGCCCTGCATGAGGAGCAGCATCAACCATAGGGTTCATTCCAAAATTGGAGATTCATATCCCCGGCTGCTCAGAGCGAGGGAGAACTTTGGGCACTGGGAAAAGCTTCTCTCCCCTTCTCCTGACTCTGCATCCCTTTGGAGGGCTGGGTTTGCTGCTCAGCCTCATCCCACGGGGTGGTTTTGGGGAGTCCAGCCCCTGTGAGGAGCAGCATCAACCATGGGGTTCATTCCAAAACTGGAGATTCGTATCCCCGGCTGCTCGGAGCGAGGGAGCACCTTGGGCACTGGGAAAGGATTTTCCCCTCTTTTCCTGCCTCTGCATCCCTTTGCTGCTCAGCCTCATCCTACAAGATGATTTTTTTGGAAGTCCAACCCCTGTGAGGAGCAGCATCAACCATGGGGTTGATTCCACAATCAGATTCCTAAATCCAACTACTCAGAGTAAGGCCAAGGCACCTCGGGCACTGGGAAAGGATTTTCCCCTCTTTTCCTGCCACTGCATGCCTTTGGAGGGCTGGGATTGCTGCTCAGCCTCATCCCACAGGATGATTTTTTGGAGTCCAAGCCCTGCATGAGGAGCAGCATCAACCATAGGGTTCATTCCAAAATTGGAGATTCATATTCCCAGCTGCTTGGAGCGAGGGAGCACCTTGGGCACCAGGAAAGGATTTTCCCCTCTTCTCCTGCCACTGAATCCCTTTGGAGGGCTGGGATTGCTGCTCAGCCTCATCCCACAGGATGATTTTTGGGAGTCCAAGCCCTGCATGGAGCAGCATCATCCATGGGTTTGATTCCACAATCAGGGATTCACAAATCCGGCTGCTCAGAGAGAGCCCAAGGCACCTCAGGCACTGAGAAAGGATTTTCCCCTCTTCTCCTGCCTCTGCATCCCTTTGGAGGGCTGGGTTTACTTCTCAGCCTCATCCCACAGGATAATTTTTTGGGAATCTAGCCCCCTGTGAGAAGCAGTATCATTCATGGCTTTGATTCCACAACCAGGGATTCACAATCTGCCTGCTTGGAGCAAATGTTCCCAAGAAACCCTGGGCACTGGGAAAAGCTTCTCCCCTCCTTTCTTCCTGCCACTGCATCTCTGCTGAGGTTCCCTTTGGAGCCCTTTGGAGGGCTGGGTTTGCTGCTCAGCCTCATCCCACAGAATAATTTTGGGGAGTCCAAGCCCTGCATGGAGCAACATCACCTGTGGGTTTGATTCCTCAGTCAGGGATTCCTAAATCCGGCTGCTCGGAGTGAGCCCAAGGCACATCGGGCACTGGGAAAGGATTTTCCCCTCTCCTGCCACTACCAAGGTTCCCATCCCTTTGGAGGGCTGGGATTGCTGCTCAGCCTCATCCCACAGGATAATTTTTGGGAATCCAGCCCCTGTGAGGAGCAGCATCAACCACGGGGTTAATTCCACAAGTGTAGATTTGTACAACCCCGGCTGCTCTGAAGTGCCCAAGGCACCTCGGGCACTGGGAAAAGCTTTTCCTCTCCTCCTTCCATGACTTCCCTGCCAAGGTTTCCATCCCTTTGGAGGGCTGGGATTGCTGTGCAACCTCATCCCACAGGATATTTTTTGGGAATCCAGCCCCTGTGAGGAGCAGCATCAACCACGGGGTTAATTCCACAAGTGTAGATTTGTACAACCCCGGCTGCTCTGAAGTGCCCAAGGCACCTCGGGCACTGGGAAAAGCTTTTCCTCTCCTCCTTCCATGACTTCCCTTCCAAGGTTTCCATCCCTTTGGAGGGCTGGGATTGCTATGCAACCTCATCCCACAGGATATTTTTTGGGAATCCAGCCCCTGTGAGGAGCAGCATCATCCGAGGGTTTAATTCCACAATCAGGGATTCCTAAATCCAGCTACTCAGAGCAAGCCCAAGGCACCTCGGGCACTGGGAAAGGATTTTCCCCTCTTCTCCTGCCACTGCATCCCTGCTGAAGTCCCCATCCCTCTGGAGGGCTGGCTTTTCTGCTCAGCCTCATCCCACAGGATGATTTTTGGGAGTCCAAGCCCTGCATGAGGAGCAGCATCATTCATGAGGTTAATTCCACAACTGGAGATTTGCACAGCTTTGGCTACTCAGAGCAAACCCAAGGCACCTTGGGCACTGGGAAAAGCTTTTCCTGTCCTCTCCTCCTTCCATCACTTCCCTGCCAAGGTTTCCATCCCCTTGGAGGGCTGGGATTGCACGGAAATCTCAGCTCAAATTAACGACGCCACCAAGCCACCCTAAATCACTTCAAAATAAATTTCTCCCTCCCGGCCTCTGTTTTTTAGGGGAAAATTCACCGTTCGGAACAGAATGGAGGGAGAAGAGTCGTGGAAGATGAGCCTCTCACACACGCCCAGGGCACAGCCCCTTCCTTTCACCGAGTCACGAAATCATGGAAGGATTTGGGATTGGAAGGAACGACAAAGATCATCCAGGTCCAGGCAGGGACACCTCCCACTGTCCCAGGTTGTTCCAACCTGGCCTTGGGCACTGCCAGGGATCCAGGGGCAGCCACAGCTGCTCTGGGAATTCCATCCCAGCCCCTCCTCACCCTCAATAGGGAAGCATTCCTTCCCTATATCCAAAGGAAATTCCCATTTCCTTCCGCTGGCTGTAGCATCCCTCAAATGCCACATCCTTCTCAATCCAAACTCAAATAAACATTTCATTTTAAACTCTATCAATTGGCCCTTTTTTTTCCTTCCCACTTGATTGCTGATGGATTTCTCCTATTTCCATCCCGTCTGGCAAACTCTGCTCATTGTGACTCCAGCATCTGATCCCGTCCCCTGCGGCATTCCAAAGGCTTGGATCAGAACCTGGACGCCTGCTTAATACTGCTTTTACGACCCTGCTGAAGGGCAGCATCCTCTGTTTTGCACATACTTTTATAATTTTGAGTGCATTTCGGTCAAAAACAAAAAAAGAAATAAAACTCCATTTCAACCGAGTGCTCAAATAACGCAGCCTGCAAAGAAGGAGCAAAATTCTGGCTTGAGAAGACCAATAAAAATAATTGGATTTGGAATCCCGGCCAGTGATTTTTTTTTTTTTGGAGTTTGAGTATTTTTTGAGATTTTTGTCTTGGAGTGATTTTGTTTTTCCCTGGGAATGATATCCAGAGGGAAGAGTCCTGATGGCAGAAATTGTGCTTGGGGAAATCTTTTGTGTTTTACAGAGCTACACCTGCTTTGGCTCTGTGGAAATTGAAAAATACCACAAAATTTACTCCAATTCCTCTAATCCTGTGGAAATACACGCACGGATTTAATTTTCCATCCTTCCCAAGGTGCAGGTTTTAAATCTCTCCTGGAGCTCCAACTCCCAGGTTTAGATTGAGATCTCCTGCAGCAAGCCAAGACACTTCTCCATTAGCTACTCTCAGGATAACCCATTAATAATCATTTTCATCTGGAAAACATGTTTATTTGTTGGGATTTTTTTTTTTTTGGAATCTCACATCCTCCAAAGAAGATAGGAACCGGGATGAATGATTCCATGAGGAAAATATTTCATGTTCCCCAAGCCACGGAGCTTTCCCTCTCCAACATAACTATTTATTTTTAATTTTAGCCAATGAACTGCTACCGTGTCAGGCTTTTTTATTTTTTTTTTGCATCAGATCCATTTCATCAGAGTGACCTAAACCGGTTCTTTATCCACTAAAAAAACAGGGATACGTTGCAGCAGGAGCAGTCGGAAGCTTGGAACGTTCACGAACGGAGGGCAAAAAATCAAGATTAATTTTGTTTTAAGCAGGTAATCAGGCCAAGGCAGGGGGGGAGAGGCTGAGATTGGCTGGAGGTTTAAAAGGACATTTTTCTTCCCGAAATGACTCGGTGGGGCTCCCCAGCCAGACGGGCAGGTTTGCCCAGTAGCATTCTCCAACTGGGCTGAGGAATCGGAGCCTTGGATCCCGGCCAAATCCAATGGAAATCTCTTCGGTTGAGGGGAAAAAAAGCTGAATTTCTTTTTGACCACATCTCCAGGTTTTGGGTGACCTGTGACAGTCTTGCCCCTATTTTGGGTGTGCAGAAAATCAAATGTTTTTGGGTTTTTAAACAAGTCTGAGAAGCACAGGGCAAGCTCTGGGTGTTGGGCAAGGGACAAGGCCAAAACTTTAGGTTATATTTGGTGCCAAATATTGACGAGGTGAAATCGGCCCCCAGATCAGGGAGATTTGCTGTGACCCTCCCAAAACCAGGAGGAAAACACAGAAAAGAACATTTGAGACAGACTTGTCTTGCTGGATCTCATGGAAGACACTAAAATTATTTATTAAGAGTGTCCAGAACAGGAATTTCCTCCTCAGAAGGGACGGAGCTGTGGCTGCTGAGGGCAATTTAATGGGGATTTTATGATCACCACTCAAAACCATTCCTGATTCTCCATGAGGGATTTCAAAGAAGGATTTTAAATCCCCTGAGGGACTCAAGGAGCCTCCACCACGGCCTGAACCAACGTGAACTCTCGGGCCCTGCTCGCGCAACGCCCCTGGCACCGCATTATCACCGGTGGCACTGAGCTGAGCCCAGCTCAAATATTCCACGGCAAACAAAACGTCGGGGCTGGTTTTCCTGCAGCCGAGTATCAAAGGCAGCAGTGCCCTTTGAAGCAGCCACCTTCTGCTGCAGGCTTTGTGCAAAAAAATAAAAACGCTCCCGAAATCCCGCACAAAGGCAAACAATCCCCGCCTTTGGAAAACAATCCCCTGGCGGAGGAGTAAACAAAAGCATCCATTAGTCACCGCCCCAAAGATGGGCAGGTGAGGATGTTGAAGCTGACTGAGAGCACGCAGCGTTCCCAAATCCCTCCACTTAAAGGCTCCTGAGCACCTGGATCTGGGTATCACACCTGGAAACCTCAGGTTGGTGCCCGTGAGCACCTCAAGGAGCAAGGAAGGGTTCCCTGTTCCCAAGGAATAGGCCCTGCTTTGTCCCAGCTGCTGGATTTCGACCTGGAGGCTCCCCCAGTTGCCTGTTATGATTTCCAGCCTCATTACCATGGCCAGGAACTGAACCACAGGTTTGTTTTTATGAGCTTCTCCAGCACTCTGCCAGCTATTCATTTGAATCTTCTAAACAGTCAGCTCTGAATCATAATGCAAATTCCATTTACTGAAAAGGTGGTACCTTTAATATTCCAAATGACCACGTTTAATGACTGATACTTTTAGACATTACAGCATCCCTCATGTTTTCAGTAAATGGATATAATTTGCTCTGCATTACCCTATTATTATTCCTCGCTGGCATTACAAGGCGACGTTCTCAGCTGCGGGTGTTTTCCATTTGAAGACGGCCCAAACAACACAATTTGCTGCCTCTGTACCCTCGGCTAAAAACCCTGCAGGACCCAGAGGAAAACTGGACGGGGATTTTATTCCTAAAATCTGTTTAGGGCCGCGCTTTCGCGGCGTTGCGGCGGTGTTTGTGTTGGAAGGGTGTCCACGGGTGCTTTTCACTTCAAAGGCGAGGAAGGGCTGTTGTGTATAATCAGGAGAACTTCCTCGCTCTCCAGCCTGACACATCTCCCGTTTGGAATAAAAGCCAGAAGTGGGTCAGCTCTGGGACTCTCCTGCAAACCAGGAACCAGGACACAGCTCAGGTGTCACATGGGAACACAGGGAGGGGGAAGTGGTGAGGAAGGGGCAGCAATCCCTGACTTCTGAGGGGCACCAGAGCACAGATCGCTCCAAAATGAGACCTCCTGAACTTCAGGAGATGTTGCCCTGTCACTAAATTGTCCTGGAATAACTCTGGGATACCATATTATACCATATGTTCTACCGTGCCCCATTCCAATTCCAAAGCCAAATTAAACAGAAGGAAAACACATCATAAAACACCGCCTTGAGTTCACACAGGAAATGTGACGGATTTTCATCCCTGACCTTAAAAGAGAGAGGCTGCTCCTTCTCCTGAGCTTTTTTCTGAGCCACAACTCACTGGCTTCTCTCTGGGGGTTTGTCTGAACCTCCCTGAGGTCTCCTCACCATTTTGCTGGTTTATTTTAAGTGTTTGTCTTGGAATTGATGGGATTTAGGATTGAGGAGTGAAGTTTTAAGGGGTATTCTGCTGATTTTTTGGGGGGGATGAAGCTTTGTGCACCTGCTCACTCACAGGCAATGCATCAGGAGTTCTTTGCAGCTTCCTAATATTTTTATATTCCCACTCTAAGCCAACTTCAACTCTTATTTGTTATTCATGCTCCGAAAGCCTTTTTATTTCTACCAGCAGCTACTGGTTATGGCAGAGATAAATCAGATTTTAAACCCCTCTGTCCTGCCTGGTCTCTCCTCTCCCTGCTGCAGGAGACATCAACGGCCGTGGCTGTCAAATTTTGAGAGGAAAAAAGGTCAAAGAAAAGCCTTCAGCAGGACAGGAACCTGTGAAATTTTTAGATCTGTGTGGGTATTATTTGTCTTTTTAGCATGACCCTCTCTGTTGCAAAGATCAGTTTTTGCAGAGAGTGCTGGGGAGCCCCGAGACGACCACAAGCAGAAAAATCTCACTTTAAATCGAAAATCTGCCACTTCAACATAACCACGAGTAATATCCTGTTGCCCAAATCAGCAGGGGTGGCTGCCAGAGTCGAAATGTCACCCCCTGGGTGGGCTCTCAATTTTTTCCCCCTGACAGGATTTCAAATTAAAAATTTTCTTGATTAAAAATCAAGAGCGATGTGGAAACGCAGAAATGCAGAAACACAGAAACACAGAAACGTGGAAACACAGAAACCCACCCAGCTCATCCCATGCCTTCGGAACGGAACTGTGCTACGTTTTCCAGCATTCCCTGGTGGATAAAATATTCCCAACTCCATATCCAGGGGCAGAGGATGGAGCTGGTGGAAACGTGGAAATGTGGAAACCCACCCAGCTCATCCCACGCCTTTGGAACAGAAGTGTGATACGTTTTCCAGCATTCCCTGGTGGATAAAATATTCCCAATTCCATATCCAGGGGCAGAGGATGGAGCTGGCGGAAACGTGGAAATGTGGAAACACAGGAACCCGGAAACCCACCCAGTTCATCCCATGCCTTCGGAACGGAACTGTGCTACGTTTTCCAGCATTCCCTGGTGGATAAAAGAATTCCCAACTCCACATCCAGGGGCAGAGGATGGAGCTGGTGGAAATGTGGAAATGTGGAAACCCACCCAGCTCATCCCACGCCTTTGGAACAGAATTGTGATACGTTTTCCAGCATTTCCTGGTGGATAAAATATTCCCAACTCCATATCCAGGGGCAGAGCATGGAGCTGGCGGAAATGTGGAAATGAGGAAACACAGGAACCCGGAAACCCACCCAGCTCATCCCACACCTTTGGAACAGAACCATGCTACATTTTCCAGCATTCCCTGGTGGATAAAATATTCCCAACTCCATATCCAGGGGCAGAGGATGGATCTGGAACCTCCCCACCCCGTACCTCTGCCGCTCCTGCCCACGAAGCGAAGGTCGTTGAACCGCGCCACCTGGTTCTTCATGGCCGCCGTGGCGTTGCGCAGCTCCGCCGAGTAATTCTCGTCATTCCCGGCCATCACCGTCACCAGGGTCCCGTCGGGGACGTCCCCCAGGGCCACCACCTGCAACAGCAAGAGCAGCACCCTCAGTTTCCTTGGTTTTATTGGAAAGTAAAACTGGAGGGAAGAGGCCGTGGTGAAAATCTGGGTGGGCCAAGCGGGTGTTGGAGGAGGTGGGAATCATTCCCGGTTTGCTGGGATGGGAATCCTCCTCTTCCCCCAGATGTTGTCCCCTTCCTTATTCTCTAATCAAGAGATTTTCAGGTTGGTGATAGAATTTGAGCTCTGAAATGATAAATCCTGCACGTGCCCACTGCTAAGTGGTGGTTGATTTGTTGCGGCACTAAAAACGTTTTCCAATCATAAATAAAAATTGTTTTCCAATCGTGATAAAAAATTCTTCTCCTCAATTCCCGGAGAACCAAAGGACCTGAGACAGTGAATTTTTAAAACATCATTATATAACTTATATTCTTGAAACTGCATCTTTTTTTTTTACTCCTCATCCTGGATTTCTACTATTTTTAAACCCGATTTTTCCTAATGGTTGGACAGAAATTTTTCTCCCTTGATGCCCCTCTGAAACACCCGGCGTGATGTGAAATGAAAAATGCTCTGAGATGAAAAATACAGGAAATGAGCTTTCCCAAACCTCTGTAATTGTCAGTAAATAAATTCAAGCAGCGGCCCTTGATGGTTTGATTTATATCAGGAGCTCTTAACGGAGCTGCCCAAGCAGAAATCCAGAGCAAGGCCGTGGAAAATCAGGCCTCAATCAAATGTTTAATCCCAATTTACTGAACAATTTCTTTTTTTCCTTCAGGAGCATAAAGCAAATAATTTTCAGACCTCAGCCTCGAGTGGATGGATGGAAATCATGACCTGAACTAAAGACTTTCCCCTCTTCCCAAAATATTTGTGCCCCTTGGTGCCAGAATCCATCAAACCTTTAGGAAGACAGGATTCAATGGGGGTTTTGATGAGAAATATAAAGATTTCTGAACTTAAACATTTTGTTCACTCTGGTTTAACGATGAAAAATTTAAGTTTTCTTGTATCTTTCTGGAATTCCCCAAACAAATTCAACCTGCTGGAATTCCATGAATATCCAGGATCTCTCCCTGTGTCCTCTGACAAAAAATCAGAACTTGAATTATTTTGTCTGATTGCTGTTCCCCCAATTCCACGTTACAAAAAAACCCAGAAAAACAAACGCAGAGATAAAACCCCAGCTTGTTTTTAATTCCTCTTTTGCCCTCTGGAAGAGGAACCAGCCCTCAGAGCTGCAGCTCGAGATTTTCCTTCCTCTTCGCATTTTCTGACTTCAGGCCAGGCAGTTACCACTGGCCGAAGTTTGTCACAACCTGATTTTATTCCTCTTTTCTGATCTCTTTGCTCTTTAAAAACAGCAGCAGCAGCTCCTTGACTTGATCCTGATTTTTATTCCTCAGCCACCTCCCAAAATATGCGAGAATTCCTCACTTTCAGGTATTTCCCAGCTTTTTTTTTTGTTGTTCCACACGAGGCCGAGCTTTTCACTTCTGTCCTCTCCCTTTGCTCACCCCTAGCCCAGATTTTCACTTCCACATGCAAAGCTCAAATCTCTGGGTCAAAATTCCCTCTTCACATCTTGATTTCAACTTCCTCTTTCCCCGTTCCTCCCCGGCCCTGAGTTTTGGGGTTTTTGTTCTCCTCTCGGCGCCGTAATTTGGTTTTTTTGGGCCTGCTCTCAGCTCGGCCTTTCGGATTTCCCTGATTTTTGGCAGAAACGAGGCCCTGCTGGAAATGCTGAAGCTTGGAAATCGTCACAAAATCAACGACTCCGCGGCCAGTTCTGAAAAATTCCTGCAAAACCTCGATGCCTCCACATCCAACAGAGAAAAAACAGGGAAAAGGGAAAATCAGGGCATTGCCCTGCCATACAAATATTGAATTTAAAGGAATTTATGCCAGGATTTTAAGTTTTCACAAAGTTTTTCACGGATAAAATATTTATTTTTGCCGGTTGTCTCCGACAGAAATCTTTTAAAGCTTTCAAGTCCCAACCTCAGTGATAAAAAAGGGGAAGAAAATCTGAAATAAAAAAACCCTGAGTCAAAAACTGACCCAGCCCAGAAAAGAAACTCGACTTGAAAGTCGCAGACAATAGAAACAGAAATACAAATATTGACATTAGAAAAAAGACTAAACAGATAAGCTGGGACTTGTTACTGCAGTTATCAAGGACTTTGTTGTACTTTTTACCTCTAAAAATTCGGATTTCCAGAGGGGCAAGAAGAATATCGGCCTTGCAGTGCTGTGGGGTATCTAAATTTACTTTTCCTGCATGAATAAATCCAATTTGGCCTCTTAAATTAAGATTTGGATTCTTAACTCATTTGGACAATGAGTTTATACGACACCTTATTGGTTATTGTGAATTATATTTTCAAGCTTTTCAGAATTGTTCTGAAATTTAGGAAAAAACAGTGAAAATTAATGGGTTTGGTTTGAAATAACACCCCAATCCTGCAGATTTTTTAGTGGATTTTTCCAAATGCGAGGAGAAAATGCTCTGTCTGCCTCTTTTTATTCCCACAATGAATCAAAATTATAAATACTCGACAAAACTCGGTGCTTTTTGTCAGATGCAAACTCAAATATTGACAGCACAGGAATGACCTGAACTGAATTATTTTTTTTCTTTCCCTGGGCCAAACGACCTGAAAAAAACCCCGATTTTAAAAATTATTTTGCAAACACTTCATATTTAATAGAAAAACCACTGAGATGTGGCAAATTCAGGATTTATTCCTCAGGAGAGAGAGGATTTGGGGGCTGAAGATGAGGAGGGCCGAGCCAGCAGGTGCCTCCCAGCCTCTCCTAATGAAATTTTCCTAATTTTTGGGTGGATTTGATTAATTTTTTAAATTTTTTTTTTCCTCCTGGCTGTTTCCAGGTGGAATTAATGAATCCCGGTTTTCCAAACTCCTGGAGAAGCTGCGGGAGGGGACAGAGGAGGAAAAGAGGGAAAGCGGCTGCGGGTATCACTGAAACTCCTCGGAATTTTTATTTTTTTTTATTTTTTCCAGGGGTAATTCCCAACTTCCAGGGATGGGGATGGGGTAGGAGAGGGAAAAGCCACCACTCCTGTCCTTCCTCCGGGATGTCACCGGCACTGGGATGGCCAGGAAAAACCGGGATTCCCCTTCCACTCCCGCATTTCTGCTAATTACCAGCTCGGTGCGTGTAATAATTAACCAAAATGTGGGAATTTAGGAAGTGACCCCGTGCTCCAATTTCTCCCTTGGCCCCGCTCTGATCTGCGGGGAGCAGGAGCAGACACAACAAAACTTTTCCCTCCCTTCTGTCCCCAAAACAGAGTCTGGTGGCCTTCAAGACAAAATAATAATAATAATAAAAATGTTGTGTCGAGGCAGCAGGAGTTTAGCAGTGACAGCAAAAATAAATATTAAAAAAAATAAAAATAAAGGTCGGGCTTGACAAATCCCGATCCTAAATCCAAGCCCCGGGGGCTCCCGGGAGCTGCGTGTCTGTGCGGCTCCCGGCTCGGGGGAAAGAAAAAAAAAGGGAGAACGCCAAGAATTCCCTTTTCCTTTTCCTGCCCTCGCTCCGGAGAGAATCCACGGCGGCAGCGAGAAAAGCAGCGGGGTCAGGGAGGCAGCCACGGGCCCGGGTCAAAAAATCAGAGCCAGAGAGAGGGGAGGAGGATTTTACTCCACGGGTGGAGGATTTTACTCCACGGAGGAGGATTTTACTCCACGGGTGGAGGATTTTACTCCACGGGGGGATGATTTTACTCCAAGGGTGGAGGATTTTACTCCAAGGGAGGAGGATTTTACTCCACGGGGGGAGGATTTTACTCCACGGGGGGATGATTTTACTCCACGGGGGGATGATTTTACTCCAAGGGTGGAGGATTTTACTCCACGGGTGGAGGATTTTACTCCACGGGGGGATGATTTTACTCCAAGGTTGGAGGATGATTTTACTCCACGGAGGAGGATTTTACTCCAAGGTTGGAGGATTTTACTCCAAGGTTGGAGGATTTTACTCCAAAGGATGGGGGATTTTACTCCATGGAGGAGGATTTTACTCCATGGGAAGATGATTTTACTCCACAGAGAGAAGGATTTCACTCCAAGGGAGAAGGATTTTACTCCACGGAGAATGATTTTCCTCCACGGGAGGAGGATTTTCCTCCACGGGGAGAAGGATTTTACTCCAAGGTTGGAGGATTTTACTCCATGGAGGAGGATTTCACTCCAAGGGAGGATTATTTTACTCCAAGGGTGGAGGATTTTACTCCAAGGTTGGAGGATGATTTTACTCCACGGAGGAGGATTTTACTCCAAGGGAGGATGATTTTCCTCCACAGGGAGAATGATTTTACTCCAAGGGAGAAGGATTTCATTCCAAGAGTGGAGGATTTTACTCCAAAGGAGAAAGATTTTACTTCAGGGGAGGAGGATTTTACTCCAAGGGTGGAGGATTTTACTCCAAGGGAGAATGATTTTCCTCCACAGGGAGAAGGATTTTACTCCAAGATTGAATGATTTTACTCCAAAGGAGGATGATTTTACTCCACAGGAGGATGGTTTTACTCCAAGGTTGGAGGATTTTACTCCAAAGGAGGAGGATTTTACTCCACGGGAGAAGGATTTTACTCCACGGAGGAGGATTTTACTCCAAGGGAGGAGGATTTTCCCGGGAGCCGGGTAACGGGAAGGGAGGGAAGCGCCACCAGCATCCCCCGCCCCGCTGGGGCAGGAGGGGAGCCGGGCTGTTCTGTCCCTGTCCCGTTCCCTTCTCCCCATTTTTCCCGGATTTTTCCCGGATTTCACTGGGATTTCACTCGGATACCGGGGCTGAACTCCGAGCGCCCTGCCCGGGTTAGGCCGCGATTTTGGCCGCTGTCACAGCCAGGCAATAAAAGAGGAAATGCGGTTTTGGGGCATTGTGGCTGCGGGGTTCTGTGGGGTTTTTCTCCCTCCCAGAGTCCCTGGCAGGGGGAAACCCGAGCGGGGCCGGGGCTGCGGGCGGGGGTCCCCCGTGGGTGACAGCGGGACCTGCCGCCACCCCGGGTGATTTTTGAGGAAAAATAAATTTATTTATTCCTAGTTTTTTTCGAGTGGAGCCGCCCGTGGCTGCCGGAGTTGTGGATGGGGAGGGGAGGGAGGCGGCGGCTGCCGGGAGCTCCCCCAGCCCCTCGCGTTCCCCGGCGGCCGCAGCTCCTGCCCCGAGAGCCGCCCGGAGCGGGAAGGATGGAAAGGATGGAAGGAAGGAGGGAAAGGAGGAGAAAAAGGATGAGAGGAAGGAAAAAAAAAGATGGAAAGGAGGAGAAAAGAAGGATGTGAGGGAGGAGAAAAAAAGGATGAGAGGAAGGAGAAAAATGGATGGAAGGGAGGAGGGAAAGGTGGAAGGAAGGAAAGGGTGGAAGGAAAAGGAAGGAGGGAAAGGAAAGGATGGAAGGAAGGAGGGAAAAGATGGAAAGAAAGAGAAAAAGGGATGGAAAGGAGGAGAAAAAAGGATGGAAGGAAGGAGGGAAAGGTGGAAGGAAGGACAGAAAGGATGGAAGGAAGGAAGGGAAAGGATGGAAAGAAGGAGAAAAAAGGATGGAAGGAGGGAAGGAAAGGGTGGAAGGAAGGAAAGGGTGGAAAAAAGGACGGAAAGGATGGAAAGAAGGAGGGGAAGGATAGAAGGAAGGGAAAGGTGGAAGGAAAAGGAAGGAGGGAAAGGAAACGATGGAAAGAATGGAAAGAAGGAGGAAAAGGATGGAAGGAAGAGGGAAGGGAGGAGAAAAAGGAGGGAGAGAAGGAGGAAAAGGAAAGGATGGAAGGAATGAGGGAAAGGAAGGAGCGAAGGGATGGAAGGAGGGATAGAAAGCATGGAAGGAAGGAGGGAGGGAAAGGAAAGGATGGAAGGATGGATGGAAGGAAGGAAGAAGGGAAAGGATGGAAGGAAGGAGAGGGTGGAAGGAAAGAGGGAAAGGATGGAAGGAAGGAGAGAAAGGAAAGGATGGAAGGGGGGAAAGAAGGAAGGAGGGAAAGGAGGGAATGAAGGAACGATGGGTGGAAGGAGGGAAAGGAAGGAAGGAAGGAAGGAAGGAAGGAAGGAAGGAAGGAAGGCAGGGATGGAAGGAAGGAGAGGGTAGAAGGAAGGAGAGAAAGGAAAGGATGGAAAGTGGGAAAGAAGGAAGGAGGGAAAGGGAGGAAGGAAGGAACGATGGATGGAAGGAAGGAAGGATGGAAGGAAGGAGGGCAGGGATGGAAGGAAGGAGAGGGTAGAAGGAAGGAGAGAAAAGAAAGGCTGCAAACACGGGTGGAAGGAAGGAGGACAGGGACGGAAGGCTCCCAGCGCGGACACCGACCCGAGCCCCCATCCCGGGGACGCGCACCCTTCCCCCGCTCCCCTCACCCCCTCCCCTGCCCCAGCCCTACCTTGAAGGCGATGGGCAGCGTCTTGTTGCATCGCCAGTGCGTGGGCAGCACGGAGCAGAGGAAGTTGGGGCTGTCGGTGCGCACCAGCTCCCCGGGGTGATCGGCCAGGACCTCCACCATGCTGCGGTCGGCGGCGCGGAGCTTCCCCGGCAAAGCCCCGCTGTGCTCGGCGCCGGGCAGCGCCAGCGGCTCGCTCATCTTCCCCGGGCTCAGCGTGGTGGAGGGCGGCGTGAAGCGGCGGCTGGTGCTGGTATCTACGGGGATACGCATCACAACAAGGCTTTAGGGCCACACAAAACCTCCGCAGAGTTCCTACAGAGCGTGCGAGCCGCGCTCTGGGCACCAACATAAACGGGCGCGGGTTCAGAGCTGTTCCCGCGCCACGCTGCCCCAGAGTTAATTTAAATTATTTTTTGGGGTTTTTTTTTGGACTCTCGGTTTGCTGGCCAGGCGGAACAGATCCCGTTAATCCGATAAGCACGAGGGTCCGCGGCCGGGACGCGGGAAGTGAGCGGGGATGAAGCTCATCCCAAACTCTCCGGGAAAATAAAAAATTAAAAATTAGGGAGGCGAGCAAAGCAGGAGGCGCGGGCAGAGACAGGCGCGGAGCTCGCGTTCTTCCAGGTGAGTTCTCTCAAGAGAAAGCAAAACGCGCTGGAGTCTTCTGGAGGTTAAAAAAAGAGAGAAATTCTTTTTAAAAAATCGCTTTTTGAGGGAAATTCGGGGTTGTTCTTCAGAGGAGGCGCACAGCGAGCAAAGGTCAGCCGGCTACGAGTGGCTCTGAATTCACGGCCGCGCACTCACTCACATCGGACCTCATCAAATATTTACAGACCAGAATCTGTAGAGAGTTTAAACACAACAGGAATCCATTAATGTTCTCCGCCAGATTTTCTTTTTTTAAAAAAAGCAGCTTTGGAAATGAGCTTCAGTAGTTCAGGAGTTCGAGCTCTAAGAGCGCTGGTGTCATGACCTCTCAGTCATTCTTGCGCAAAAAAAAAAGGAGAAAAAAATAAAATAAAATAAAATAAAATAAAATAAAATAAAGCTCAGTGCGCGGCATTCAAGCTTCAAATCTCTGCCTTTGGCTGAAAGCTTTTCATGAATTGAAGGAAAAGTCGCAGCCCAGCGCGGAGCGGAGAGGTCCGAGAGCTGCGAGCTGGGGATGTTGGTTCAGTTGTGGCTTCTCCCTGCGGTTTTGTGTGTGCAACAGCGCTCTCTCTCTCCCACTCACGTCCTGCTCGGCAGCCAGACCGACAGTCGGCAACAACTTCGGCGCTCGCTGCCAATTCTCTGTCTCTCTCTTTCTCTTTTTTTTTTTTTTCGGTATCTCAGTCTTCCTCTAATTCGGCCGCGGGAAGCGGCGGCTTAACCGCGTTTGAACCGCAGCAGGTGGAAGGAAGGCGGCTTTGGCGAACATGCCTCTCCTCCCTCTCGTCCTGCGAGGGATGGAGCGAAACCCCAAAAAAAAAAACCAGAAAAAAAACCCACCGGCCGCGATGGGAAAAATCAAAAATTCAAAAATAAAAAAAAGAGAGAGAAAAAACAAACAAACCCTCCCCAAAAAACAACCGCGCTCAGCGAAATCGCAGCTTTGGAACGGGTGAAATCTTTGCTCCGGCGGAACGAGGAGAGAGAGGCGAAAGCACCGAGCGAGCCGCGAAGTTGCCCCAGCCGGGTTTTCCCGAGCAGCTCCGGCCTCGCCTGGCGTTCCCACGGCGGGGGAGCCGCCGGTTCCTCCCGCGGGGAAGGAGAATTCCTGCCGGGATGCGCGGGGCGGCGAGAGCGCCCGGCCGGCGGCCGCCGGGCTGGCTTGGAGGTGGCCGGGAGCGAGTCGGGGCTGCGGAGGCGTGCGGAGGAATGTCATTCCCCCGGTGCTTTGCATACGGGGAGGGCACCGGCCAATCACCGCCTTACCGGGGCGCGGCCGCCGGCCGGGGGCTCCCGGCATCGGCGCGGCCCGAGCGCCGGCTCGGCGGGGACACCGACAGCGCGGGGACACCGACACCGAGCCTCGTTCCCCTCCGGGGGGGACACCGCGGCTCCGCACCCACCCACAGCCCCGGCTGTGCCCGCGGAGGCCGCTGCTCGCCCGTGGGCTCACGGAGCGCCCGCCCACGGTGCCCGCAAGGTGCCCGCAAGGTGCCCGCGGACACCGCCCCGCCACAAGCCCGCCCGCCCCCGGTGCTCCCCGGTGCTCCCCGGTGGTCCCCGGTGGTCCCCGGTGGTCCCCGGGCGAGCTGCCGGCGCTCTCTGCTCCGGGTTTGTTTTTTTTTTTTTGGGGGGGACACCCCCACACCGCCACCGCCGCCCCGGTGTCCCCGCCGGTTCGGTGTCCCCGCCGGTTCGGTGTCCCCGCCGGTTCGGTGTCCCCGCCGCCCCCTCGGCGCCGCTCGGTTTGTCGGGGCGGTGGCGGCGCTGCCGGACGCGGCCGTGGCTCCCGGCCCTCCTCCTCCTCCTCCTCCTCCTCCTCCTCCTCCTCCTCCTGCTGCTGCTGCGCTGCCAGCCCGGCCGCGGGGACAGCAGCGCCGGGGACAGCTCGGGCACAGCCACACGGCCACCAGCGGCTCGCCGGGCCGGTAGTGAGGGTGCGGGGTGGGGGCGTGGCTGGAGGGTCGGGATGGGGTTTTTGGGGTTTGGTGGCTTTATTTTTTTTTTTTTTTTTTTAATTTTCTTTTTCTGGGTTTCTCCTTATGCTGGAGCGGGACCCACCCAGACCGCGACCGGGGGAATCCCGACCCGGCCCCGCCGCTGCCGGAACTCGGAGCGGGAACGGGGAGAGCCCGACCCGGCCCCGGCGCGACCCCGCCCCGCGGCCACCGGCGCCAGCTCAGGAGGGATGGACGGATGGATTCATGGATGGATGAATGGATGGATGGAGGGATGGAGGGAGGGATGGAGGGAAGGAGGGAGGGATGGATGGATCCATGGATGGATGGATCCATGGAGGGATGGATGGATGGATGGATGGATGGATGGATGGATGGATGGATCCATGGTTAGATTCATGGATGGATGGATCCATGGTTGGATCCATGGATGGATGGTTGGATCCATGGATCCATGGATGAATGGATGGATGATGGATGGATCCATGGATAGATGGAGGCATCCATGGATTCATGGATGGATGGATGGATGGGTGGATCCATGGATGGATGGATGGTTGGATCCATGGTTGGATTCATGGATGGATGGATCCATGGTTGGATCCATGGATGGATGGATGGTTGGATCCATGGTTGGATTCATGGATGGATGGTTGGATTCATGGATGGATTCATAGATGGATGGATCCATGGATGGATGGATGGATGGATGGATGGATGGATGGATCCATGTTTGGATCCATGGATGGATGGTTGGATCCATGGATGGATGGATCCATAGTTGGATCCATGGATGGTCGGAGGTGGTCGCGGGTCCCCCCCGGGGCCGCTCCCGTCGGGGGCAGCCGCGCTCGCTGCAGTTCCGGCTGTGGCCGCTGGAGGGCGCGCGCTGCCCGCCGGCCGAGCGGCACCGGGGGGAGCGGGGAGACCCCGGGATTTGGGATCGGGATTCGGGATTCGGGATCGGGATTCGGGATCGGGATTTGGTATTCGGGATCGGGATTTGGGATTTGGGGCCAGGATTCGGGATTTAGGGTCGGGATTCGGGTTTAGGAGCGGTTTCTGCTCCCACCACGGCCCCTCCTGTCCCCACAGAGGCTGAGACCTCCCGCCTACCCTGGGACTGACCGCGGGATTTGGGATTTGGGATTTTTGGGACGAGCGACCTCTCCAGCCTCGGGACAGCCCCCCGAGCACCCCAGGGGATGCTCGGCTTTGCCGGGACGGCGCCACTGCCTTGGATGCCGCGGGGTTTAACGCAATGAAACCCCCCAAAACCCCCCAAAAAAAAACCTCATTAAACCGGCGGGGAGAACTCGGGACGGGATTCCCCGAATTCCCGGCACGAGCGAAGCTTTTCCCGCATCCCCCCGGGCTCCGGGTGACCCCTGTCCCCTCTGTCCCTTGGGATGCCACCCTGGCATGCCCAGAAATTCGAATTTTGAATTTTCGGGTCCTTTCCCCTTCCCAAAAAACCGCGCCCACCCACCGCGCTCGCAACAGGTCCCGCTTTGGATCAGCCAAATTTGCTGCTCCAAACACTTCACGCCAAATCCCTAAATTTTTTTCCAAGTTTTTAAATTTTTTCTCTTATTTTTACATTTTTTTAATCCCGTGTTTTTCGCTTTTTGGCACGCAGCGATGCTGAATTTAAATTACTTTTCTATTTTAAAAGGAGGAAAATAAAAATAAAGAGAAATATCCAGGTTACAAACCGCAGCTTAAAACGCATCTGGGCTCTATTAGCGGCGGAGATAAGAAAAGTTTTTTTACTGAGGCGCATCCGTCGGCTAAAAAGTGAAAAAAAAAAAAAAGTTTAATTGAATTATTTTTAAATCAGTCAAGAGGCGGGGAGGATTTTATATTTAAATTCAGCTTTGAGCTGAGTTTTGCTCCCTGAGTTTTGCATCTCGCCTTAACTCGAGCTCCTTGTAAACGCGAAATAAACACGAAATGAACGCGAAATGAACACGAAATAAACACGAAATGAACATGAAATAAACATGAAATAAACGCGAAATAAACACGAAATAAACACAAAATAAACGCAAAATAAAAACAAAATAAACACAAAATAAACACAAAATAAACGCGAAATAAACGCGAAATAAGCGCAAAATAAGCGCAAAATAAACGCAAAATAAACGCGAAATAAGCGCGAAATAAACACAAAATAAACGCAAAATAAAAACAAAATAAACACAAAATAAACACAAAATAAACGCGAAATAAACACAAAATAAACACAAAATAAACTCAAAATAAACACAAAATAAACGCGAAATAAACGCAAAATAAATGCAAAATAAACGCGAAATAAACACAAAATAAACACAAAATAAACGCAAAATAAACACGAAATAAACACAAAAAACCCCACAAAATAAACACAAAATAAACTCAAAATAAACACAAAATAAACGCGAAATAAACGCAAAATAAACACAAAATAAACACGAAATAAACACGAAATAAACGCAAAATAAACACGAAATAAACACAAAAAACCCACAAAATAAACGCAAAATAAACGCAAAATAAACGCAAAATAAACGCAAAATAAACGCGAAATAAACGCGAAATAAACACAAAAAACCCACAAAATAAACACAAAATAAACGCGCCCCACACACGCGGAGAGACGCAGAAAACGCCACCGTAAAATCCGCAGAAAATTCGCGGATTTTCCTTTTTTCTTTTACATTTTTACATTTTTTCCCCATAAATCCCCTCCGTTATCAGGACTTTAAGCTGAATTAAAGGCGACGATTTTTCTATTTCACCTTTTGCGAGGGAAATCGAGGAATAAAAGGGGGAGGAGATTTTGGGGCAGCCCGAGCTGTTTATTTTACAGCCCCATTAGCACTTTTGGGGTTTTTTCGCTTTTATTTGGGTATATTTATAATTTTTTTTGAGTTCAGCGCTTTTTAATTTTTTTTTTTCTGCCTTTTTTTTTTTTAGCCGATTCTATTCATCCTCTCCCTTCTCATTTTACTTTATTTTATTTTTTCTTGAGGAGAGCAACTCCCCACGGAATTTGTTGTCCTCGTGTGCAGGTGCTCCGGAAAAAAATGGGGAAAAAAAATGGGAATTCGGCGGCTTTGGGGAATGGGAAACGAGGCTTTTTAGCATCCCAAAATCCCGAAATTTCAATCCCTAAAATCCCTAAAATTTCTCAATTTAAACCCCTAAAATCCCTAAATTTCAATCCCTAAAATCCCTCAATTTAAACCCCTAAAATCCCTAAATTTCAATCCCTAAAATCCCTCAATTTCAAACCCTGAAATCCCTCAATTTCCATCCCTAAAATCCCTCAATTTCAAACCCTGAAATCCCTAAATTTCAAACCCTAAAATCCCTAAATTAAAATCTCTAAATCCCTAAATTTCAATCCCTGAAATCCCTAAATTTCAATCCCTAAAATCCCTCAATTTCAAACCCTGAAATTCCTCAATTTCAAACCCTGAAATCCCTAAAATAAAATCTCTAAATCCCTAAATTAAAATCTCTAAATCCCTAAATTTCAATCCCTGAAATCCCTAAATTTCAAACCCTAAAATTCCTAAATTAAAATCTCTAAATCCCTAAATTAAAATCTCTAAATCCCTAAATTAAAATCTCTAAATCCCTAAATTTCAAACCCTAAAATCCCTAAAATCCCTAAATTTCAAACCCCAAAATCCCTAAATTAAAATCTCTAAAATCCCTAAATTTCAATCCCTAAAATCCCTCAATTTCAAACCCTGAAATCCCTCAATTTCCATCCCTAAAATCCCTAAATTAAAATCTCTAAATCCCTAAATTTCAATCCCTGAAATCCCTAAATTTCAATCCCTAAAATCCCTAAATTAAAATCTTTAAATCCCTAAATTCCAATCCCTAAAATCCCTAAATTAAAATCTCTAAATCCCTAAATTTCAACCCCTAAAATCCCTAAATTTAAGGGGCTTGAGGATCCTTTTTGTGACTCACCAGGGGTGTTAAAACATCCCCAAATTCGTGCTTTGACACCAATTTACGTCAAACCCCAAAGGGAATTTCCACCCCCACGGAATTCCTGGAGCACAAAAATCCCGAATTTTTCCACACCTCGGCCCAGGAAAGTTTTGGGAGCGCCAGAGAGGGGCAGCAACAATTTGGGGGTGAATTTTAAGGCAGGTGAATATTCCCTGGCCAAATTCTTCCCTTTTCCACCCCAAAAAAATCCCCAATCCTACAAATTTCATTCATTCAGGAAGCTGCTGGTTCACTGCTAACAGCAAAACATAAATAAAAAAATAAAGAAAATTTTAATAAATATTTACATAAATAAAAAATAAATATTTTTAATAATTATTTATTAAAAATATTTTTATAGGGTTGTTGAATTCTCCCTGTAAATATTTCCTGCATTGGGGTCACTGCCCGAGGTGGGGGGGGAAAAAAAAATCCTATAAATCTAAATTAAATTATTTGGGGGTTAATCATGAAATATGGCACAGATAAATAAAGGAAAAAGGGGATTTGGGATGAGGAGACAAAAATAAACCCCATTAGTTGGGATCCTGGAAAAACTTCCCACGGACTTGTAGCCCCTTTAGGAACCTCAGGAGATAATGGGGGGTAAAATCCCAAATCCTTTAGGATCCTTCAGGTGATAATGGCTGAAATCCCAAATCCTTTAGGATCCTTCCGGTGATAACTGTGGGTAAAACCCCAAATCCTTTAGAATTTGAAAATGGCTAAAACCCCATTGCTTTTAGGATCTTCAGGTGATAACGGGGCTTAAAATCCCAAATCCTTTAGGATCCTCAGGTAATAATGACTAAAACCCCAACCCCATCACTTTTAGGATCCTCAGCTGATAACTGTGGGTAAAATCCCAAATCCTTTAGGACCCTCAGGTGATAAAGACTAAAACCCCATTGTTTTTAGGATCCTTCAGGTGACAACTGGGGGTAAAACCCCAAATCCTTTAGGATTTGAAAATGGCTAAAACCCCACGGCTTTTAGGATCTTCAGGTGATAACGGGGTTTAAAATCCCAAATCCTTTAGGATCCTCAATTTATAACTGTGGGAAAAATCCCAAATCCTTTAGGATTGGATAATGGCTGAAACCCCATTGCTTTTAGGATCCTCAGCTGATAACTGTGGGTAAAATCCCAAATCCTTTAGGATCCTCAGGTAATAATGGCTAAAACCCACTCGCTTTTAGGATCCTCAGGTGATAACTGTGGGTAAAACCCCAAATCCTTTAGGATTTGATAGTGGCTAAAACCCCATCACTTTTAGGATCCTCAGGTGATAACAGTGGACAGAACCCCAAACCCTTTAGGATCCTCAGGTGATAACTGTGGGTAAAACCCCCAAATCCTTTAGGATTGGACAATGGCCAAATCCCCATTACTTTTAGGATCCTCAGGTGATGAGGGTGGGTAAAATCCCAAATCCTTTAGGACTCTTAGGTGATATCTGTGGGTAAAACCCCAAATCCTTTAGGATTCTTAGGTGATATCTGCAGGTAAAACCCCAAATCCTTTAGGATTCCCAGGTATAACAGGGATCCACCCACAAAGGGAATTCCCTTCTCTCATTTCAGCCCCCCAATCCCTCAGAAATCCCAAAGTTCACCCCATGACTAAAACCGGTGACAGGAAGGACAAAACAAATTCCTGCCGGGACTCACCAAGGAATTTCCTCCTCGGGGAGAGGTGGGGATGGGGGAAATTCCTGCTGCAAAAATCCCGTTTTGGGGGTTCCAAAAATCCCTTTTTGGGGTTTTTCCCGGGGAATTTGGCTCCTCCCCCTTTGGGATAGACACGGGAAGGCGTCGCTGTGGGTGGGTTCCTCACGAGGAGTTTGGGGTTTTAGAGGATCCGAAAATCACGGAATGGTTTGGGATGGAAGGGACATCAAAGCTCATCCCATTCCCACACAAATCATGGCAGGGACACTTCCCGCTGTCCCCGTGTCCAACCTGGCCTGGAACACTGCCAGGGATCCAGGGGCTTTCCTGGGAATCTGTGCCAGGGAAGAATTCCTTCTGAATATCAAGTCCAAACCTTCCCTCTTTCAGTTTAAAGCCGTGATTCCTTGTCCTGTCACTGCAATTCCTTGTAAAATGTCTCTGATAGTGGGGCTGAGAATGTGGAATCATGGAATCATGGAATCACCGAATCACCGAATCACCGAATCGCAAAATCATGGAATAATGGAATCACAGAATCACAAAATTATGGAATCATGGGATCATGGAATCATGGAATCATGGAAATGCAAAGTCATGGAATCATGGAATCACAGAATCACAAAATTATGGAATCATGGGATCATGGAATCATAGAATCAAGGAGTAATGGAATTATGGAAGAGCAAAGTCATGAAATAATGGAATCATGGAATCACAGAATCACGGAATTGTGGGGTCACAGAATCATGGAATCCTAGGATGGTTTGGGTTGGGAGGGATCTTAAATCCCACCCAGTGCCACCCCTGCCATGGCAGGGACACCTCCCACTGTCCCAGGCTGCTCCAAGCCCCAATGTCCAACCTGGCCTGGGACACTGCCAGGGATCCAGGGGCAGCCACAGCAAATCTGGAAATTCCAGCCCAGCCCCTCCTCACCCTGCCAGGGAAGGATTTTTTTCCCAACATCCCACCCAAATTTGTCATTTTTCAGTTTGAAGCCATTCCCTGTGTGCTGTCCCTGCAGCCCTTGGGAATTGTCTCTCTCCAGGGTTCCTGCAGCTCCTTCAGGCCCTGCAAGGCCACCCTGAGCTCACCCCAAAGCTTCTCCTGGCCAGGCTGAACAATCCCAGCTGTGCCAGCCTTTCCTCCCAGCAGAGCTGCTCCAGCCCTCTGCTCATCCTGGGGCCTCCTCTGGGCTCTCTGCAGCAGCTCCACGTCCTCCCTGTGCTGGGATTTGAGGGATCACACCCAGAGCTCAGGGATCATCCAACCTCATCCTCCCAATGTCAAATTCCAGGAAAAAATGGGATTTTTTATTAATAATAAATATTAAAACAGAGTTTAGCCCTGAGCAGAGTCCATCTCTGGGTACCCAGGATTGTCCTGAGTTGTCTTTGGGGCTCTGGTGATTCCAGATCTTCAAATTTCCCTGGGAAATGAGAAAATTCAGGATCTGAATGGCCTGGGAATTCCTGATTTAATTGTCAGACTCTGCCTCAGCTCAGGAGTGCCCAAAAATCATCAAATTGTGGGAAAACCTTGAAATAATCAGGTTTTAAATGAAGTTTCTGTGTTAAACCAGGACTGGCTCATCCCCTGGGACATCTCCAGGAATTCTCTCCCCTCACCATTGGGGATCTTTTATCCCTTGAAATTCCAGCTCAGATTTTGCTCCACGTTCCTCCCCAAAATCCTGGGAACCTCCGGATTTATCCCACCCTGGATTGATGGGGTGTGGGTTGGGATTGGCAGAGAATTCCTCACCTCAGGGACGGCCACAGCGAGGCACAGAGTGAGGCTGAGACAGAAAAAAAAGAGATTTTTTATCTAAAAATCCAAAATTTGTTCAACCTTGGGTATCCAGGATTGTCCTGAGTTGTTTTTGGGGCTCTGGTGATTCCAGATCATCAAATTTCCCTGGGAAATTTTTCCTCCACGTCCTCCCTGTGCTGGGATTTGAGGGATCACACCCAGAGCTCAGGGATCATCCAACCTCATCCTCCCAATGCTCAAATCCCAGGAAAAAATGGGATTTTTTATTAATAATAAATATTAAAACAGAGTTTAGCCCTGAGCAGAGTCCATCTCTGGGTACCCAGGCCTGTCCTGAGTTGTCTTTGGGGCTCTGGTGATTCCAGATCTTCAAATTTCCCTGGGAAATGAGAAAATTCAGGATCTGAATGGCCTGGGAATTCCTGATTTAATTGTCAGACTCTGCCTCAGCTCAGGAGTGCCCCAAAATCATCAAATTGTGGGAGAGCCCTGAAATAATCAGGTTTTAAATGAAGTTTCTGTGTTAAACCGGGATTGGAGGGGCCAAAGGAAGTAGAAGTGGGAAAAATGTTTGTGTATTTTGGATACTGATTAATAATAATAAAAAAATCAAATATTAATAATAATATAATAAAATAGTAAAATATAATAAAATATAATGTATAATAATAGTAAAATAGTTCAATATATTAATAAAAATTTTTAAAACACAGGATTGGAGTGGCCAAAGGAAGTAGAACTGGGAAAAATATTTGCATTTTTTTGGATCCTGATTAATAATAATAAAAAATCCAATAATAATAATTTAATAATATTTTAATAATATAATAATATAATAGTATAATAATGAAAAATTTAAATGGGATTGGAATGGCAAAAGGACGTGGAAGTGGTAAAAATATTTGCGTATTTTGGATCCTGATTAACAATAAAAATTCCAATAATAATATAATAATTAGAATTAGAATTAGCATTGGAATTCTTCTTATTAAGAATTAAAATTAGAATTTGCATTAGAATTCTTATTATTAAGAATTAGATTTAGAATTGGAATTCTTATTGTAAAGGAAGAATTAGAATTCTTCTTATTAAAAATAAGAATTGGAATTAGAATTAGGATTCTTCATATTAAGGAAGAATTATTAGAATTCTTCTTATTAAGATTTAGAATTCTTCGTATTTAAAATTCGATTTCGAATTCTTCTTATTAAGGAAGAATTATTAATAATTTTATTAATAATTATTTATTATAATTATTAATTAATATAATTATCTATAGTTGTATAAGATTTATATGTTTATTATATATTATATATTATATATATTTTATAGTTTATAATATATATATATTATATATTATATATTATATATTATATATTATATATTATATATTATATATTATATATTATATATTATATATTATATATTATATATTATATATTATATATTATATATTATTATTATATATTATATATTATATTAAATACAATTATGTATAATATAAAATTATATAATTATAGTAATAAATACATTTATATTAATATAATTAAATAATAATTATTAATGCTAAATTCCTATTCTTAAAGGGAAAGCAGAATTAAAGCCTCACACAGAGATAAAACCAGTCCTAATCCATCTCCACCTGTGCCATAAGCCGAGCTTAAATTTGAAATGGGTCTTAATTTTGGAAGTTCAGCAGAAAATAACAATTCCCTGTGGGAAATGTTCCTGATTCCTTGGGAATAAGTGGATTTTTGGGTGGATTATTTTATTATTAATCAGGATATGTAAGTGTTTTTTTCCCAGTTCTATTTCCTTTTGTAGCTCCAATCCCGTTTTTAAATTTTTAAAAATTATTATATAATTTATTATTAATATATTTTATAATTTTATTATTGCATTTAATTATTATAATATTATTATTATAGGAATTTTATTATTATTAATCAAGATCCAAAATACGCAAATATTTTTCCCCGTTCTACCTCCTTTTGTCACTCCAATCCTGTTTTTAATTTTTTTTCGTTATTATTATATTTTATTATTGTATATTATATAGTATTATCATATTTTATTATACTAATATTATCGGATTTTTATTATTATTAATCAGGATCAAAAATATACAAATATTTTTCCTATTTTTACTTCCTTTTGCCTCTCCAATCCTGTTTTTTATTATTTTAATTGATATTATAAAATATGATATATTTTTATTATGCACTATATTTTTATTATATTTTATTATTTTATTATATTATAGGATTTTTTTATTATTATTCAAGATCCAAAATATACAAATATTTTTTCCCCAGTTCTACCTCCTTTTGTCACTCCAATCCTGGTTTTAAATTTTTTATTAATAAATATAATATAATATAATATAATATAATATAATATAATATAATATAATATAATATAATATAATATAATAAATATAAATATAATATAATATAATATACGTACATATATATTATATATGTATATATAATATATATAAAATAATATGTAACAATAATAAATATATTATATTATATTATATTATATTATATTATATTATATTATATTATATTATATTATATTATATTATATTATTATACACTATTTTAAATTAAATTTAATTATTTTATTATATCATTATTATTTGATTTTTTATTATTATTAATCAGTATCCAAAATACACAAACATTTTTCCCACTTCTACTTCCTTTGGCCACTCCAATCCCCTTTTTTTAATTTTTAATTAATATATTATATTACAATATTTTATTATCATATATTTTATTATATTTGATCACTTTATATTATTATTATTATTATTATAGGATTTTTATTATTATTAATCAGTATCCAAAATACACAAACATTTTTCCCACTTCTACTTCCTTTGGCCCCTCCAATCCCAGTCTAACACAGAAAATTCATTTAAAACCTGATTATTTTATGAGTCTCCCACAATTTGATGATTTTTGGGGCACTCCTGAGCTGAGGCAGAGTCTGACAATTAAATCAGGAATTCCCAGGCCATTCAGATCCTGAATTTCCTCATTTCCCAGGGAAATTTGAAGATCTGGAATCACCAGAGCCCCAAAGACAACTCAGGACAGGCCTGGGTACCCAGAGATGGACTCTGCTCAGGGCTAAACTCTGTTTTAATATTTATTATTAATAAAAAATCCCATTTTTTTCCTGGGATTTGAGCATTGGGAGGATGAGGTTGGATGATCCCTGAGCTCTGGGTGTGATCCCTCAAATCCCAGCACAGGGAGGACGTGGAGGAAAAATTTCCCAGGGAAATTTGATGATCTGGAATCACCAGAGCCCCAAAGACAACTCGGGATAACTCTGGATACCCAAGGTTGAACAAATTTTGGATTTTTAGATAAAAAATCTCTTTTTTTTCTGTCTCAACCTCACTCTGTGCCTCGCTGTGGCCGTCCCTGAGGTGAGGAATTCTCTGCCAATCCCAACCCACGCCCCATCAATCCAGGCTGGGATAAATCCAAAGGTTCTCAGGATTTTGGGGAGGAACGTGGAGCAAAATCTGAGCTGGAATTTCAAGGGATAAAAGATCCCCAATGGTGAGGGGAGAGAATTCCTGGAGATGTCCCAGGGGATGAGCCAGTCCTGGTTTAACACAGAAACTTCATTTAAAACTTGATTATTTCAGGGCTCTCCCACAATTTGATGATTTTGGGGCACTCCTGAGCTGAGGCAGAGTCTGACAATTAAATCAGGAATTTCCAGGCCATTCAGATCCTGAATTTTCTCATTTCCCAGGGAAATTTGAAGATCTGGAATCACCAGAGCCCCAAAGACAACTCAGGACAGGCCGGGGTACCCAGAGATGGACTCTGCTCAGGGCTAAACTCTGTTTTAGTATTTATTATTTTAAAAAATCCCATTTTTTCCTGGGATTTGAGCATTGGGAGGATGAGGTTGGATGATCCCTGAGCTCTGGGTGTGATCCCTCAAATCCCAGCACAGGGAGGACGTGGAGGAAAAATTTCCCAGGGAAATTTGATGATCTGGAATCACCAGAGCCCCAAAGACAACTCGGGATAACTCTGGATACCCAAGGTTGAACAAATTTTGGATGTTTAGATAAAAAATCTCCATTTTTTCTGTCTCAGCCTCACTCTGTGCCTCGCTGTGGCCGTCCCTGAGGTGAGGAATTCTCTGCCAATCCCAACCCACGCCCCATCAATCCAGGCTGGGATAAATCCAGAGGTTCCCAGGATTTTGGGGAGGAACGTGGAGCAAAATCTGAGCTGGAATTTCAAGGGATAAAAGATCCCCAATGGTGAGGGGAGAGAATTCCTGGAGATGTCCCAGGGGATGAGCCAGTCCTGGTTTAACACAGAAACTTCATTTTGAACATGATTATTTCAGGGCTCTCCCACAATTTCATGGTTTTTGGGGATTCCTGAGCTGAGGCAGAGTCTGACAATTAAATCAGGAATTCCCAGGCCATTCAGATCCTGAATTTTCTCATTTCCCAGGGAAATTTGAGAATCTGGAGGCACCAGAGCCCCAAAGACAACTCAGGACAGGCCGGGGTACCCAGAGATGGACTCTGCTCAGGGCTAAACTCTGTTTTAATATTTATTATTAATAAAAAATCCCATTTTTTCCTGGAATTTGAGCATTGGGAGGATGAGGTTGGATGATCCCTGAGCTCTGGGTGTGATCCCTCAAATCCCAGCACAGGGAGGACGTGGAGGAAAAATTTCCCAGGGAAATTTGATGATCTGGAATCACCAGAGCCCCAAAACCAACTCAGGACAATCCTGGATACCCAAGGTTGAACAATTTTTGGATTTTTAGATAAAATATCTCCATTTTTTCTGTCTCAGCCTCACTCTGTGGCCGTCCCTGAGGTGAAAAATTCTCTGCCAATCCCAACCCACGCCCCATCAATCCAGGCTGGGATAAATCCAGAGGTTCCCAGGATTTTGGGGAGGAACGTGGAGCAAAATCTGAGCTGGAATTTCAAGGGATAAAAGATCCCCAATGGTGAGGGGAGAGAATTCCTGGAGAAATCAAATCCCTGGGGATGATCCCACAGGGGATCCTCTGGCAACCCTCACCAGTGACTGGATTTAAATAAAATCTGGGAATTATTCCTTTGTTTTATTGAGAATTCTTTCGTCTCCTCCTGGGTGGTTTTTGTTGGGATTTTTTTGTTTGTTTGTGGGTTTTTTTATTTGGTTTTTTGGGGTTTTTTGTGTGTTTTTTTATGGTTTTTTTTCTGGTTTGGTTTGGGTTTTTGTCTTTTTTTTTGGTGTCTTTTTTTTTTTGTTTTTTATTTGGTTTGGTTTTGGTTTTGGGTTTTATTTTGGTTTTGGGGTTTTTTTTTGTTTTGTTTGGGGTTTTTTTGTTTGTTTGTTTTTTACAGGTTTTTTTGGTTGTTTGGTTGGTTGGATTTTTTGTCTGGAATATTTTGAACCTGCCAGGTTTGTCCCCACTGCCTTGGATCCCCACCAAGGATCTGCCCCAGGATTCAGGGAAGGGAAAATTCCAATTAAAGCCTCTGCTCCTCTTTATTCCAGGTGGGATCTGAGTGCCAGGGATGGGATCAGAGATTTGGGTGCCAGGGATGGGATTTGAATGCCAGGGATGGGATCAGAGGAGATTTGGGTGCCAGGGATGGGATTTGAGTGCCAGGGATGGGATTTGAGTGCCAGGGATGGGATCAGAGGAGATTTGAGTGCCAGGGATGGGGTCAGAGGAGATTTGGAGTGCCAGGGATGGGATTTGAGTGCCAGGGATGGGATTTGAATGCCAGGGATGGGATTTGGGTGCCAGGGATGGGATTTGAGTGCCAGGGATGGGATCAGAGGAGATTTGGGTGCCAGGGATGGGGTCAGAGGAGATTTGAGTGCCAGGGTGGGATTTGAGTGCCAGGGATGGGATTTGAGTGCCAGGGATGGGTCAGAGGAGATTTGGGGTGCCAGGGATGGGATTGAGTGCCAGGGATGGGATCAGAGGAGATTTGGGTGCCAGGGATGGGGTCAGAGGAGATTTGAGTGCCAGGGATGGGATTTGAGTGCCAGGGTGGGATTTGGGTGCCAGGGATGGGATTTGAATGCCAGGGTGGGATCAGAGATTTGGGTGCCAGGGTGGGATCAGAGGTTCCAGGGAGGGGGAAAGGTGATCCAGGGTAATCCAGGTCAATCCCACATCCCAGTGAGGATCCTGAGGCCTCTCCTGTCCCTTTTCCTGGGAATTTTTAGGGAATTTTGTAGGGATTTTGTCCTCTCTGGTGCCTCCTTTTCCCCCAAACCCTGATCCTGAATTTATCCTGGCTCTCTGCTCCCTCATTTCCACCCAATCTGTGACAAAGCTCTGGAATTCCACAAATTCCACAAATTGCTTTTCCTATCCCCTCTCCCTGTCCTAAACCCATCCAAACCTCACAGAAATAATCCAGAACTCCCTGAACACCAACTCCAAACCATAACCACCCCTTGGGAAAGGAAATTCCCTGTGCAGGGAACAAAGCTGGGCAGGGTCAGCCCCAGAGCGGGTCCAGGGCCTGATTCCCAAAATCTGGATTCCCAAAACCGGATTCCCAAAAACTGGATTTCCAAAAATTGGAATTCAAAAAACTGGATTTCTAAAAACAGGAATTCCAAAAATTGGAATTCTAAGAAACAGAATTTCCCAAATCCAGATGCTGCACCTGACACCTCACAAATCAAAATCAACTGCAAAGTTCATTTTAGAGCATCAGGACATTTAAAAATTTGATTTTCCTCTGGTTCTGGAATCAGGGACTGGAATCACTTTAATTTTAGGTTTTTTTAGCCAGCACAAAGAGTCTGGGCAGGATTTTTAGATGGGAATAAACTGAATTATCACCACAATGTCAAACCTGTCTCAGCAATATTTCAGAAATATTTGGTTCAAGATTACCCCAGAACTATTTTCATTTCTAACTCCCTGAACACCAACTCCAAGCCATGCCCACCCCTTGGGAAAGGAAATTCCTGTGCAGGGAACAAAGCTGGGCAGGGTCAGCCCAGAGCTGGTCCAGGGCCTGATTCCCAAAGTCTGGAATTCCAAAAACAAGAATTCAAAAAAATTAATCCAAAATCCAGATGTAAACAGGAATTCCAAAATTGGATTTCCAAAATTCAGATGCTGCACCTGACACCCTCCAGGCAAAACCAACTGCAAAGTTCATTTTAGAGCACCAGGACATTTAAAAATCTGATTTTCCTCCACTTCTGAAATCAGGGACTGGAACCACCTCAATTTTAGATTTTTTCTTACCCAGCACAAAAAATTCTGGCAGGATTTTTTAATCCTGAATTATCGCCACAATATCAAATCTGTGCACTGGAAAAATAAAGAAATGTTTGGTTTATTCCCTGCACAAAGCACCTCTCTTGAGAACCTGGGAATTTTGGATTGATCTCTTGTCCCTGCAGTGTCCTGGGCACCAGGAATTCCCAAAACAGGAATTCCAAAACCTGGATTTCTAAAATCCAGATGCTGCACCTGACACCCACAAGGCAAAACCAACCTGCAAAGTTCATTTTAGAGCACCAGGACATTTAAAAATCTGATTTTCCTCCACTTCTGAAATCAGGGACTGGAACCACTTTAATTTCAGCTTTTTTTTAGCCAGAAAAAAAATTCCCGGCAGGATATTTAGGTGGGAATAATCTGAATTATCACCACGAATATGCACTGCAATATTCCAGAAATATTTCGTTTATTCCCTGCACAAAGCACCCCAAAGTTTCCGGGGTTCATTTTTAGGGTTCAGAGATGCCCAAACCCCAATTCTTGCTGTCAATCCCCACTCCACCACAAAGGAAAACTTGAGGAAAAAAATAACCCTTACCATAGAAAATAAAGAGTTTTTACCAAAGAAAATAAATTATTTTTATCAAACAAACCCAATCATCACCAACCAAATCTACTTTTCCTCATCAGGTCTATTATCCAGGTCACAGAAATCCAACCCAAAGTGCCCCGGGTTCATTTTTGGATTTTTAGGCTGCCCAAACCCCAATTCTTGCTCTTAATCCTCAATCCATGACAAAGGAAAACTCGGGGAAAAGAAAGAATCTTTACCAAAGGAAATAAAGAATCTTTACCGAAGAAATGAAGGATTTTTTATCCAAGAAAAGAAAGAACCTTCCCCAAATCTGCTTTTCCCCATCAGGCACACACTCCAAGAAAGGGGAAATCCAATCCCAAGTGCCCGGGGTTCATTTTTAGGGTTCAGAGATGCCCAAACCCCAATTCTTGCCATTAACCCACACTCAATCATGAAGGAAAACTCGGGGAAAATAAAGGATCTTTACCAAAGAAAATAAAGGATCTTTACCAAAGAAAATGAAGAATCTCTACCAAAGAAGAGAAAGAATCTTATCAAAGAAAAGAAGGATTTTTTATCCAAGAAAAGAAAGAATCTTTACCACAAAAAGAAGAATCTTTACTAAAGAAAATGAATTATTTTACCAAAGAAAAGATAGAATTTTTACCAAACAAACCCAATCTTTACCAACCAAATCTGCTTTTCCTCATCAGGCACACGCTCCAGGGAAGGGGAAATTCAACCCAAAGTGCCCGGGATTCATTTTTAGGGTTCAGAGATGCCCAAGCCCCAATTCTTGCCATTAACCCACACTCAATCATGAAGGAAAACTTGGGGAAAATAAAGGATCTTTACCAAAGAAAATGAAGAATCTTTACCAAAGAAGAGAAAGAATCTTATCAAAGAAAAGAAGGAATTTTTATCCAAGAAAAGAAAGAATCTTTACCAAAAAAAGAAGAATCTTTACTAAAGAAAATGAATTATTTTTACCAAAGAAAAGATAGAATTTTTACCAAACAAACCCAATCTTTACCAACCAAATCAGCTTTTCCTCATCAGGTGCATGGTCCAAGAGAGGGAAAATCCAACCCAAAGTGCCCGGGGTTCATTTTTGGGTTTCAGAGATGCCCAAACCCTGCAGAAACCTCCCCAGTTCTTGCTCTTAATCCTCACTCCACCACAAAGAAAAACTTTTGGAAAAGAAAATAAAGGATCCTTACCAAAGAAAAGAAGGAATTTTAACCACAGAAAATACAGAATCTTTACCAAAAAAAATAAAGGAATTTTACCAAGGAAAAGAAGGAATTTCTACCAAAGAAAATAAGGTATTTTTAAGAAATAAAATAGAGAGGTTTTGCCAAACAAACCCAACCTTTACCAACCAAATCTGCTTTTCCTCATCAGGTCCAAGAGAGGGAAAATCCAACCCAAAGTGCCCGGGGTTCATTTTTAGGGTTCAGAGATGCCCAAACCCCAATTCTTACCATTAACCCACACTCAATCATGGAGGAAAACTCAGGGAAAATAAAGGATCTTTACCAAAGAAAATGAAGAATCTTTACCATAGAAAATAAGGAGTTTTTATCATAGAAACTAAAGAATTTTTACCAAAGAAAATGAAGACTCTTATCAAAGAAAAGAAAGAATTTCTAGCAAAGAAAAGACTCTTTATCAAAGAAAAGAAAGGAAATTTTACCAAAGAAAACAGAGAATTTTTATCAAATTAAAAAAAGAATCATTACCGTAGAAGGCCGGGGCCGCTCTGCCGTTCCTCACCAGGCACACGCTCCAGGCCAGGGGCGCTGCCCACCCCAGGGGCCCGGGGTTCATTTTTGGGGTTTTTGGGGCTGCCCCAAACCCTGCAGGAGCCTGGCAGGGACTGACCCCGAGCCGGGCCCAGCTTTGCCTTTCCCTCCCCTCCTCGGGCTCATCATTCACCGGCAGCAAATGGAAAAATGATTTTTAAAGGGTTTCTTTTCCCCAACAGTTTTTGCCGTTAAGCGCCGCTCCACCACAAAGGAAAAGTTGGGGAAAAGAAAATAAAGGATCTTTACCAAAGAAAATAAAAGAGTTTTTACCAAAGAAAATAAAGGATCTTTACCAAAGACAATAAAAGAACTTTTACCAAAGAAAAGAACCCAATCTTTACCAACTAAATCAGCTTTTCCCCATCAGGCACACACTCCAGGTCACAGAAATCCAAGCCAAAGTGCCCGGGATTCATTTTTAGGGTTCAGAGATGCCCAAACCCCAATTCTTGCCATTAACCCACACTCAATCATGAAGGAAAACTTGGGGAAAATAGAGGATCTTTACCAAAGAAAATAAAGAATCTTTACCAAAGAAAAGAAGGAATTTTTATCCAAGAAAAGAAAGAATCTTTACCACAAAAAAGAAGAATCTTCACTAAAGAAAGTGAATTATTTTTACCAAAGAAAAGATAGAATTTTTACCAAACAAACCCAATCTTTACCAACCAAATGAGCTTTTCCTCATCAGGCACACGCTCCAGGGAAGGGGAAATTCAACCCAAAGTGCCCGGGATTCATTTTTAGGGTTCAGAGATGCCCAAGCCCCAATTCTTGCCATTAACCCACACTCAATCATGAAGGAAAACTCAGGGAAAATAAAGGATCTTTACCAAAGAAAATGAAGAATCTTTACCAAAGAAAATGAAGAATCTTTACCAAAGATAATGAAGAATCTTATCAAAGAAAAGAAAGAATTTCTAGCAAAGAAAAGACTCTTTACCATAGAAAATCAATTATTTTTACCAAAGAAAACAGAGAATTTTTATCAAATTAAAAAAAGAATCATTACCGTAGAAGGCCGGGGCCGCTCTGCCGTTCCTCACCAGGCACACGCTCCAGGCCAGGGGCGCTGCCCACCCCAGGGGCCCGGGGTTCATTTTTGGGGATTTTGGGGCTGCCCCAAACCCTGCAGGAGCCTGGCAGGGACTGACCCCGAGCCGGGCCCAGCTTTGCCTTTCCCTCCCCTCCTCGGGCTCATCATTCACCGGCAGCAAATGGAAAAATGATTTTTAAAGGGTTTCTTTTCCCCAACAGTTTTTGCCGTTAAGCGCCGCTCCACCACAAAGGAAAAGTTGGGGAAAAGAAAATAAAGGATCTTTACCAAAGAAAATAAAAGAGTTTTTACCAAAGAAAATAAAGGATCTTTACCAAAGACAATAAAAGAAGTTTTGCCAAAGAAAAGAACCCAATCTTTACCAACCAAATCTGCTTTTCCCCATCAGGCACACACTCCAGGTCACAGAAATCCAACCCAAAGTGCCCGGGATTCATTTTTAGGGTTCAGAGATGCCCAAACCCCAATTCTTGCCATTAACCCACACTGAATCATGAAGGAAAACTTGGGGAAAATAAAGAATCTTTACCAAAGAAAATGAAGAATCTCTACCAAAGAAGAGAAAGAATCTTATCAAAGAAAAGAAGGATTTTTTTATCCAAGAAAAGAAAGAATCTTTACCACAAAAAGAAGAATCTTTACTAAAGAAAATGAATTATTTTACCAAAGAAAATAAAGGATTTTTACCAAACAAACCCAATCTTTACCAACCAAATCTGCTTTTCCTCATCAGGTCCAAGAGAGGGAAAATCCAACCCAAAGTGCCCGGGATTCATTTTTAGGGTTCAGAGATGCCCAAACCCCAATTCTTGCCATTAACCCACACTCAATCATGAAGGAAAACTCGGGGAAAATAAAGGATCTTTACCAAAGAAAATAAAGAATCTTTACCATAGAAAATGAAGAATCTTTACCAAAGATAATGAAGAATCTTATCAAAGAAAAGAAAGAATTTCTAGCAAAGACTCTTTACCAACGAAAATAAATTATTTTTACCAAATAAAATAAAGAATTTTTATCAAATTAAAAAAAGAATCATTACCGTAGAAGGCCGGGGCCCCTCTGCCGTTCCTCACCAGGCACACGCTCCAGGCCAGGGGCGCTGCCCACCCCAGGGGCCCGGGGTTCATTTTTGGGGTTTTTGGGGCTGCCCCAAACCCTGCAGGAGCCTGGCAGGGACTGACCCCGAGCCGGGCCCAGCTTTGCCTTTCCCTCCCCTCCTCGGGCTCATCATTCACCGGCAGCAAATGGAAAATCGCCATCCAGCCACACGTAGGGCAAAATGTTGATTTTTTTATTCCCTGCACTAACCAAACTCACAGGAGATTTCCCCTCCTCTCCTCTCCCTCCCTCTCCATCTCTCTGTGTTTTTTTTTTTTTGCCTCAGGCGTTTCTGGACGAGTAATTCTCATTTCTCACATGGTTTTTTATTTTTTTTCCAGTGGAAAGAGGTGAGGATTGGGGTTTAAAGTTGGGCAGGGAGGGAGAAATTTGGGATTTCCAAAAATTTTTGTGGGTTTTTTTTGAGTTTTGGGGTGTTCAGGGATCTCCTTCCAGTAATTAAAATGATGCTCACGAGGTTTTATAGGCCCCGACAACACCTTGGTATAATGAAAATATCTTAAATATTTTTAAGGTATCTTTATCAATATTTTTAAGGTATATTTATCTTAAATATTTTTTAAATTAATTCATTATTTAATTTTAAAATTAATTCATTAATTAATTTTAAAATTAATTCATTAATTTAAAAATATTTATTAAAAACTATTTAAAATAATTTATTAAAAAGACGGAGATTTTTTTTTTCCCACCTCACCCCTCATTCCATGGGAATAATTCCAGGGAATGGGAATAAATTCCTAAATCTGAGTCAAGATCTGAAATTCTTCTGGAGGAAAAATGATTCCAACCCTCAAAGCTGTGGTGTTTAAGGGGAATTTGTCAAATTCTGTCACATTTTTAAAGGAATTCAGCTGATTTCTGGGAATTCATGGAGGAATAAATGAATAGAGGAAGAAAAAGATGGAAAATTCACACTCTGAATTTTATCCCATTTTTCGCCCAACTTTCAAAAAGCTGCAAGAGTGAGAAAAGTTGGAGAACGGCCCAAAATCCAGAATTTTTTCTTCCTGGGTACAAATTCTGCCACATTTTATGGAATTCAGCAATTCCATGGAAGAATAAACACAGGGATGAATGGAGGAAGGAAAGGATGGAAAAACAGATCCCAAAGTGTTCATCCAGAAACAATTAAACCATACAGAAAAATCCCAAAAATCTGAATTTTATCCCATTTGTTGCCCAACTTTCCAAATGAAGGAGTGAGAAAAGCTGGAGGATGACCAAAATCGAGTTTAAATCCAGTTTAAATCCAGTTTAAATCCAGTTTAAATCCAGTTTAAATCCAGTTTAAATCCAGTTTAAATCCAGATTTCCAGAGCAGCTCCTGCACCTGCTGATCCCTGGGGGATCCCTGCCCTCGCTTTTCCTGATTTAATAAGGGAAAATCAAATTTATTCCCTCAGCTCATCTTCCCAAATTTATTTTTCCTCCTAAAAATCTGAGAGATGATCACTGTGGTGTTTAAAGGGAATTTTTCCTTCCTGGGTACAAATTCTGCCACATTTTTATGGAATTCAGCAATTTCCATGGAGGAATAAACAGAGGGATGATTGGAGGAAAGGATGGAAAAACAGATCCCAAAGTGTTCATCCAGAAACAATTCAACCACCCAGAAAAAACCCAAAAATCTGAATTTTATCCGATTTTTTGCCCAACTTTCCAAATGAAAGAGTGAGAAAAGCTGGAGGATGACCCAAATCGATTTTAAATCCAGATTAAATCCAGTTTAAATCCAGATTAAATCCAGATTAAATCCAGATTAAATCCAGTTTAAATCCAGTTTAAATCCAGTTTAAATCCAGTTTAAATCCAGTTTAAATCCAGTTTAAATCCAGTTTAAATCCAGATTAAATCCAGTTTAAATCCAGTTTAAATCCAGATTAAATCCAGATTAAATCCAGTTTAAATCCAGATTAAATCCAGTTTAAATCCAGATTAAATCCAGTTTAAATCCAGTTTAAATCCAGTTTAAATCCAGTTTAAATCCAGTTTAAATCCAGTTTAAATCCAGATTTCCAGACCCTCTCCTGCACCTGCTGATCCCTGGAGGATCCCTGCCCTCGCTTTTCCTGATTTAATAAGGGAAAATCAAATTTATTCCCTCAGCTCATCTTCCCAAATTTATTTTTCCTCCTAAAAGTCGCAGAGGTGATCACAGGGATAAAAGAAGCCACCAAATCAAAGAGGAGAAGTTGTTTGTGGATAATAAAATTTAACAAAATTGTGACTGATGTGGGGAGGGAGATTTGGTATTTTGGGGTTTTTTTGTTTGTTTTGTTTGGGGAGTTTTGTGTTTCTGTTGGGCTTTTAAAATTATTTTAATTTAATTTAATTTAATTTAATTTAATTTTGTTTTGTTTTGTTTTGTTTTATTTTGTTTTATTTTGTTTTATTTTATTTTATTTTATTTGTTTTGTTTTGTTTTGTTTTGTTTTGTTTTGTTTTATTTTATTTTATTTTATTTTATTTTATTTTGTTTTGTTTTGTTTTATTTTATTTTATTTCATTTTGTTTTGTTTTATTTTATTTTATTTTATTTTATTTTATTTTATTTTATTTTATTTTATTTTGTTTTGTTTTGTTTTGTTTTATTTTATTTTATTTTGTTTTATTTTATTTTATTTTATTTCATTTCATTTTGTTTTGTTTTATTTTATTTTATTTTATTTTGTTTTGTTTTGTTTTATTTTATTTTATTTATTTTATTTTATTTTATTTTATTTTATTTTATTTATTTTATTTTAAATTTTTTGAGGTTTTTTGGGGGGGGTTTTGGGTTTTTTTTTGGCTCATGTTTCCCAAATTCCAGGATTTTTCCAACAAAATTGGGGAAAATATTTGGGGAACAAGCACTGGTGGGGTTTGCACCTTTCACATTCACATTTTAAATATAATTTCCTATAAAAACACCCAAACTCCCAATTCCCTACAAACGCTGGAATAAATTGGAGAAAAATTTTGGGTTCCAACTTTTCCAAGGAAAGAACCAAAGCTGGAAAAGCTTTTTCCAGGAAAAGCCAAAAATTGAAAGTGGAATTTTCAATTTTTAATTTTTTTTTTTAATTTTCAGTTTTCAGTGGGGATCACAGGAATTCTTTCACCAGGGTGGAAAAAGGAACGATGGAAAAATTGGAATTTTGGGAAAGGCCCATCCAGGAATTTTTTGCTGCTCTGGGAATGGACAGGAAAATAAAACAGAAAATGGAAAATACGAAAGAGTTTGGTTGTTTTGAAGGGAAAAATGAAGGAATAAAGGAGAAAAAACAGGAAAATGAAACAAAAATTGGAAAATACAAAAGAGTTTTATTGTTTTGAAGGGAAAAGCAAAGGAATAAAAGAGAAAAAAAGCAAGAAAAAAACAAAAAAATGGAAAATATGAAGAATTTTGCTGTTTTGAAAGGAAAAATGAAGGAACAAAGGAGGAAAAACCACAAGAAAATAATTTAAAAATGGAAAATACAAAAGATTTTTGTTGTTTTGAAGGGAAATACGAAGGAATAAAGGAGAAAAAAAACAGGAAAATGAAACAAAAATGGAAAATACAAAAGATTTTTGTAGTTTTGGGGGAAAAAATAAGGAATAAAAGAGAAAAACCAGGAAAATAAAAAATGGAAAATACAGAAGAGTTTTGTTGTTTCAAAGGGAAAAATGAAGGAAGAAAGGAGGAAAAACCACAAGAAAATAATTTTAAAAATGGAAAATACAAAAGATTTTTGTCGTTTTGAAGGGAAAAATGAAGGAATAAAGGAGAAAAAACAGGAAAATGAAACAAAAATTGGAAAATAAAAAGAATTTTGCTGTTTCGAAGGGAAAAACGAAGGAACAAAGGTGGAAAAACCACAAGAAAATAATAAAAAAATGGAAAATACAAAAGATTTTCATCGTTTTGAAGGGAAATATGAAGGGATAAAGGAGAAGAAACAGGGAAATGAAACAAAAATAGAAAATACAAAAGAGTTTTATTGTTTTGAAGGGAAAAGCAAAGGGATAAAAGAGAAAAAAGCAAGAAAAAAAAAAAAAATGGAAAATATGAAGAATTTTGCTGTTTTGAAAGGAAAAACAAAGGAACAAAGGACGAAAAACCAGGAAAATAAAACAAGAAATGGAAAATTTAAAGAGTTTTGTGGTTTTGAAGAGAAGAACGAAGGAATAAAAGAGAAAAAACAGGAAAATAAAACAGAAAATGGAAAATACAAAGAATTTGGCTGTTTCAAAGGGAAAAACGAAGGAACAAAGGAGGAAAAACCACAAGAAAATAATAAAAAATGGAAAATACAAAATATTTTCGTTGTTTTGAAGGGAAAAACGAAAGAATAAAGGAGAAGAAACAGGAAAATAAAACAAAAATTGGAAAATACAAAAGAGTTTTGTTGTTTGAAGGAAAAACAAAGGAACAAAGGAGGAAAAACCACAAGAAAATAATTTAAAAATGGAAAATACAAAATATTTTCGTCGTTTTGAAGGGAAAAACGAAGGAATAAAGGAATAAAAAACAGGCCAAGGTTGGGAAGAGCAGGGAAAAAAGCCAAACCACGAAATGACGGAACCCAAACTCTCACCCAACCCTGCCTGGGACATTTTTGAACCGTCACAAGAAGATTTTGGGTGAAATTTCATCAGCCACCCCCAAGATGTTTCCTCTGTTCCAGGGCAGATAAATCCTGGAGTTGCTATCTCCAAAATTCCTCCAGGGCTTGGTTTTCTCTGGGTTTTTATAAATTATTATCAGTTTTCCCTTCTTTTTCCTCCCGTTATCAACGCGCGGTATTTGGATGGAGATAAGGAACGGCGGGGCAGCCGAGCCGCAGGGAAAAATGAAATTCCAGCCACAGGAGGGGTGAATTTTATTTAATTCCTAAATAAATTTATTTATTTAATTCCTAAATAAAATATCTGATTCGGCAGAGAATTGATGAAAGTGGAAAAAAAATATTTTTTCCGGTTTTTTTTTGGTTATTTTGGGGTTTTTTTGGGAAAAAAATGATGAGGGAAACGCTTTTGGGAGTGCAAAGATGCTCGGGTGAGCTCCAAAAGGGAAATTTCAGCAAAATTTTGCCAGTTTTGATATCACAAACTCAGCCAGGAGCTGGCAGGGATGGGGAGAAGGTGTTGAGAGCTGAAAAAATGAATTATTCTTTTTTTTTTTTTCTTATTTTTCCTATTTTCTCTTATTTTTTCTTTTTTTCCTATATTTTCTTTTTTTCTTATTTTTTTCTTTTTTCATAATTTTTTTCTCATTTTTTTCTTATTTTTTCTTATTTTTCTTAATTTTTTTCTTATTTTTTCTTATTTTTTCTTTTTTTCCCTTTTTTTCTTATTTTTTCTCTCTTTTTTCTCTTCTTTTCTTTTTTCTTAATTTTTTTCTTATTTTTTTCTTATTTTTCTTATTTTTTCCCTAATTTTTCCTATTTTTTTCTTATTTTTTCTTATTTTTCTTATTTTTCCTGATTTCTCTTTTTTCTTATTTTTCTTACTTTTTCTTGTTTTCTTAATTTTTCCCTAATTTTCCCCTAATTTTTCTTATTTTTTCTTATTTTTTCTTTTTTTTCTTATTTTTTTCTTATTTTTTCTTATTTTTCTTGGTTTTTTCTTATTTTTCTTGGTTTTTTTCTTTTTTTCTTATTTTTTCTTACTTTTCTTGTTTTTTCTTATTTTTTCTTATTTTTCTTATTTTTTCCCTAATTTTTCTTTTTTTTTCCCTAATTTTTCTTATTTTTTCCCTGATTTTTCTTATTTTTTCTTATTTTTTTCTTAATTTTTTTCCTAATTTCTCTTATTTTTTCTTATTTTTCTTTTTTTTCCTTCTTTTTCCACTTTTTTTCCCACTTTTTCCAGCGTTGATCCAGAATTTAGTTGTGAGCCAACTCTTCCTGAAGGAAAAGAGACTTTTTGGCCTTTTAAACCTGGTTTTAAACAACAAAAACGTGGAAATAATTGGGAATTCTGGGCCTTTTGATGGTTCCATCACCATCAAATAAAAGGAAAATGGAAATTCGGTTTCACTCGGAGCTTTCCAAAAGATTAAAACCCAGCCCTGCCCATATCAAAAATCAGGATTTTATCTCCTCAAATTTTGCTCCTGGAGTGCAGGACTCCAGCCCCAAACATTCCATGCCAAGAAAAAATTATTTTTCCTGGAATATTCAAGGTTGGAGTGCTTAGAAATGATGGGGTTCCTACAAAAATCCCTTTGAATGTTTGAATAAACGGATATTTCTTAATTTCAATTTCTCAAATACAAGGGTTTGGGCTCCTTATTGAAATGCTGGGCTCTGATATCCCAAAAACCAACCCAAAAAAGGGAATTTAACTTTCCCTTCCTGGAATATTCACTGGGAAGTGATGGGGTTCCCATAAAAATCCATTTTAATGTTTGAATAAATTGAGATTTCTTAATTTAAATTTCTCAAACAGGAGGATTTGGGCTCCTTATTGAAATGCTGGGCTCTGATATCCCAAAATACAGCCCAAGAAATTGGAATTTAACTTTTCCTTCCTGGAATATTCAAGGCAGGAACGTTGGGAAGTGATGGGATTCCTACAAAAATCCCTTTTAACGCTTGGATAAATTGAGATAATTTATATTTCTCAAATACAAGGGTTTGGGCTCCTTATTGAAATGCTGGGCTCTGATATCCCAAAAACCAACCCAAAAAAGGGAATTTAACTTTCCCTTCCTGGAATATTCACTGGGAAGTGATGGGGTTCCCATAAAAATCCATTTTAATGTTTGAATAAATTGAGATTTCTTCAATTAAATTTGTCAAACATGAGAGCTTGGGCTCCTCATTGAAATGCTGGGCTCTGATATCCCAAAAAACAACCCAAAAAATGGAATTTAACTTTTCCTTCCTGGAATATTCAAGGGAGGAATGTTGGGAAATAATGGGATTCCTACAAAAATCTCTTTTAACGCTTGGATAAATTGAGATATCTTAATTTCAATTTCTCAAATACAAGGGTTTGGGCTCCTTATTGTAATGCTGGGCTCTGATATCCCAGAAACAGCCCAAAAAATGGAATTTAACTTTTCCTTCCTGGAATATTCACTGGGAAGTGATGGGGTTCCCATAAAAATCCATTTTAATGTTTGAATAAATTGAGATTTCTTAATTTAAATTTCTCAAACAGGAGGATTTGGGCTCCTTATTGAAATGTTGGATTTCTGTGGGCTCTGATATCCCAAAAAAAATCCCCAAAAAGGGAATTTAATTTTTCCTTCCTGGAATATTCAAGGCAGGAATGTTGGGAAATGATGGGCGCCCCATAAAAATCCCTTTGAATGTTTGAATAAATGGATATTTCTTAATTTAAAATTATCAAATATGAAGGTTTGGGATCCCTATGTAAATGTTGGATTTCTGTGGGCTCTGATATCCCAAAAAAAAAAAAAAAACCCAAAAAATTGGAATTTCACTTTTCCTTCCTGGAATACTCAAGGCAGGAATGCTGAGAAGTGATGGGCACCCCATAAAAATCCATTTTAATGTTTGGATAAATTGAGATTTCTTCATTTAAATTTGTCAAATATGAGGGTTTGGGATCCCTATGTAAATGTTGGATTTCTGTGGGCTCTGATATCCCCCCCCAAAAAAAAAAAAAACCCAAAAAATGTGAATTTAACTTTTCCTTCCTGGAATATTCAAGGCAGGAATGCTGAGAAGTGATGGGCACCCCATAAAAATCCATTTTAATGTTTGCATAAATTGAGATTTCTTCATTTAAATTTGTCAAATATGAGGGTTCAGGCTCCTTATTGAAATGCTGGGCTCTGATATCCCAAAAAAATCCCCAAAAAATGGAATTTATCTTTTCCTTCCTGGAATATTCAAGGCAGGAAGGTTGGGAAATGATGGGGTTCCTACAAAAATCCCTTTTAATGCTTGGATAAATTGAGATATCTTAATTTCAATTTCTCAAATACAAGGGTTTGGGCTCCTTATTGAAATGCTGGGCTCTGATATCCCAAAAACCAACCCAAAAAAGGGAATTTAACTTTCCCTTCCTGGAATATTCACTGGGAAGTGATGGGGTTCCCATAAAAATCCATTTTAATGTTTGAATAAATTGAGATTTCTTCAATTAAATTTCTCAGATTTGGTCTCCTTATTGCAATGCTGGGCTCTGATATCCCAAAAACCCAATCAAAAATAGGAATTTTCTCCGACATTCCTCCCCAGCCCATCCCATTTTGGAGACATCACCAAACCCCGCCAGCTCCACCCTGTGAGCGCCAACATTTTTTAGGCTCCTCCGAGCGCAATTTCTGCTATTTTTGTCAAAACCCCGTAACTCAACCCCAAAAAATCCCCTAAAAGGGTGACTCAGACTGGAGCAGGATGAGCACACGTCCTGCTGGTGACGTGCAGCAGTTTTGGAGCCCCACATCCCTTCTGAGGGTTCTGAACCCCCTTTTTTGGAAACAAATTCTCTGGAAGATCAATTTCATGGCCAGGGGCTCGGGGTGGATTTCCCTGGGGAAATGGAAATGCCAGGATTTGGTTTTTTGGATAAAGTTGATATTTCTGTGCGTTTTCACTCTGAAACGCTGGAGGTGGACACGTTCTCCCGGGGAAAATGGAGATTTGGCAAGGACAGCTGAAATTTCATTTGGTTGGGGCTGCCTGTGATGTGTTCAAAAATAAACAAAAATTTAAATTTTTTAAAATTTTTTTTTATAATTTTTTTTTTTTTTTTGGTCATCACCATCTCCTACAATAAAGCCCAAGAATTTATTCCCTGCCCTTTCCCACCTCATCTTTCCTAATCTGTTTTTCCTCCTAAAAATCAGACTGATGGTGACTCCGGTGTTTAAAGGGAATTTGTCCTTCCTGGGTACAAATTCTGCCACATTTTATGGAATTCAGCAATTGCATAGAGGAACAAACACAGAGATGAACAGAGGAAGGAAAGAATGGAAAAATAGATTCCAAAGTGTTCATCCAGAAACAATTAATCCAGAAAAAATTGAAATCTGAACTTTATCCCATTTTTTTTTCCAAATTCCAAAGTGCTTCAAGAGTGAGAAAAGCTGGAGAATGACCAAAATTCAGTTTAAATCCAGATTTCCAGAGCAGCTCCTGCACCTGCTGAACCCTGGGGGATCCCTGCCCTCGCTTTTCCTATTTTTATAAGGGAAAATCAAATTTTCTCATCCCACTGCATCTTTTCTAATCTGTTTTTCTTCCTAAAAATCAGAGAGATGATCACTGTGGTGTTTAAGGGGAATTTTTCCTTCCTGGCTACAAATTCTGCCACATTTTATGGAATTTAGCAGTTTCCTGGGAATCCAAAGAGGAATAAACACAGGGATGAATGGAAGAGAGGAAGGATGGAAAAACAGATCCCAAAGTGTTCATCGAGAAGCAATTAAACCATCCAGAAAAAAAAGAAATCTGAATTTTATCCCATTTTTTTCCCCAAATTCCAAAGTGCTTCAAGAGTGAGAAAAGCTGGAGAATGACCAAAATCCAACTTAAATCCAGATTTCCAGAGCATCTCCTGCACCTGCTGATCCCTGGGGGATCCCTGCCCTCGCTTTTCCTATTTTATAAGGGAAAATCAAATTTTCTCATCCCACCTCATCTTTCCTAATCTGTTTTTCCTCCTAAAAATCAGACTGATGGTCACTGTGGTGTTTAAAGGGAATTTTTCCTTCCTGACTACAAATTCTGCCACATTTTTATGGAATTCAGCAATTCCATGGAAGAATAAAACCAGGGGTGAATGGAGGAAGGAAAGGATGGAAAAACAGATCCCAAAGTGTTCATCCAGAAACAATTAAACCATCCTGAAACAACTGAAATCTGAATTTTATCCCATTTTTTAATGACATTTTCTGTCAGCTCAGCTCCCCTCCCATCCCTGCAGCTGGACCAGCACAGAAACCAACCCAGGGACTCAAACCAGTCTGGATCTGGTTGGAAAACCAGGCCTGGGAATGGTTTTTAAGGGATTTTTAGAGGGATTTTAGATTTTGAGAAGAATTTTAAGGATCATCCAATGCCACCCCTGGAAATGAATCCGAACCAAGCCAACCACTGCTCCCGCCTGACAGAAAATTATGACTTTTTTTTCTGTTGTTGTTAGAATTTTCTCTTGATTTCATCTTAGAAGAAATTTTTTTTTTGTTAGAATTTTCCTCTTGATTTCATCTTAGAAGCACGGAATGGTTTGGGTTGGAAAAATCCTTAAAGAAAATCAGATTCTTAGTCCGTGCCATGGGCAGGGACAATTTCCTCTATCTCAGGTGGCTTCCAAGCTGGCCTTGGACACTTCCAGAGATCCAGGGGCAGCCACAGCCACTCTGGGAATTCCATCCCAGCCCCTCCCCACCCTCCCAGGAAGGAATTCCTTCCCACAGCTAAAAAAACCCCCACAAATCAATATTCAAACCCCACCCAGATTCCAAGAGGCCACCAACATTTCTGTCGCCATCTTATTTTTGGGATTTCATGGAAGGATTCCTGCTCTGCCCGCCTGTGATCCCACAGGAAGTTTTCCACTCGGATTTAAACTTCCTGGTGGATTTGGGATTTGTCCATGTGGTCAGGATGAGGTGAAGGTTGGAGGTTCTCCATGGAAGCTCTCCCAGCTTCTCCTGGCTGCAGGAATTCCAGGATATTCTCGAATTTAACCCAACGCCGCCACCCCGCAAGAACAGAACTTTTCCAGTCAAAACCAATCCTTATTCTTCTGGTGAAAAGCTGAAGTTTTCATGACTTTTCTTTTTGCCTGGGGCACCCTCAGGGTAGGATTTTTTTCATTTCGCTCCTTGGATGATTTTTTTTTCCTCTTCCCACTTGGAAAGGAAGGGGATCAAAGTTTGAAATCCAGAGTTTGGCTGGAAGGACCCAGGTTGGGATTGGCTTTTTCAAAGTTCTGCTAATTATCTATAAATCATCACCCGAGAGGCCAAAAAATGCCATCAGGGACAAATATTCATCAGGAATTTGGGTCATTTGAGTTCTGCAATGCCTGGAAAGCACCAAACTGGGAATTCTGAACCTGAACCTTGCAGAGCCCAAATTTCCACTGAGCATGAGGAGGAAAAATCACAGATACACCACAGCCCATCAGTTTTTGGAGCAAACTCCATTCCTGAAACTTCACAGAGCAATTTTTCAGGCCTCAAATGGTGTTGGAATTTTGGTGAGGGATTTAAAGGCAGGACGGAACCCCCCCGGGACCAAACTTGGTGTCTGTGCTGGAGGTGGAGCCTAAATCTGGATTATTTGGATGCTTTTTGCTCCCATTCCAACCCTTCCCAAGCTCCTGGCAGACGGAAGAAGGAGAAGAGGGCAGGGAGAAGACCGAGGGTTGTCCATCACAGATTTGGATGGAATTTTCCATCCAAAAAGAAAAGAATTCCACAGCAAATCCTGCATTTACCCCAGGCACCCTGCCTGGCCTCAGTGACACTGATGGGAAAACCTCACTCAAGAGCTTCTGGTGCTGATGCCTTCAGTTTTATCTTTGCTGTATTTCAGGCTCTGTGCTGCCCAGGGTGCAGCTCTGAGCTCACAGTCAGGGTCACTCAGCTCTCTGCACACAGCAGGGACACAAAACAAATCCTTGTCCTGCTGCACACCAAGGACAACTGGGACAAGTTTTCAGCCCCAAAAGCACAAACAACGGGGGCTGAGGGGAGAGAACAAGAAGGGTGGGACTGCATCGCCTGGAGCTGGGATTGGACAATGAAACCCCAAGATGCAAATGGACCAAAACTTATAAAAGGCCTCATGACCAGTCAGCCATTTTGGGTCCCTTTTGTGTCCATTTTTTGTCCATTTTGTGTCCATTTTGTGACCATTTTGTGTCCCTTTTGTGTCCATTTTTCGTCCATTTTGGGTCCATTTTGTGACCATTTTGTGTCCATTTTGTGTCCACCTTGGGTGCAGCCCTGGCTAGGCCCTGTCCTGCCCAAGGTGTACCCTTAAAGGCCTTTCAATAAATCTCTACTTTATTCTCCAGCTCTGTCCAGTCTCTGTTCCAGCCTTCCCAAGGCATCAGTGCCCTCCAGACCTTTCTCACTGAAGTTTTCCACCACAAGGAGAGACCGAATCCCAAATCTCCAACCCAATCCCCTCTCAGAGCCATTTTCCCTGATTTCTTCCCCCATGGAGCAGCTCCAACAGACCAAGCCACAGGAAAAGCAGCAGGAGATGCCCCAGACAGGCTGTGTCCCTTCAATCCAGGGACAACCTTTGATGCCTTGGGAAGGCTGACCTGGAACAGAGACTGGACAGAGCCAGAGAATAAAGTAGGGATTTATAAAAAGGCCTTTAAGGATCCACCTTGGGCAGGACAAGAACCTGGCCAGGGCTACACCCAAGGTGGATCCAAAATGGTCACAAAATGGACCCAAAATGGTCACAAAATGGTCACAAAATGGACACAAAATAGTCACAAAATGGACATAAAATGGCACAAAATGGTTCACAAAATGGTCACAAAATGGACACAAAATGGACACAAAATGGCCGACCGGTCACGAGGTCTCACACTTTTATAAGTTTTGGTCCATTTGCACATTGGGGTTTAATTGTCCAATCCCAGCTCCAGGTGATGCAGTCCCACCCTTCTTGTTTTCTCCCCTCAGCCCCCGTTGTTTGTGCCTTTGGGCCTGAAAACTTGTCCCAGTTGTCCTTGGTGTGCAGCAGGACAAGGATTTGTTTTGTGTCCCTGCTGTGTGCAGAGAGCTGAGTGACCCTGACTGTGAGCTCAGAGCTGCACCCTGGGCAGCATAGAACCTGAAATACAGCAAAGATAAAACTTAAAGCATCACCCAGGTAAAAATTTCTAACGAGGGGGGCACAAAGTCCCAGCAGATCCCTCAGGGACGCTATGGAAGGCAGGGAAGGCCCTCTCTGCTCCCCAGTTCCTTTCCATTTTTCCCATCTGGAGAACTGCACCTCCAGTGAAAGCAGAATTCGTGGAGCCATCCCAGGTCTGTGGTGCTTTGCTTTGGGAGGCAGAATCCTCCCTTTCCCCCCCTCTTTTGGCTCCTGCTCCCTGCCCAGCCACGTTGATTAGGCTCCAGGGCAGAAGCAGCGTTTTGCACTTTCTTCCGAGCCGGGGTTTCGACAGCGGCGCGAACTCACCCCGGCTTTCTTTAATAATTCACAGGGCAGGATTGTGTGGATACTCTGAACTGCTACTTAAAAGTAATTAATTGATTTTCTGACATATCAGCTAACAACGTCTTGCGCTGACATGAAGTTGGGGCTCCGCTCTTGATTGGGCCGGAGGCCTCGGAGCATCGCGAGCTGGAAACACTCTCCATTTATCCTGCCATCAAAGGAAAGGCGTTTTCCACCCAGTGTTGTCTCAAACTCAAAATCCTGAGGGCCCAGGATTTCATTGTTATTTACAGGAGGCTGAGAGGATTTAAATTTAGAACGTCCTCCAGGTACGGAAACGCAATTTCTGTCGGCGGCACGTGGGGAGCCCTGCAGGAGGATTTTTGTGTGGTTAGAAACTGACAGAGATTTGGGGCATCTCCTTCCTCCAAGCTGCTGGAAACCCAGAGATCTGGATGGATGAGACTGAAGCAGGACAAAGAAACAAAACCCATTTTTCAGGGTGTTTTTACAGCTTTTTATCTTTACAGGAGGTCAGCGCTTCTAATAAACCCCAGGGCTGGGTGGTAACAGCAGGTTAAATAAATTATTCCACTCCAAAAGTTCCGACCAGCAATATTCCCCTTCTAGCCAAACTACAGAAGATTTCCCTGGCTTCAATGAAATTTAGGAGCCTTTTTATAAACTCCACAATCCCAAATTCACAAATCTCCCGTTTATGGCTTGGCCTTGAAAGCTCTGCCCTGCATAGATGAGGGAAACTCCTGGAAAAATTCCCATTTTTTTTTATAGAGGATATGAATTTACTTGCCTGTGATCTCGGCTTTGATATAGGAAATCCCATCATGGATAACTTAGGAGGTCACATCCCTATTTTATGTATTCCAGGATGCTTCATGTGTTGAACACTGCTTGGCTCCTGTTCTCAAAGAGATTTTTTCCTCCTTCCTTCCCTTTCTATGAACCACCATGGAAAAAATCATCGAGGAACAGAGCAACTCTCCCCTAAAAGCGTTTTTTAATTGATATTTTATATGAAATGGCTTGTAGGGGAGCTGCAGGTGCTTTTGTTGTATTTTCTGCTGCATTTCCCAGTTATTTTCCTCCATTTTTACCCCCCAAAATCCTGCTGTTTTTAACTCCTGTTTGTCACGATTATCAGAACATTTCTTCCCCACCCTCAGCCTTGTCACCAGCTCGAGAAGCTGCTACAGGAAATTAATTTGCCCCATTCCATCCTGTTTATGCAAATACAGAATTAGTCGGCTTCACTTCTGAGTGCAGAGTCTCACACCGTGAAAAAACCTCCACCCTCCGACTTATTTATCACCAACCACAGAGATTTCCTCCTTAAAAATACCTCCAACCCCTCCAGGACTTTATTTTAACTTCAATAAAACTTAAATGCTTAAAAGCAGAGCGTGTTGTGGGGTGTTTATCTTCAGGGGGAATAAAAAAAAAGAGTTTTGAAGAAGAGGAGAGGCCATGAATTATTAACAGGCCAGAGAAAGTGTCAGGATTTTGCTGAAGTCACGGATTGATTTTCTGACACAACTGTTGGGAAGATGCGGGAGCAGCCACTCGGATGGCAGGGTCAGATATCCGACACGGCAGGAAACGGGATTGCCCCTGTCCCCCAGAAAAACAGGGAAGGAAAAGTGGGGAAAAGGAGGCAACAGTTTGGAGGGGGGATGAATAAAAATTAAAGAAATTCTGTTTGGTAGAACTGCTTAAAATTTTAGGGTCACTTTTTTTTTTTCTCCTCACTGAAATAATGCAGATTTTGGCCGGATTTCATGGATTTATGGCTATTTTCAAACTTAGAATTTCGAAAAAAAATTGGAACCCAGGAATGTTTTGGGTTGAAGGGACCTTAAAGCTCATCCATGGGCAAGGACACCTCCCACTGTCCCAGGCTGCTCCAAGCCCCAATGTCCAACCTGGCCTTGGGCACTGCCAGGGATCCAGGGGCAGCCACAGCTGCTCTGGGCAATCATTTTTTTTTTGTTTCCCTGAATTTTGTTTCATGAATTTTGTTTCTGTGAAGGCCAATGTGTGTGGGGAGGAAGAAATTTTTCATCCAGCTGCTCCCTAAACATCTTGACTGTCTCCAGAATCCTGTTAAAGCTGTCCCTGCCATGAGCTGGTGCAAACCACTGACATCATTCAGATTTAGATCAGGGGTGGCCCCACTGTGCTTCTGCTGAGGTCTGATTGCTGCTTTCCTTCCATCCAAAGGGTGTAAAGGGGAAAATTACAGAATCCCAGGGTCAACAAAGCTGGAAAAGCCTCTCAAGGATCACCCAGTGCCACCCGAGCGCCATCAGCATCACCTCAAACCCTGTCCCCAAGGGCCACCTCCAGACTGTCACCCTAAAGCTCACCTGAACTTCATCTCATCCCTTGGGCTTTGCAGGAACCTGACCTTGGGATGGGAGGGACCATCCTGGAGACTCCTCACAGCCCCCAAGGTGCTGAGGCTGGGAGCAGATGGATTGGAAGTTGTGGCCCCCTGAAGGTTTGGTGGGTGTGCAGGGGCCTTTGGCTTGGATTTCATGGAATCACCGAGGTGGGAAGAGCCCCTGAGGATCCCCCAGGGCCACCCCAGCAGCACCAGCAGCACCCCAAACCCTGTCCCCAAGGGCCACCTCCAGCCTCCTCCTGAGCACTGCCACAGACAGGGACTGCAAACCTCCCTGGGCAGCTCATCCCAAGGCCTGAGCGCTCTGCCAGGGAAATTTCCTTTCCCAATCTCCACCCTGAGCCTCCCCTGGTGCCATTTGAGGCCATTTCCTCTCATTTTTTCCCTGCCCCTCCTGGCAGAGCCACAAGGTCCCCCCTGAACCTCCTTTGCTCCAGGCTCAGCCCCTTGCCCAGCTCCCTCAGCCCCTCCTGGGCCTCCAGCCCCTTCCTCAGCTCCCTCAGGATTTCTCCAGACCCTTCCCAGTTCCATGCCCTTCCCTGGGCAGCCTCAGGGAGAGGAAAGCTGGGCTGGCAGGTGGAAATGGGATATGAGGCCCCATCGGTGCTGGGAGCCCTTTCCCAGCCCAGCCAGGGCCTGGCATTCCCTGCTGGAAAGCCTCAGGCAGGGATGGTGCTGGAATTTGTGCCCAAAGGGATTTGCAGAGCCGGGAATCACACCAGGGGTGTCAAACATCGGTGTAAAACAACGGTTTCACAAAATTTACCAAAACTGCTTTTTTTGCAACATCAAAACCCCACAGTTCTGATGGCAGATAAAAGCACGGCAGAGCCTTAAAAAGCAGCACGAAAAAACGGCCAAGAAAAAATTGAAAACACATTGGAGGGATCGACTAATCCCAATTTTATCAGGAAATCTGATGTTTCAAACCAAAGAAATTACAGATCCCTCAGCACTGAGCAAGAAATGAAGAACCTGGTGCAAAATGTTTCCAACTGGGAGGCTGAATTGCAGCTTCCCGTGGTGGCACAGGCAGCCTGCTCCTTGTTTTTGAGCTCCCTGTGTGGAGGAGGAGTTTTTTTGGTGGTCTTTGTTCAGTTCTCAGTGGTTTGGATCCCACCACACGTCTGGCTGCTTTCCAGAAGGGAAAAAAATGAAATCCTTTAGCAATTAGGATGGAGATAACAGGATTTCCTTCTCCAGCTGGGTGGTCTCTTTTAAAGCCTGGACTAAATTAGATCCAGGAAAGGACAGGTATTTCTGAGGCTGCAGCTTGACAGCGCTGAATTGAAAAATCAGGAGGATGTGTCCTGAACTTTTTAGGAAGATGGAGGCTTGGAAGTTTATTTCCAGGAAGGAACAGGAGAGAGGAATATTGTGACTCTGGGGAAGACACAGAGTGCGTTTCCACAACATTCCTGCCTGGGTTTATTCCCAATAAATGTGTAAAATGCACTGGAGACAGGCAGTGAAGCCCCAGCCCAGAATTTGGGATACAAAAAGGATTTGGAGCTGCTGCAGAGAGCCCAGAGGAGGCCCCAGGATGAGCAGAGGGCTGGAGCAGCTCTGCTGGGAGGAAAGGCTGGCACAGCTGGGATTGTTCAGCCTGGCCAGGAGAAGCTTTGGGCTGAGCTCAGGGTGGCCTTGCAGGGCCTGAAGGAGCTGCAGGAACCCTGGAGAGAGACAATTCCCAAGGGCTGCAGGGACAGCACACAGGGAATAGCTTCAAACTGAAAAATGACAAGTTTGGGTGGGATGTTGGGAAAAAATCAGGCCCTGGCAGGGTGGGCAGGCCCTGGCAACGGGTGCCCAGAGAGGAAAGTTGAAGTGAAGGCCCCAGAGCTGAGGGTGGGTGGGAAAAGCTGCAGAATTCCTGAGGAATCCGTGGGATTGGGAAAGGAAAAGGTGCCACCAGTGCAGACAGCACGGGATCCTTCCTTGTCAGAGCAGTAATAATGGGATCAGAAAGGTCACAGTTCTGGTGGTCAAAATGTGCCTCAGGGGCAGCTCAGGCCCCAGGAATGCAACTCTGGGCTGCTGCCCCTCCAAAATTCCCTAAAGAAGGAGAAGGCGCCATGTTTGGGCACTGGGATTGGTTCCCAGCTCTGATGGGGCTGAGATGCACTGAGCATCACTGGGAATCCTGAGCTGGGATCACCTTTGGCCTCCAGCATGGTCAGATCCTGCCCTGAGCCATGGGAGGGACACCAAGCCTTGGGTGCCTTTTCCATGGAATCCTGGAATGCTTTGGGCTGGGAGAGACCTCACAGCCCATCCAGATCCATGGGCAGGGACACTTTCCTCTATCCCAGGTTGCTCCAAGCCCTGTCCAACACTGGGAAAAACAAAAACTTCCAACCTTAGCAATCTTTTCCCCCTTTTTTCTTTCCAAATATGTGGCAAATTCCAATCCCACTCCAGCTTTTCCATTGGCAAGTGTCACCACCTTTCCCTGCCTCAGGATCTGCACTGGGATTGCTCACAAGTGGGATAAAACTGAGCAGGATTTTCCCTTTAATTTTTCCTGGATTTTGGCACCCCAATACAATTCTCCTGATATTATGATGAGCTCTTGCCCCACTGTTTGTTTTGTAGGATTCATTCAGGGATATTTTCCCAAAATAACGCAGTTTTCCTATGGATGTGGAAAGTGAGAACTGAAATGTATTTTTTGTAAGGAGCTTACTTGAGAAAGAGGAGGTAACACAGGTGGTTTAGTTCTAAAAATTGGAATCATGGAATCTTGGGATACTTTGGGGTGGAAGGGATTTTAAGGATCATCTCATTCCACCCCTGCCATGGCAGGGACACCTCCCACTGTCCCAGGCTGCTCCAAGCCCCAATGTCCAACCTGGCCTGGGACACTGCCAGGGATCCAGGGGCAGCCACAGCTGCTCTGGGAATTTTATTCCAGAGCCTTTCCACCCTCCCAAGGAGGAATTTCATCCTAAAAATCCTTCAGAGTTCATTCCCTGGAGGCAGGAGGTGGTGGAGTCACTGGGGTGGCACCGAATGAGCTGTAGGGTCCCTTCCAACCCAAACCATTCCATGATCCCATGAAAGTCTGGAAAAGTGTTGCTTTAAGCACACCAACTACTGATTGATGTCTCGGCAGGTTCCTGCAAAAATTTCTCAAAGCAGAATAACTTCATCTTCAGCTTTTATCAAAGTAGAAGAACTTTATCTTCTGATTTGATAAAAGTTGAGGGCCAGGTGAGGAAGGACCAACATTTTACTGTAATTTCTTTGTGATGAAATCCTGAAATCCTGAGACCATTTAAATCCACGGCAAAGCTCTCCCTGAGGTGATCCCTGGCATCAGGGATGTGCTGGGGAGCTCAGGATTGCTCGGAGGGACAGGGAACGGCTGGAGTGACCTCAGCAGGTCTCTCCCAGTCTATTTTCCTAAAAATGTCACAAAATTTTCATATCAATGCAGTGAGCTGGGCTGGGATCCCTCTGTCTGAGCCCTGATTCCAGGATGGGATGTTGTCCTGCTCTTCTGAAGTTTTCCTAAGCCTTCTGATGTTTATATTTTTGTAACTCAGCTTCTCACGCACTTTTCACGCAAATAATGATTATTAGCATTCCTTTCTGGAGGAGAGAACTGATGGACTGTTGGTTTGACCAGGGTGGTTGGAGAGGACAATTTATGTTTTTGTCATGGAGTTTCTCATGCACTTTTCACGCAAATAATGATTGTTCTGCACTCCTGATGTTTACATTTTTGTAATGGAGCTTCTCACACACTTTTCACGTAAATAACCATTGTTTTGCACTCCTTTCTAGAGGAGGAGAGAACTGATGGACTGTTGGTTTGATCAGTGTGGTTGGAGAGGACAATTTACATTTTTGTCATGGAGTTTCTCACGCACTTTTCATGTCAATAATGATTGGTTTGCACTCTTTTCTGGAGGATTAGAGATTTGATGGACCGTTGGTTTGACCAGTGTGGTTGGAGAGGAGAATTTCATCCTCCAATCCATGGTCATCATTCTATAAATGTTGAGATCTGTAAATAAACTTTTTCTCTTTTTGCCTGGGACATCAGCGCGTTCATTTCGCGTCGTATCGCGACAACGTTACGCTCTGTGTGTGTCCACCCGTGTGTAGCTACTCCTACGCGTGTCTCTGGAGTAGCCTGCTTGATCTTCCCTTACAACAGCTTTTCCCCCCGCTCATCCGAGACCGAGTGGTGAACAACAGATTGGATGTAAAAAAACTCTGTGCTCACTTACTTTACACGTTTGTACTCCCTTCCTCGAGTGATTTTTTTTTGTTTTTTAACAACCCTGTCGCTTCCATAAAATGGTTGGGATTAGAGGAGCTCCCGGCTAAATTTAGCTTTTATGGGAGAGGGGAATAAAGCAGAATTAACTGTTTCAAAAGCAAAACCCAAACCACATGAAGGAGCGGGGCTTGTTGGCGAGGAATCTGACAGCAGAGCTTGGTAGCAACCCCATCTCCTGCCGAGCAGATGTCGGGGATTTTCACACCAAAACCAGAAACTCTGAAACTTTGCTGTCTGAAAAACTGATAAATGCTGGGTGGGCACCACGGATCTCCAGGTTATCCATGAAAAATGGGAAGGAATTGAAGCCAAACAGCGGCAAAGTGTTATTGACTGATTTTTTTCCAAACAAATCCCCGACCTAGAGATGTCTCTCCGCCTTCAGGCAGCTTTTAGTGCAGTCTGAATGGTTAATTATTGCCAGCAGTGCTGGAAAAGCTGCTCTGGAGCCACTTGATTCCCCTGGAAGCATCAGGCTGAGTTTGCAGCACAACTTTCTATAAATTCTGCTCAAACAGAACTTGTTACCCTCCCGCCCTTTTATTTTATAAACTGATGTTGGGGCTGTTAAGGTGGAGAAAGTAGGAAAAAACCAACAAAATCAACTCCCTCAGGGGGTTTGGGCTCATTTCTCATTGGGAGAAGGGGAATTCAGCAGCCTGATTTCCAGAGGAGACTCCAGCAAGGAGGTGGGAAATGGGAATGTCTCTGCCAGGCCTGCAGATCCTGGGGCAGCAACAGAGTGGGAAAAGAAGGAATTGGAGCTGGAACAGCAACCTGTGGTTGCTGGAGCAATGTTTGTGCAGAGCCTGAGTAGGTGGGTTCATCATAAAGGGATTTTTTTGTCACTAGGGCAGGCTCAGGTTGGACATCAGCAGGAATTTTTTTGTGGGAAGGGTGGTTAAATATTGGGATGGAGGTCCCAGGGAGGTGCTCACCCCTGGAGGTGTCCAAGGAAGGTCTGGATGTGGCACTTTTGGACAGCTGGTTCACAAAACACGATCAGTGGAGAGCTCTCCTGGACGCTCCTGGCCATGACAAAACCTTCTTTGCCCCAGAATTAAACCAGAAGAAAGACACCAAACCCCCCTGCCGGACTCTCCATGAATTTTCCAAGCAGAATCAGAAATCACCACAAAATTAAACCCACCAGAATAAAGAGAGGTGAAACCCCCTGCCAGACTCTCCATTAATTTTCCAAGTGATTGGAATAAAAAAATCACCACAGAATTGAACCCACCAGAACAAAAAATTTGAATTTTTCAAGTAGGTAGAATCTGAAATCAGCACAGAATGAAACCCACCACAATAAAGAGAGATGAACCCCCCTGGAAGTTTCTCCATGAATTTTCCCAGTGGATGTAATCAAAAATCACCACAGAAATCCACCAAAACAGAGACCAAACTCCCTGCCAGACTCCCCATGAATTTTACAAGTGGAATCAGAAATCATCACACAATTAAACCCACCAGAATAAAAAGACCAAACTCCCTGCCAGACTCCCCATGAATTTTCCAAGTGGTTGGAATAAAAAATCACCACAGAATTAAACCCACCAGAACAAAAAATTTGAATTTTTCAAGCAGGTAGAATCTGAAATCACCACAGAATGAAACCCATCAGAATAAAGAGAGATGAACCCCCCTGGAAGTTTCTCCATGAATTTTCCCAGTGGATGTAATCAAAAATCACCACAGAATGAAATCCACCAAAACAGAGATCAAACCCCCTGCCAGACTCCCCATGAATTTTCCAAGTGGAATCAGAAATCAGCACACAATTAAATGAACCACAATAAAGAGAGACCAAACTCCCTGCCAGACTCCCCATGAATTTTCCAAGTGGTTGGAATAAAAAATCACCACAGAATGAAACCCAACAGAACAAAAAATTTGAATTTTTCAAGCAGGTAGAATCTGAAATCACCACAGAATTAAACCCACCAGAATAAAAATTTGAATTTTCCAGGCAGGTGGAATCCAAAACCACCCCAGAATGAAATCCACTAAAACAGAGATCAAACTCCCTGCCAGACTCCCCAGGAATTTTCCAAGTGGAATCAGAAATCATCACAGGATGAAACCCACCAGAATAATGAGAAATCAAAAGCCCTGACAGACTCTCCATTAATTTTTCCAGGCAGGTTGAAGCAGAAATCATCACAGAATGAAATTCACCAGAATAAAGAGAAGAAACTCCCCTGCCAGACTCCCCAGGAATTTTCCAAGTGGAATCAGAAATCATCACAGAATGAAATCCACCAGAATAAAAAGACCAAAATCCCTGCCAGACTCTCTATGAATTTTCCAGGCAGGTGGAATCCAAAATCACCACAGAATGAAATCCATTAAAACAAAGAGAGATCAAACCCCCTGCCAGACTCCCCATGAATTTTCCAAGCAGGTGGAATCCAAAATCCCCACAGAATTAAACATCCCACAATAAAGAGACCAAACTCCTTGCCAGATTCTGCCTGAATTTTACAAGTGGAATCCAAAATCACCACAGAATTAAACCCACCGCAATAAAGAGACCAAACTCTCTGCCAGACTCCCCATGAATTTTCCAAGTGATTGGAATAAAAAATCACCACAGAATTAAACCCACCAGAACAAAAAATTTGAATTTTTCAAGTAGGTAGAATCTGAAATCAGCACAGAATGAAACCCACCACAATAAAGAGAGATGAACCCCCCTGGAAGTCTCTCCATGAATTTTGCCAGTGGATGTAATCAAAAATCACCACAGAAATCCACCAAAACAGAGATCAAACCCCCTGCCAGACTCCCCATGAATTTTCCAAGTGAATCAGAAATCATCACTGAATTAAATGAACCAGAATAAAGAGAGACCAAACCCTCTGCCAGACTCCCCATGAATTTTCCAAGGGGTTGGAATAAAAAATCACCACAGAATTAAACCCACCAGAACAAAAAATTTGAATTTTCCAAGCAGGTGGAATCAGAAATCACCACAGAACTAAATCCTCCAGAATAAAGAGATGAAAACCTCCACCAGACTCCCCATGAATTTTCCAAGTGGAATCAGAAATCACCAGTGAAGAATAAAAAGACCAAACTCCCTGCCAGACTCTCCATGAATTTTCCAAGTGATTGGAATAAAAAAATCACCACAGAACTAAACCCACCAGAACAAAAAATTTGAATTTTTCAAGCAGGTAGAATCTGAAATCAGCACAGAATGAAACCCACCACAATAAAGAGAGATGAACCCCCCTGGAAGTTTCTCCATGAGTTTTGCCAGTGGATGTAATCAAAAATCACCACAGAAATCCACCAAAACAGAGATCAAACCCCCTGCCAGACTCCCCATGAATTTTCCAAGTGTTTGGAATAAAAAATCACCACAGAATTAAACCCACCAGAACAAAAAATTTGAATTTTTCAAGCAGGTAGAATCTGAAATCAGCACAGAATTAAACCCACCACAATAAAGAGAGATGAAGCCCCCTGGAAGTTTCTCCATGAATTTTCCCAGTGGATGTAATCAAAAATCACCACAGAATGAAATCCACCAAAACAGAGATCAAACCCCCTGCCAGACTCCCCATGAATTTTCCAAGTGTTTGGAATAAAAAATCACCACAGAATTAAACCCACCAGAATAAAAAGACCAAACTCCCTGCCAGAGTCCCCATGAATTTTCTAAGCAGGTGGAATCCAAAATCACCACAGAATTAAACACCCTAGAATAAAGAGACCAAAATCCCTGCCAGACTCCCCATGAATTTTCCAAGTGGTTGGAATAAAAAAATCACCACAGAATGAAACCCACCAGAACAAAAAATTTGAATTTTTCAAGCAGGTAGAATCAGAAATCACCACAGAATTAAACCCATCAGAATAAAGAGAGATGAACCCCCCTGGAAGTTTCTCCATGAATTTTCCCAGTGGATGTAATCAAAAATCACCACAGAAATCCACCAAAACAGAGATCAAACTCCCTGCCAGACTCCCCATGAATTTTCCAAGTGAATCAGAAATCACCACAGAATTAAACCCACCAGAATAAAAACACCAAAGCCCCCTGGAAGCTTCTGTATGAATTTTCCGAGCAGATGGAATCTGAAATCCAGGCTTTCTGCAGCTCCCCCCAAACAGAGACATCACTCCCTGCCACACACCGAGCTGAGCAGATGTCCCAGCGAGCCCCAAAAACATCCCAAAAATCAAAATCAAACCCATCAGGCTGAGCCCAGCCTGTCCCCATGTGTGCACACTCCACTTTCCCTCCCATTCTCTCTTTCCACATCTGCTTCCCTCTCCCTGTTCCCAACTGGAAAATCCCCAATAAATTGGATTTCAATGTTGCCCCCACCCTGGGCACTGAGGGAAAAATGGGAAAGCCAAAAACGAGGTGAAGTTTTGAAGGGAAGAGCTAAAACCTTCCAGGATTTTAAAAAAATGATCCAGAGGGGTTTTTTATAGGGATAAAGAGCGAGGGGATAAAGGGAATGGATTTAAATTCACCCAGGGCAGGGTTTGATGAGATTTTAGGCAGAAATTCTTTCCTCACGGGGTGGTGAGGCCCTGGTAAAGTTTGCCATGGGCTCCTCATTCCTTGAAAACAAACCTTTGGATAGAATTCCAGTGGAGGATTAATTTAAGGGTGACTTATTGCCATGATCTGGGAGTTTTCACACACATAATTATTTTAATAATCCCATTAAATATCTTTATCTGCTTTATCTGAACACCTGAAACAGCAAAAGGAGCCACAGGTACAAATCCAGTTACCCCAAAATCCATGAAAATTCCATGGAACACAAACTTGGCCCGTTTTCCAAGAGGTTTTCCTGATTTTATTATATTTTATAGTGTTAGAGAGCAAGAATTTAACAAAAAAATGAGATTTTTTTGGAAGGAAATGCTTTTCTAGTATAGGAAGAGAAGTAGGATTTGTTTCTGTAAAACTGGAACTCTCTCAGAGCTGCTTCCAGACCCAAAGATGTTTTTGGAAAGCTCCTGAGTTGCTCCATTCTCAAGTCTGAATTAAAATGAGGCAAAATTTAGGAATTTGTGGTTTAATGAGCCCAGTCTCAGCTCAGTGCCTGGTGAAATAAAGGAAATTATTCCTGTAATTATTGAAAAACACCTGGAAAACCACGGAGTCATCGAGCATGGAAAAATTCTGCTTAATTAACTTAATTTGGACAACGTTCTTAGGGACAGGGTGGGAATTTGGGGTCTCTGTGCAGGGCCAGGAGCTGGACTGGATGATCCATGTGGATCCCTTCCCACTCAGGATATCCCAATAAATTGGATTTATTTTTTATTGGATATTCCAAGAAATTGGATTTATTTTTTATTGGATATTCCAAGAAATTGGATTTACTTTTTATTGGATATTCCAAGAAATTGGATCTGTTTTGCACTTCTGCTCCACTCGGGATCCAGCAGATTTTTGTTGAATGGAGGAGGGAAAAAAATAAATTGATTTTTTCCTAGGCTGAGGCCTCATTTCCTCAAGCTGGAATGAATCTGGGCATTTCCTAAATTAATGAAGAAATTAAAAATAGCTGGAAATGCTGGAAGTGCATCTGAAAATAATCTTGGCTCCAAATTCCTACTGTAAATTCCTGCTGATTTTATTCAAATTTGCTTCTTCCTATATGCAAATTTTATGCAAATTTGGTGTTGCTTGATGTCCTCTAAATGTGCAATCCAAGGAAAAACTTAGGCCCAATCAAATGGGGTTTCCAAACCTCTTCCTGCAAATGGAATTTTAGTGGAATATCCCAAATTTATTTTCCTTTACAGCATTCTTTTCCCGAGGAATCCCGAGGAATCCCAAGGAGTCCTGAGGAATCCCAAGGAATTTCAAGGAATCCCAAGGAATCTTGAGGAATCCTGAGGAATCCCAAGGAATCCTGAGGAATTCAGAGGAATCTCAGGAAATCCCAAGGAATCCTGAGGAATCCCAAGGAATCCTGAGGAATCTCAAGGAGTTCTGAGGAGTCCCAAGGAATTTTGTTGAGCGTTTCTGATCCTGGAGGATTCGGAGGCACCAAAATAGGAGCAGCCACATCTGAGGTAGAATTTGGGAGATTTTTCAAGGTGAAGAGGACAAATTCCCTGCCGGGTTATAGGGAGAAGTCAGGGGCACCCTGGGGTGTCCCATTCCTACAATTTAGGGTTATTCCCAGCTGTGGGGTCAGGCTCTGGGAATGAGGGCCAGGAGGAGAGGGAACGGCCTCAGGCTGGGCCAGGGGAGCCTCAGGGTGGACATTGGGAACATTTTTTCCCTCCCACAGTGCTCAGGCCTTGGCATGAGGGATCCTGGTCTGCAAGGAAAAGGGCAACACTCAAGTGTGTCTGGAAAGCTCTGGAGCTGGAATTTCTTTTCATCCTTGTGCGGCCTCCTCAGGCTGTAACCCATGAAATGTTGCAGTTGTGTGGGGATTGACAAGGGAGAGCAGGAAAAGGGCTGAGCTCAAATGCTGGAGTCCCCCTGGAGTGTTGGATTGTGTGCATGGAGCTGGGAGGTGGGAGCTGGGATCTGTGCCAGGGCCACAGGGCCAGGAGGAGAGGGAACGGCCTCAGGCTGGGCCAGGGGAGGCTCAGCTTGGCCAGCAGCAGGAATTTCCCCATGGAAAGGGTGCTCAGGCCTTGGCAGGGGCTGCCCAGGGAGCTTTGCAGTGCCCGGGATCCCTGCAGGTGTCACCTGGAGGTGGCACTCAGGGTGACAAGGTGGCCATGGGCCACAGCTGGGACTCAATGGGCTGGGAGGGCTTTTCCAGCCTCGGGGATTTTGGGATTTGGTCAAACCCAAATCCAACCTGGAGGACCCTTCCTTGAGCCTCTACTTCTGCTCATGGCTGAAATCTCAAAATCCTTCCATGGAAAAACATGAGGGAAGGGTTGGCCTGGCCTTGGATGTCTTTGTTCGATATATCCGGGGTTAGGGATCCTTAAGCACCCCAAAAATCTGAGTTCCACAGGATAAATCCATCAGGAACCCCCAAAAATGAGGAGCACCAAAGAAAGCTGGAGTAAAAGCTCAGGAATTCCAGCGGGAGTGGTTTGCACTGAGTTTAGAGGTATTGAGGAATTTTCCTGGGAATTTTGGGGGGCACTGAGTCCAACCACCCCCAATTTGGGGTCTGGGGCGTCGTTGTCACCCTTGGGGACACGGTGGGCACAGGGCCCTCCCTCCCTGTAAAATCTCCTCCCACGTGGGACCTTTGGTCCTTCTGGGAGCCAGACCAAGGAGATTAAAAGAGTGAAGAGCCACCATTGCAAAAGTCAATTAATTTAATTTAATTTAATTTTATTTCTTAAAATTTCCCATTTTCCTGGCTCTGCAGCCCATTGGAGCTGCTCTTGGAGAGGGACTGGAGCTGATCCAAAGGTTCAGCCTGACTTCCAAACTTTCCTCTTCCCCTTTCCTGGTGGAAAAACAATTCCTCCCTCCCAGTCCTGCAGCATTTCTAGCCTGAAGCAGCTATTTTATATTTATTTTATTTTATTTTATTTTATTTTATTTCATTTTATTTTATTTTACTTTATTTTATTTTATTTTATTTTATTTTATTTTATTTTATATTATTTTATTTTGTTCTTATTTTATATTGGTTTTATTTTGTTTTATTTCAACCTATTTTAATTTAATTTAAAATCAAATCTATTATTATAAATTATTATTATTCCTATTATTTCTATTCTCATATTACAATTTTATTTACTTTTATGTTTAATTTTATTTTTAGTTTTAGTTTTTGATTTTATTTTTGGTTTTAGTTTTTATTTAAAAAAACTAAATAATAAATAATAAAATAAATGTAATTTTAATAATAATAAAAATAATAATAATAAACAACACATATAATAATAATAATTAATAAATAATAATTAAAATAAATAATAAAATTAAAGTTTTATTTTTTTATTTTTATTTTCATTTTCATTTTCATTTTTATTTTAAATTTTAATTTTTATTTTATTTTCCCCCCATTTCATTTGGGGAAATCCCCCAAGCCTGCTTCTTCCAGATGACTTGGAAAAGAATTATTTTTATTTCCACAGCTGATGCACCCCTACTTTATCCTCTCCACAACACAACTTTATAATAAATATTTTATTTACTCACCAACTTTACTGCCTTAAAATGATCCTGTGCATTTCCCATTCAGATCTGCACATTTCCCTAAACGTTCCCAAGCTTTTCATCTCCCAGCCTTTTAAAACCCCTGGTTCTGCCTGGGTGATTTTTGGGTTGATTACAATAAAAGCAGAAAATTCTCTTAAATGTCAGCCTGCAAAACCCTCAGTGCTTTATCCCCAAAAAACTCTGTTTGAAAGTCACTTAACTCACCCCAAAGAAGAGCGGGATTAATGTCAAAATTCTTAATTTTTAATGGTCTAGAGAGCTGCTTTTATTGTTTGATGTCTCGTTGGAGACAACGATTTTGGGGTGGGTTTAATTCCCCACAATTGGGATTGGATCCGGAATTAAAAACATCTGCTGGAAGTTAAGCTCAGCAAGTTAAGCCCGGCTTTGTGTCCTACAAAACTTGGCTGAATCCTTTGATTTACGGCTGGGATTTTAAATCATGCAGCAGAACTATCTGATCCAGCATGGAGATACCAAAAAAAAAGAGACAAAAAACTAAATTAAATTAAATTTGGAGTCTCTGCATCAAAAAACCTCAAATATTTCTATTTACAGCTCTGACCAAGCCTTTGCTGCTTGGTTATTGTTGGGAGGGTTTGTAAAATTTCCTTTCGAAGGCGACACAAGGAGAATTAATGACCACAGGAACCACATTTCAGTCACTTCTCCACAGTGGTTTTACCATACATGAAGAAATTTCGCCTTCATTTTGTTCATTTTCTATTTCAGCGAAGAGAAACTCCTCAGTTTTGAAGATTTAAGTCCTAACCAGGGAGTGAAAGTTGAATTTTAGGGCTTTATAAGGAGTGAAAGTTGAATAATCAGGGCTGCAGGATTTAATTGCAGTTAATTAACCTGAAATAACTGAGTTTTTAATCTATTAATGCGAATTTTCTGGCACGATTTTTCTTTATTTATTTTAAATTTTGTGCTTATCATATCCACGTTTTCCTGTTAAAACTTGGGGTGCCACAGGCTCAGTTTGATCCATGGGAATTTTTTATTCCTGGCACCCGAAACCACCTGGATTTTTTGTTCCCTTCCTTTTCTGAGCAGAAACACTTCCTCTTTTTGCCTCTATCAAAATATATTTCAGCGTGAAAATATATTTTGGATCCTCACTGAAAATTAGAGATTGGAGGGAATTTTTGTGGAGGAAAGAACAGAATAAAGAACTGGAGTAAAAGAATAAATAACTGGAGCAGAAATTATTGGGAAGAATTAAAAGAAACACTATTGTGGAAATATTCAAAGTAAAAAATCCTTGCCCAAGCCTTTAAAAATTGGGAATTCTCATCTAATCTGAGCAGGAAAAAAATGCAGCAGAAAAAACCACAAATCAGCCAAATTCCTTCAACTTTCAACTTCAGTTTCATGGAAGTTTTCCATTATTAATCCAAATTTTCCTGTTTGCATCCTGGGGAGGGTTTAGGGACGGCCTTTTAAGGATAATTATGTATTATTATTATTATTATTATTATTTATATTAACTGTATTATTTGTATTGTATTATTATTATATTATAATGTATATTAAATATTATTATATATTATATATGTAATATAAAAATTATATTATATTATATTATTAATATATATTAATATATATATAATATTAATATATATTATATATTCCTGTCAATTTGTTAAACTGTATTATTTATATGATTATTATTATTTATATTATTAACTGTATTATTTGTATTATTATTGTATTTGTATTGTATTATTATTATATTATAATATATATATTATATATTATTATATATTATATATGTAATATATAATAATTATTATATATCATATTATTAATATATATTATTATATATTATATATTAATATATATTCTATATTCCTGTCTATTTGTTAAACTGTATTATTTAAATGATTATTATTATTTATATGATTATTATTATTTATATTATTTGTATTATTATTGTATTTGTATTTTATTATTATTATATTATAATATTATTATTTATATAATTTATATCATATTAATATTTGTATTTGTGTTATATTTTTGCAAATTGAAGCAGTTTGGTGCTTGTGATTGCCTTGGTTTGCAAAGTTGGCTTTGCCAATTATCTGCACCCAGGAATGATAACGATAACAATAATTATAATGACAATGACAATAATAATGATGATAATTAAAATAAAAACCATTATATATAAAATAAATAATAAATACTAAATATATAATAAATGTATAATATAATTTCTATTAAATATAATAATAATAATAATAATAATAATAATAATAATAATAATAATAATAATAATAATAATAATAATAATAATAATAATAATAATAATAATAATAATAATAATAATGTAAAGATTTTGTGGAGGTGACCATGGCCTCCTTGGACACCTCCAGGGATGGGGACTCCAAACCTCCCTTGGCAGCTCTTCCCAAGGCCTGACCACCTTTTCCATGGGGAAATTCCTGCTGATATCCCAAATAAAGCACCCCTGGCCCAGCCTGAGGCCGTTCCCTCTTGTCTGTCCCTCATTCCCAGAGCCTGACCCCACAGTTTGGAATAACCCTGAATTTTAGGAATGAGACACCCCAGGGTGCCCCTGACTTCTCCCTATAACCCGGCAGGGAATTTGTGCTCTTCACCTCAAAAATATTCCCAAATTCTACCTCAGATGTGGCCGCTCCTATTTTGGTGCTTCCAGATCCCCCAGGATCGAAAACACTCAACAAAATCCCTTGGGATGAAAAGAATGTCATTAAAAAAATAATTTGGGATATTCTCCTAAATAGGGGTCAAGGGATCTTTCAGTTTGCAGAAAGAGGTTTGGAAACCCCACTTTTATGGGGCTGAGCTTTTCCTTGGGTTGCACATTTGGAGGACATCGATCAATACCAAATTTGCATAAAATTTGCATATGGGAAGAAGCAAAACTGAATCAAATCTGCAGGAATTTACTGTAGGAATTTGGAGCCAAGATTGTTGTAATATATAATCCAGCACTTCCAGATTTTTATTTTTTTTTAATTTATTCATTCACTGTGCAGAGCCCACAGGTCCTCCCTGAGCCTCCTTTTCCCCAGGCTGAGCTCCTTTCCCAGCTCCCTCCGGGCTGTCCAGCCCCTTCCCAGCTCCATTCCTATTCCTTGCTCTCTTCCCAGTGTGGCCTGGGAGAGCAGCACAGGGAATTTGGGATGAAGAACTCAGTCCTGGTCACCTTTTCCCTTTAGGATTTCCTCTCCTGGCTCTGCTTCCCTCCATCTCCCATCGCCACTCTGGGAATCCACAGCCCTGTGGGACAACGAACCAGCTCGGGACTTCTCCCTGTTTAATTTTTTAAATTATTTTCCCTTCTATTTTAAAAAATGTTCTGGTTTAGAAGCTCCTGGTGCTCGAAAAGGCATCGCCATGTGAGAGGAAACAGTGCAGAGCACCCGAGCCCAACCCTGAACGTGGACATTGGATCTCCTGCTCCAGCTCAAAGCCTTCCTCTGACATCCCATCCCATTGCCCCACCTGAGTGCCCCAGCTTGGATTCTCTCCCCTTTTCCCTACTTTTTCTCCTCATTTGCACTACTTAAAAGTACTTTTCCCAAGGGATAAGTTGGGGTTTGTTTTCCTTTTTCCCTTTAAAATGACTGGTCCACCCTCCTATATATCTATATATTTATATATCTATTTATATCTGGTTTATATCTATTTATATATCTCTATGGATTTATATTTTTTTGTATCTATATCAATTTATATCTATATGTTTAAAATTGTAGCTATATCTACATCTATATCTATATATCCATATATATATATATTTATATCTATTTTATAGCTATTTATATCTCTCTACAGATTTATATTTATTTTTGTATTTATATCTATTCATATCTATATGTTAATATCTGTATCTATATCTACATATGTATATATTTTATACCTATTTATATATATAGATTTATATTGATTTTTGTGTCTATATCTATCTATAGGTTTATATTTATATCTACATCTATATATGTATATATCTATTTATATCTATTTTATATCTATTTCTATCTTTCTATAGATTTATAGTTGGTTTTGTATCTATATTTATGTCTGTATGTTAATATCTATATCTAAATCTACATCTATATGTATATCTATATCTGTATATATCTATTTGTATCTGTTTTATATCTATCTCTATAGATTTTAATTTATTTTTGTATCAATATCAATTTATATCTATATGTTTATATCTACATCTACATACGTATATATCTATTTATATCTATTTATATCTCTCTATAGATTTATTTTTATATCTATATCTATATCTATATCTATATCTATATCTATATCTATATCTATATATCTATACCTTTACAATTATATATTATATTATATTATATTATATTATATTATATTATATTATATTATATTCATAGCTTATTTATACTTTATTTATATCTATATATCTATATCTATATCTATGTATGTCCAATGCCAGCCTCCGTTGCCCAGGTTCCCTGGGAAAATCAGGACAAGAAGCTGGATAAGGCACCAGCAGCACCCAAACCCTGTCCCCAAGGGCCACACCCAGGCTGTCACCCTAAAGCTCACCTGAACTTCATCTCATCCCTTGGGCTTTGCAGGAACCTGACCTTGGGATGGGAGGGACCATCCTGGAGACTCCTCACAGCCCCCAAGGTGCTGAGGCTGGGAGCAGATGGATTGGAAGTTGTGGCCCCCTGAAGGTTTGGTGGGTGTGCAGGGGCCTTTGGCTTGGATTTCATGGAATCACCGAGGTGGGAAGAGCCCCTGAGGATCCCCCAGGGCCACCCCAGCAGCACCAGCAGCACCCCAAACCCTGTCCCCAAGGGCCACCTCCAGCCTCCTCCTGAGCACTGCCACAGACAGGGACTGCAAACCTCCCTGGGCAGCTCAGCCCAAGGCCTGAGCGCTCTGCCAGGGAAATTTCCTTTCCCAATCTCCACCCTGAGCCTCCCCTGGTGCCATTTGAGGCCGTTTCCTCTCATTTTTTCCCTCCCCCTCTTGGCAGGGACTTGTGCAGAGCCACAAGGTCCCCCCTGAGCCTCCTTTGCTCCAGGCTCAGCCCCTTGCCCAGCTCCCTCAGCCCCTCCTGGGCCTCCAGCCCCTTCCCCAGCTCCCTCATGTTCTCCATTTCTTTCACCCCAGCGTGGTGGGAAATGCCCCTCAGAGGTTCCATGTGGAAGGGGTCTGCAAGCCAGAGGACCGAGTTAGCTGAGGAAGAATTTGATAAGATTCGTGTTTACCCTCGAAAGGAATTTTACCAAGGTCATTAACATGGAAGAGAGGAGAGGAGAAAGAAGGAGAAGGAGAAGGAGAAGGAGAAGGAGAAGGAGAAGGAGAAGGAGAAGGAGAAGGAGAAGGAGAAGGAGAAGGAGAAGGAGAAGGAGAAGGAGAAGGAGAAGGAGAAGGAGAAGGAGAAGGAGAAGGAGAAGGAGAAGGAGAAGGAGAAGGAGAAGGAGAAGGAGAAGGAGAAGGAGAAGGAGAAGGAGAAGAGAAAGATAAACAAAAGAAACCTGCAGCTGGAGGAAGTATTTTTAGAAGAGTTCTGTAAATGCCAGCCGAAAGCAGTGCTGGAGATCACTTTGTACCAATGAACACTGTGTTGGTTTATTGCAGCCAAGGAATGAAGTATAAATTTTGTGAAGAAATATCTAAAAGCCAACATGCCGCCATAATGAAGTACAAACATTACGGCATCACTCTGTGTGTTGTCAACAGCCACAGTCCCACCCTGATCACAACAAAACCCCAATGAAAATCCCCCTCTGCCCTAGAGCAAACATTGAGGGGGATGCATTTTTGAGATGGAGCTGATTTTTCCCTCAGGATCATTGAAGGGAGCTGGGAATGGATCCGTGTTTCCCCAGGAGCTGAGCACGGTGCCACCACCTCTCCCTTAATTCCTGGCTACAAAACTGGTCGTTAAAAAAGACCAAACCCTCTTTTCCTTGCTGGAATTCACCCTCTGCACCAGCACTTGGAGGGTTTGGAGGCCTTTTCTGCCACTTTCTGAGGTGAAACTTTTCCCCTGACCCATCTTTACCTCCAAAGGCTGCCAAGCTCGTCGGCCACCTCGAAATAACACGAGGTGACTTAAATGGAGAAGTGATGGAAAACCTTGGGATGTGCAGCATATTCAGGGATTAAAACCACCCCGGCAACTGCTGGGAAGGAAAAGGTCATTCCCATCCAGCTGAAATCCCTGAAGAACCTCACGGTTCCTCTCTGGGTGCGCTGATGGAGAAGCGCTAACGACCATGCAAAGATGTGGTCAGGGCTGACCAAGAGCCCTCAGCCCCGTCTGGAAAATTATCGACAGCTTTATTGCTTCTTCTTGTCGTGGTTAGGAAATGAAAAGCCTTTCCCTAATCAAGGAATTGCATTAAAGCGACTGCTGGGCACTTTTGGCTGCCCTGGTTTCACGGCCCCCAAGCTGAGCGGGGTTTTAGATTTGTCGCCTGTCAGGAGCTGTTTGGGTCACATTTGTTTTTGGAGTAAAAAAAAATGTTGTTGCTGCTGCTTGTTGCCCTCGCAAGTAAAAGTTGGGGGTTTGGAGTCACTTGGTAAATGTAGGCCGGGGAAAAGTCTGAGTAAAGCTCAGAGAATCTGGGAGAGGGAGGAAAGGGAAGGGAATTCTGGGAGAATGAAACACTAAACCAGGAGAAAAGCGAGCCAGGAGAGTTCTGGGGAGAATGGAACCCTGACCAGTGAATATGGAGTATTAATAATAATAATAATAATAATAATAATAATAATAATAATAATAATAATAATAATAATAATAATAATAATAATAATAATAATAGTATGAAAACAACCCCAACAACACCAAGTGGTTCTAAGTGAAGCTATAAAATTCCTGGGAGATTTTTAACAGTGAGGAAATTCCTTTTCCTTTTCCTTTTTTCCCCTTCCCCTTCCCCTTCCCCTTTTCCTTTCTTCTTCTTCTCCTTCCCCTTCTCCTTTTCCTTTTCTCGTTTTCCTTTTCCTTTTCCTTTTCCTTTTCCTTTTCCTTTCCTTGTTCCCTTTTCCTTTCCTTGTTCCCTTTTCCTTTTTCCCTTCTCCCTTTTCCTTTTCCCCTTTTCCTTTTCTCCTTTTCCTTTTCCTTTTCCTTTTCTTTTCCTTTTTCTTTTCCTTTCCTTGTTCCCTTTTCCTTTTTCCCTTCTCCCTTTTCCTTTCCCCTTTTCCTTTTCTCCTTTTCCTTTTCCTTTTCCTTTTCTCCTTTTCCTTTTCCTTTTCCTTTTCCTTTTCCTTTTCCTTTTCCTTTCCTTGTTCCCTTTTCCTTTCCTTGTTCCCTTTTCCTTTTTCCCTTCTCCCTTTTCCTTTTCCCCTTTTCCTTTTCCCCTTTTCCTTTTCCCCTTTCCCCCTTTTCCTTTCCCCTTTTCCTTTTCCCCTTTTCCTTTTCTCCTTTTCCTTTTCCTTTTCCTTTTCCTTTTCCTTTTCCTTTTCCTTTCCTTGTTCCCTTTTACTTTTTCCCTTCTCCCTTTTCCTTTCCCCCTTTTCCTTTTCTCCTTTTCCTTTTCTCCTTTTCCTTTTCTCCTTTTCCTTTTCTCCTTTTCCTTTTCTCCTTTTCCTTTCCCCCCTTTCCTTCTCCTTTTCCTCTTCCTTCTCCTTTTCATCTTCCTTTTCCTTTTTCTTCCCCTTTTCCTTCCCCTTCCCTTTTTCCTTCTCCTTCTCCTCCTCCTCCTTTTCCTTTCTTTTCCCTTTTCTTTCTTTCTTCTCCTCCTCCCTTCCCTTTTCTCCTTCCCTTCCCTTTGGATGTGATGGGATGTGAAATAAAGCCAACAAACCCAGGAATACAAACAGCTTTGAGTGTAAAACAGACCCCAACAAAGACAGGGAATGTCCAGGACACAGGAAAACCCCATCCACATCCAGAGGTTTCCCAGTGGATGCACACAGCCGCCGCAGCAGGACAGTGACAATATTTTAATGTTTAAACCTACAAAAAAACCCCCAAATCACTACAAAAAAAAAAAATCCCAGGAGCTGAGCCTTGTCCTGCCTTCCAAAAATCCAAACAACCCTGCTGAGAATCCTCGTTCGTGTTCTCACCTCGCTGCAAGGGTTTGTTTAATCTTCTCCAAACAAAAAAAAAATTAAAAAAATACTTTGGTGACAACTACAAATGACTCTAAACCCTTTCCTTATCATTCTTCTCTCTTATTTAACAACTGCAAGGCTGGATATTCTCCCTGGGTTCCTTTCTCAGTATTCTGAGGGTGTCTGGCAGCTCTTTCATTTCATTTTTCTGCTCTTGTGTTCCACGTTCCGTTGTTTTCTCCTCTGAAATTGCCCAGCTGCTGGAACGTCCCTTCCCCAGCCCAAAATACAGAATTAAATATTTAAAGCTGAACTCAGAATGCGTGGGGAAAATGTAATGAAAATATCCCCTTCCAATACATTTGATTTAGGATGGGTTTTCCACGGAGTTTTCCTTTGATTTGCAGGATTTATTTCTTTTTTAGCTGCTAAATTTCAGTTCTGGGCAAGGAATTTTTTAGGGATTCCTAATCAAGCAGCCAATTTTGTTTATATAGGATCCCAGTTGGGCAACTCCTCCCATAAACACACCAAAAATGGAGTTTTGAGAGCAGGAACAGCTACACCCCAAAAAATCTCTCAGGAAAATAGGAAAAACTGGGATTTCCTGGCTTGTGGTCGTTATTTGAGGAGAAACCTACTTTGGTTCTTCACCAAACATCAAATCTGTTTCCTGCCGTGAAGAGAATTCCCAAATTTCCAGAGGGGAGACCTGGAGGAAAGGCAAGAGGGGATTTTTGTAGGAAAACTGATCATTTCCACAGCTCTGGACTTTTTCAAACTGCCTCATCTGCTTTTGGAAAATCGGGATTTTTTGGGATGGGATTTAGGCAAGATCACGGAGCCATCAGGAGTGTCATGGAATGAATGTGATGAATATTCCTGGAAAAAACCCAAAGCATTCCCAAAAAAACTCCCTCAGATGAGGGAGTGCTCAGATCTCTTTATAGGAAAAATGGGAATTTTGGGATGGGATTTAGGCAAGATCACGGAGTCATCAAGAGTGTCATGGAATGAATGTGATGAATATTTCTGGAAGAAAAAGCAAAGTACTCCCAAAAAACTCCCTTGGATGAGAGAGTGCCCAGGTCTCTTCTTTTTATAGGAAAAATGGGAATTTTGGGATGGGATTTAGGCAAGGTCACGGAGCCCTCAAGAGTGTCACTGCACTCGTCATGGAATGAATGCTCCGGAATATTCCAGGAAAAAACCAAAGTGCTCCCAGAAAACTCCCTCAGATGAGGGAGTGCTCAGATCTCTTTATAGGAAAAATGGGAATTTTGGGATGGGATTTAGGCAAGATCACGGAGCCCTCAAGAGTGTCATGGAATGAATGCTCCGGAATGTTCCTGGAAAAAACCCAAAGCACTCCCAAAAAAACTCCCACAGATGAGGAAGTGCTCAGGTCTCTCCCTTTTATAGGAAAAATGGGAATTTTGGGATGGGATTTAGGCAAGATCATGGAGCCATCCGGAGTGTCACTGCACTCGTCATGGAATGAATGCTCCAGAATATTCCTTGAAAAAATCCAAAGCGCTCTTAAAAATCTCCCTCGGATGAGGGGGTGCTCAGGTCTCTCCCTTTTATTATTCCAGAGACATTTGGTTCGCAAGGAAACTCCAATAATTTGTGTATTCCCGGGAGTCCAAACCTCTGGCGGTGTTAAAAATAGCATGAAAGGCATTCCTAGAGATAAAAAAAAAAAGATTCCTGGATGATTTTTGTTTGGAAGGAGGTGATGATTGCGGGGAATGTTTACCTCGAGGTTTGGTAAAAGATATTTCTGAGGAAAATATTCCAGAATTCACTGGCAGGGAAGCACAGCAGGATGACAGACAGGCAGGATTTGAGGGGGAAGGAAAAACCAAAAAAAAATTAAATTCCATAAACCCAACCCCACTGCAAACAGCTGATCCCAGCTCCTTCCCGAGCCAGGAGGAGAGAAGGCGAAGATGAAAAGGGGGAAACCTCGGAAAAGGAAATGAAAAGAGCTTTATTAGCGAGGTTCTTCTCCTGCCTGACCCAATTATCAGATTTTGCATTTAAGTTTAAGACAGCAGATCAAACGGCCAGGGCCACTTTGTACTCGTGCCAGGAGCCCAGATGAGATCTCTCCGGGACTCTCCTGCATGCCAGCAATAAGAAACTCTGCCTCTCCCAAAGTTTTTTTTGGGTTTTTTTTTAATCTACATATGGTGCAACATGCAAAAAAAAAAAATCCAGCCCGGTTGAGGAGTGGCTGGATGAAGGGCAGGATTTATATCAGCTGGGCTGGGAGGGGGGCAGCAGGAGGAAAGGGAAAATCTAATTTTAAGTTTGTCCAAATAAGCTCCAAAGAATGGCAGGCGAGTCCAAAGTGCCCTGTTAAGGAATGAGAGGTTTGGGATGTTCAGCCCCGAATTTTTTTGGGATATTTGGGGTTTTTTTTCGGTCAGGGGTAGAAATTCATCTCTGACATCTCCAAGGGGAGGCACAGCAGCTCCTGAGACACCTCCTAAACCCACAGGGTGGGGATGTCTGGATCTTGGAATCACAGAACAAAGTGGAACAAACGCTCTGGAGAGGAAAGATGATCAAATCAAATTGATTTGGAAAAAAAAAATAGAAAAATCTGCAAATGGAGTGACCACAACCAACTGGACCGAGATGAAATGAGGGGCAGTGAAAAGGAGCAAAACTTGCCAAAATTTGCCTCAAAAATCCCAAAATCAGGTCAGAAAGAAGAATTTCTGCAAGAGATTCTCTCTGGGTTGCAGCATCCCAGCTTGGGGGGTTTTAGGGCTGAGGTGGGATTTGGGATGGAATGAGAAAGGGTTTTCCTTCTCCACATCTTTCAACGCCACTGGGAGCCCTGGAACCCCCTCCATGGGGGGAGAACTCCTCTGTGGGCCATAAAAACCCACGGGGCTGCTTTCACTTGTGCAAATAAAAGCAAAGAACAGCGAAGATCTGGGAGTTAACGGGGCCTGAGCAGAGCCCCTTAAACAAAACCAGAGACAAATTTTCCTGGGAGAGTTTAAACACGGAAAAACTTCCTCCCTCTCCTCCTGCCAGAGAGGCTTTCCATACCTGCACTCCTTTTCCCAGCTGGTTGTGACCCTCTGGCAGGTTTATTCCCGAGGGATTTTCGGGTTTTGATGGATTTCATCACCACCTGAGTGCTGCTCCAGCCTTGTTTTCAGGCAATCCTGCACTTACTATCCCCTTTGGGCTGCAGCCACTTCTAATGGGCTTCATTATTATCCGCCGCATTCCTCAGGAGGAAACATCCAGCCCAGACTTGGCTGCCTCGGCCCTAAACTTCTTCCACAGGGAGATTTTTTTTAGAAAAAGAGGCCAGGATTTTTTATCCTCCTGTTTTCCTACCTATTTTCACCGCAGCTCGAAGCTATTTTTGCTTCTCCCTGTCGTCATTCAGCAGCAAACATCAGCAGAGCCCTCTCGCTTTTATAATTTCCCTCTACACAAATATTTAGGCACGACCATGCTGCTCTATCCAGATGTGAGGTAGCCACTTGTCAGCCAGATGTTTTTGCATCCCGTTTTTCTCCTCCTCTTGGAGACCACAAAAGCCTCAGCGTGCATAGAAAAAATATGAATGAGAGAGGTCTCTAAAATCATAAATACAGGGACGAGAGTGAGGGTGAATATTATTCACTCCAGAGCAAAAAAAACTGTCAGGCAACTTTTCTGAAATTACTTTTTCACACGGTTTTTAATTAAATCCTGGAATTTTTGCCACAGGAGGCTGCAGAGGCCAAACTGGAAATGAATCCACAGAAGTTTAGATAAAGAAGTTCAGTTCACAACGACCGTGTTGGAGGAAGCCATGGAAGCAAAGCTCTGCTGCTGTCTGTAGTAATTTATAAGCAATTCCCAGCCCAAAAAATCCCAATTCCAAGTCCAGGTTCTCCTGATCATCACACAGGACCAGGGATTCTTTGGTGTCACAGGATCATTTTTACAATGAAGGGACAACCCAGAGGGGATGTAGAGGACAAAAGAACCTCTCATGCAGCAGCAAAGCTCTGAAGAACATTCCTGCTCTCCAAGCTCTGAAGAACATTCCTCCTCTTGGAGGCTGAGCTTGGCCAGTGAGGGAAAACTTTGGTTTTCCCTTCAGGAATCCCAAATTCTGCCTTTTCCACGGACTCTTTCCTTGCTGGAACAAAGCAACCATCAGGTGACTGCTGGTGAAACTTCCCCTGAGCTGAACGAGCTGGGAGATGTTTGTTCTTCCAAAAGGATCCGTCTGGAAGGGGAAATACCTGGGGCTGACATTCCCAGGCCTGGGGGAAGCTGTGGTGTGTGAGTGCCACAAATCCATCCCCTAAAACCACCACCACCAACTCTGGGAGCTCCGGGAGCTGCTGCTCCCTGGGAAGCTCCCACAGGGCTGCTCCTTCTCTGCCAGCATGAGGGGCTGATAATTAACAAGGCTTAATTATCAATCTGAATTAGAATTAACCCAGTCCCAACCTGCTCCATTTTCTTCCCACCTCATCCACAACCGCATCAACACCAGCACAGGGTTGGGGATGGAATAATTTTCCTTGGAAAATGGGAATAATTTCTTTTTGGCTCATCCGTGACAGCTCCTTGTGTTGCAGCGTTTTGTGTTTCCTGCTTAAATCCTGCTCATTGTTTGCTCTCTTTTTTCCCTTTTTCTCTCCCCCCCCCCCTTTTTTTTTTTTTTTTTGCTTTCCCTAAGCCACGTTGGAGTGAGGAAACACAAATATATAAAAAGCAGCTGTTGAAATGTAATTAAAGAACAGACGGGGCCTTGTGCCAGGCCTGCTGAGGGAAAGGAGAGCCTAAACCTCCTCTGGGCACGGCCCAGAGCCGGGATGCAGCTACTGGAAGCAATTCCTGATCATGGACAGGGAGCAGGGAAAGGAGAATCCAAAGGGGAACACACAAAGGCAGATTCGGAGTGGGAGAGGGGAAAAGAAGATCCAGAATGGGAATAGACAAGAGGCAGATCCAGAGGGGAGTAAAGATCCAGAATGGGAATAGAGGCAGATTCAGAGTGGGAACAAAGAAAAATCCAGAGTGGGAACAAAGATCCAGAGGGGGAACACACAAAGGCAGATCCAGAATGGGAACAAAGGCAAATCAAGAGTGGAAACAAATTAAAATCCAGAGTGGAAACAAAGGCAGATCCAGAATGGGAAGAGACAAGGGCAAATCCAGAGTGAGAACAGAGGCAAATCCAGAGTGGGAATAGAGGCAGATCCAAAATGGGAACACACAAAGACAGATCCAGAATGGGAACAAAGGCAGATCCCAAATGGGAACAAGGGCAAATCCAGAGTGGAAACAAAGACAGATCCAGAGTGGGAACCCACAAAGGCAGATCCAAAATGGGAACACACAAACACAGATCCCAAATGGGAGCAAAGAAAAATCCAGAGTGGGAACAAAATCAAATCCAGAGTGGAAACAAAGACAGATCCGGAGGGGGAACACACAAACACAGATCCCAAATGGAAACAAAGGCAAATCAAGAGTGGGAACAAAGAAAAGTCCAGAAAGGAAACAAAGACAGATCCAGAATGGGAACAAAGGCATATCCAGAATGAGAACAAGGGAAAATCAAGGGTGGGAAAAAAGAAAAATCCAGAGTGGGAATAGAGGCAGATCCAGAGTAGGAACAAAGACAGATCCAGAGTGGGAACTGACAAAGCCAAATCCAGAATGGGAACAAAGACAGATCCAGAGTGGGAACACGCAAAGGCAGATTCCAAGTGGGAACAGAGGCAAATCCAGAGTAGGAACAAAGACAGACTCGAGGTGGGAACAGACAGAGGCAAATCCAGAGTAGGAGCAGAGAAATGCAGATCCTGAGTGGGAGCAAAGACAAATCCAGAGTGGGAATAGAGGCAGATCCAGAATGGGAACAAGGACAGATCCAGAATGGGAACAAGGACAGATCCAGAATGGGAACAAGAGCAAATCCAAAGTAGGAACAAAGGAAAATCCAGAGTGGAAACAAAGGCAGATCCAGAGTGGGAAGAGACAGTGACAAATCCAGAGTGGGAGCAGAGAAAAGCAGATTCCAAGTGGGAGCAAAGGCAGATCCAGAGTGGGAATAGACAAAGGAAAATCCAGAGTGGGAACAAAGGCAAATCCAGAGTGGGAGCAGACAGAGGCAGACCCACAGCGTGCATCAGCTCTGCCATGTGGCTGCTTCACTCGGATCAAAGGAGAAGTAAATTATATTTTCATTCCTACTAAACAAAGCTGTTTTCTTCCAAACCAAATGTTTAGGAATTGGTTACATAAAGGAAGCCTGAGCCTGCCCTCTCCGTGCTGGTGGATATTTCACAGGGATTCCAAGAAAAGCTCTTCTGAACCACAGGGAAATGTCCCAGGGTGTGTGGGGAGATAAGGAGAGCTGGAATTTTCCTGTGTTCCAACCCCTGTTCTGGGGTGATTCACCACAGAAATTCATGGAATTCTGGAATGGTTCGGTTGGAAGGGAGCTTAAAAATCATCCAGTGCCACCCCTGCCATGGCAGGGACACCTCCCACTGTCCCAGGCTGCTCCCAGCCCCAATGTCCAACCTGGCCTGGGGCACTGCCAGGGATCCAGGGGCAGCCACAGCTGCTCTGGGAATTCCAGCCCAGCCCCTCCTCACCCTCACAAGGATGAATTTCTTCCCAATATCCAAAATAAATCTATTTATGCCAGTTTGAAGCCATTCCCTGGGTGCTGTCCCTGCAGCCCTTGGGAATTGTCTCTCTCCAGGGTTCCTGCAGCTCCTTCAGGCCCTGCAAGGCCACCCTGAGCTCACCCCAAAGCTTCTCCTGGCCAGGCTGAACAATCCCAGCTGTGCCAGCCTTTCCTCCCAGCAGAGCTGCTCCAGCCCTCTGCTCATCCTGGGGCCTCCTCTGGGCTCTCTGCAGCAGCTCCACGTCCTCCCTGTGCTGGGCCCCAGGGCTGGGGCAGCTCTGCAGGTTGGGCTCTCACCTGAGGGGGCACAGGGGCACAATCACAATCCCTTTCCTCATCCCAATCCCTTTCCTGATCCCCTCACTGGGCACAGGGGGCTCTGGGCTGGGGCAGCTCCAGCTCTCCCAGGGCTGCTCCATCTGCTCATCCCAGCCTGGATGGATCCCAGGCCCTGCCCCAACCCAAGATCAGCCCCTGGCCTTGTTGAACCCCATGAAATTCCCATTTCCCTTTTCCACGTCCCTCTGGGTGTCCCCACCCTCCAGCAGCGTCACCACCAGCCTCACCTTGCTGCTGGCCCAGCCCATGGAACAGCCAAGAATTTCCATTTCACTTCTCTAAATATTTCCCCCGAGCTGCCTTCACAACAATTTCCTGCAAGAATCCCAAACCCTGCCCGGGCCAAACCCAACCAGCGGCGAGGAAGAGACAAGGCTGAAGCATTTCCAGATGGTTTTGCCTTTCCAGTGGTGCCACACAACCTTTTATGTGCTGGAAAACACCACCTGGACCTGCTCTTTTTCCCCTCACCTGCTGCATGTCCCAAAGTTTTGGCTCCTCCAGCCAACACCCTAAGCTGAAAAGGCCAAGAAAATTTAAAAAAAAAAAGGAATTTTCTGGAAAAAAAACCCAAACTCAAAAAAAAGCAGGGCTAAAATATAAAAATGAAGCAATCAGGGATTTTATTTCTGGTTCATGTTGTCCTCCAAGCTCACCTCTAATATGCCAGAGGGAGCAGTTTTTCTCCTGATGGATGGAAATTTAAGTCTCCTCATAGGAAGGGTTTCCCTTCCAGAGAATGAAAACTTTAGGGGAAAAAAAAATAAGTATCAGACAACACGAAGCTATGCCAAAGGACAGAATTTTCCAAAGATTTGGCTGGAGTGACCACTTTGTTTTACATGGCAAAATCCTCGCTGAGAAGAAAAAATGAAGATGTGGAAAATGCAGAAGCTGGATTTGGTTTCAAGAATCAATTTTATGGGCAAATCCAGGATTATCCATGGGCTGACAGGGGAAGTCACAAAAATAGAGAGGAGTGAGAGAATACAGCAGAAATTTCAGGATTAATCAGAGACTAAAAGTTAAACAAGAGGATTTTGTCATCAGAGAGGTGAAAAGTGAATTTTGGTGGGAAATATCAAGAATTTATTTTCCTAATTTTAGTGGAAGTGTCCCTGCCAGTCACAGGGGTTGGAATGGGATGAGCTTTAAGGTCCCTCCCAACCCAAATAATTCTGAGGGGACTTTTTTACACTGAGCCTAAATTTTGCTGCCTGGGCACCTTGAGATAACCCCCCTGGGCTGCAGGGATGGAAATGGGAATCTGCTCCCCTCAGATTGCTGCTCTGGGCCTAAAAACTTAGGGAAATTTTGGCCTGCCTCTCTCCAGGCTCCTCCTGCAGGGATTGCCCTCATCTGAGAGCTGCAGAAACCCCCAAAAATTCCTTCCCAGCCCTTTTTAACTGATGAGAATCCGTTAAAATGGATTTATTCAGACTTCTACCCACGGTTTTTCTCTTTTGATGTGAATTCCCAGTAAATCTTCCTGCATTCTGCAAACAAAGCCCGGCGCTGTTATCTCCACTCAGCACAAGGAGATGGAGTTGGAGCAAAGGGGATCTTATCAGCTCAGAGTTAAGCCCAGCCTGGTTAAACCCAGCCTATCTGTGAGTCCAACAGCAGCAGGACCCCTTTGGAGTGGGTTTTTAGGGATGTCACTTGGGCAGGAAGGAGGAGAAAATCGTCCTGAGCTCTTTGTCCCGCCTAAGAACAAGCCTGGCTTTCTTAAGCCGAGCTGTCCCCTTGACTTCTGTGGGACAAAATAACGAGCTGAAAGTTAAACCGGTGCCTAAATTAGTGCTTTTGTAGGGTTGAGCCCTTCTGAGTCACCAAAACACCACAAATGGAGATAAACCTGCTTCAAACCGAGATAAACCTGCTTCAAACCAAGATAAACCCACTCCCAACCAAGATAAACCCACTCCCAACCAAGATAAATCCACTCCCAACCCCAGCAGGGCCTGGCTGGAGGGATCCCTGGGATCCCTGAAGGAACAAACCAACCCAAGAAATTAATGAAATCCTGGAATTTTTGCCACAGGAGGCTGCAGAGGCCAAATTGGAAGTGAATCCAAAGAAGTTTAGGCATGTTCACAACGACTGCGTTGGGAGGAAGGCGTGGAAGCAAAGCTCTGTTGCTGTAATAATTTATATAATAATAAAATAACAATTTTTAAATTTAAAAATAATAATTTAAATAAAAAATAATTGAAATAATTTAAATTTAAATTTAAATTTAAATTTAAATTTAAATTTAAATTTAAATTTAAATTTAAATTTAAATAATAATAATAATAATAATAATAATAATAATAATAATAATAATAATAATAATAATAATAATAATAATAATTTTATCATTTTAAAATAACAATTTATAAGCAATTCCCAGCCCCCAAAAAATCCCAATTCCAAGCCCAGGTTCTCCTGACCACCACACAAGACCAGGGATTCTTTTGGTGTCACAGGATCATTTTTACAAGGAAGGGACAAACCAGACGAGATGTAGAGGACAAAACAAGGATGAATTTTGTGTCACCAGCCCCACTCAGAGGCCACCAAATCCCCAAATCATTCCCTAGCAGCAGTGCTGCCCTCCCTGCAAAGCAGCCAGACCTGGAAGCAGCAGGACCAGCAGGAATTAGGGAGGAATTAAGAGAGCTCCGACTGTTCCGAGGGTTTGGAGCTCCCGGTTGTTTGTGCCAGAGACACGGGGCTTCAATTAAATTTCTTCCGGCCCAGATGTGCTGGGAGGGGGGGAGAGGGAGGCAGGAAACTCAGCTTTTCCAAGGGATTTATTTAGTCCAGACATCATCCACCCCCTGGGCACGGTTTGGGAGGCAGGTGAGGACACGGTGACACAATTGCTGCTCAGGGATGTGTGGCTGCACTGCCCAGAGCCACCAGCACCTCGGGGACACTGCTGGTGACCACTGAGCTCTGGAGGATCCAAGATTCCCTCTGGGAATTCTTGTCCAGGTGCAATTCCCTCATGAGCACGGCAGGATGGGATCTGTTATGAACCAGGAGTTTGGGATCTGTTATGAACCAGGAGTTTGGGGTCTGTTACGAACCAGGAGTTTGGGATCTGTTAATCCCAACACCCAAATTAAATGTTCCCCCCCAGCACTGATCCCTGCCTGGGGGAGGGATGGGAGAGGGAGCAGATCCTGCAGGATCCACATTTCATGGATTCTCTATCCCTGGAAGTGTCCCAGGACAGGTGGGACAGGACAGGAACCACCCTGGGATAGCAAAAGGCGTCCTCTGCCTGTGGCTGGAACAAAACCATCTTTAACATCCCTTCCACTCCAAACCACTCCATAATTCCATGATCCAGCTGGAATCCTCAGGCTGGGCTGGAATTCCACCCCGATGGAGCACAGACAAGTGCTGACACCATCGGCTGCCGCCGCTTTAATTTGATTTTCTCTTTTTCTCTCCTGACTGCCCGGCTGCTCCTCACGAGGCTCACACAGGATGCAGCTGGCACAGGGAGGATTCAGGATTCAGTTTGGATGCTGTGGAGAGGCAGAGCCTTAAATTTTGGATATTCCCAGCACAATGAGGAATATCGACAGAATAAACCCGTTTGGATTAGCAAGGAAGGACATGGGTGCTTTGCCGCTGCTGCTGAAATAATTTATATAATAATAAAATAATAATTTTTAAAATTTAAAACCAGTAATTTATATGATAATTTTCTAATTAAAAAAAAAAGAATTTATAAGCTTTATAATTTATAATTTATAAACTTCCAGCCCCCAAAAATCCCAATTCCAAGTCCAGGTTCTCCAGACCATCGCACAAGACCAGGAATTCTTTTGGTGTCACAGGATTATTTTTACAAGGGACAATTTCCCTTACCAACATTGTGTTTGTGTGACAAACCAATGCTGCCAGCCACTAATTTTGGGTGGGAAAAGCTCAGGAGGAGCCTTTTGGGCAGCATTCATATAAAAAATACGCAGGAAGAGGAGGGAAAAGCCCAAAGAGAGGAAGAATTTCCAGGCTTTGTAGCTTTGTAGCAGCAGAGTTTATTTGCTCTGCTACCTGAGTACAAGCAAGCTCTGTGTGGAAAGATTCCTGCAGGGATCCGTGCAGAGGGAGAGGCTGGAAAAGCGGTGTCAGCTTATCCCAGCCCTCATTTGGGAAGTGGGAAAACCAGGAAAACCAAATTTGGGGCCTTTTGTATCTATAAATATATCAAATATTTTGATGGGCGTGTGGATTTCTCCTCCTGTCCCTGCCACACAAAGAAGCTTCTCAAGCTGTGTGAAATTCCCAGACTTGTGTCCCGTTATTTTAATCCTGGGTTTTTTTCCCTCCCAGGGAAAATGGGATCAAGGCTGTTGGATGGGGAAATGGGATTTTCCTGGTGGGAGAAGCAGCAGAAACGTGGAGATGCCCTCCAGAGTCAGGGACACACCATGGGAAATCCAACCCAGCTGGATTTGGGAGGGATGGGATTTATCCTGGAGGATAAATCAGGTGTCTAACCCAAGCCAGGTGTCTTGGGTTATATAACCAAAAATTGTGAATTCTATTTCATCTCTTGAAAGCTGCTGAGATTTTCTTTTTCTTTATCTCTTGTAACTCCAAGGGGAGGGGAGCAGGTGACTTGTGATAATGGCCCAGCCCTTAAAACCAGTTGGGGCAGGGTTTGTTATCTCTGTCACCACCCGTCCATCCTCCGGGGGAGATCTGCTGATAATGGGCCATGAAGGCTCACCAATGACATCACACATGACATCATCGGGGATATCTGCTGATAATGGGCCATGAAGGCACACCAATGACATCACACATGACATCATCAGGGATATCTGCTGATAATGGGCCATGAAGGCTCACCAGTGACATCACACATGACATCATCAGGGATATCTGCTGATAATGGGCCATGAAGGCTCACCAGTGACATCACACATGACATCATCAGGGATATCTGCTGATAATGGGCCATGGAGGCTCACCAGTGACATCACGCATGACATCATCAGGGATATCTGCTGATGATGGGCCATGAAGGCTCACCAGTGACATCACGCATGACATCATCAGGGATATCTGCTGATGATGGGCCATGAAGGCTCACCAATGACATCATCTCATTGGGAGATTCTCCACCCAGTGGGAGGAGCCAACCATTCCTACCTGGATAAAAACTGAGACTCAGGAACAGCAGGGATCTGGTTTTTCCCACCAGAGGTGGACCGGACCCATCTCACCACCACTGGACTTTTTTTACAGGATCATCTCTGCTCCTCAGAACCACATCTGTCACTCCAGGAGGATTTATTTGGGCTGCTCCCAACACCCTGACCAACAGGGTGTCAGGGCATATCCCTGACCCTGTCAGGGTTTTTCCAGGATTTTTGTTTGGTTTTTTTGTACTATTACATTTGTATTCTTTATTTTTTATATTCCTATTAAAGAACTGTCACTCCTATTCCCAAATCTTTGCCTGAAAGCCCCTAATTGCAAAACTACAATAATTTGGAGGGAGGGGGGTTTACATTCTCCACTCCAAGGGAAGCTCCAGCTTTCCCTGGCAGATTCCTGTCTTTCCAAACCAAGACACCAGGCTTAAAGGTAGAACTGCCACAAAATTCCCCTGGATGCTCCACTAGGTCAGAGTGACCCTCCCTGCTCCTCCTGGAGGCTCGGAATTCCATCCCTGCCAGCCTGGCAGGATTTGTTTAGTCCAGGGTGGCTCCTGCTGGGACAGGCACAGTCGGGTCTTTGTTCAGGGAGGCACCACCTAAAAGCTGGAATTAAATCCTGAATTAAAGGAGTTTATTCTGCTCCGGAGCCACGTGTCCCTGTGTTTGCAGAGGGCAGGGTTGGACAGCAGTTCCTGCTGGGATATCCCAAAGGAAAGAGGTAAAAAACCCAAACAAACCCAAAAAACCCCAAACCAGCAGCACTAAAACCAACCCTCACCTAAAACCACTCCTAAATTTGGGAATACGGGAGTCGTGAGGAGAGGAAAGGGGGGAAAGCCACAGGCTGTGGTTTGGCTGATGGGTTTGAGGTTATTTTCCTGGGAAATGAGCACATCCAGATTCCCTGCAGCAGGGTGTGAGGCTGCTCAGACAAATCCCTCATGCTCTGAGCCCTTCCCAAGCTCCAGTTCCTCTCCACGTTCCAAGCAGGAGCTGGAAATACTGAGCTTTGTCAGGCTGATTCCATGCTGTAGGAATGTGCCCTGGATTGGGATCAACGGGAATGGTTATTTCGGGATGTGGCACCTCAGGTCGGGAGCTGAGTCCTTCCAGCACCACCCCAGGCCCTGACTCCTGGCTGGGATTTCCTCTGGAAATTCCCATGCTGGAGCAGGGAATTCCCACTGCTTTTCTTAGAAAGAAGTGAATCTAAACCAGATTTTGGGGCCCAGAATGTGCTGGGTGAGGGAAAACTGAAATTTGGAAAAATCTGATTTTCTGCTGCCCTCAAATCCAACCCAAGCCCTGCTCCTGTTCCATACAAACTCGGGATTTTTTTTTGCTGGAATGTTGCTCTTGGTTGAATCCTGGAATCATGGAATGGTTTGGGGTGGAAAAACCCTTAAAGGTAATTTAATTCTAAGCCTCTGCCGTGGGCAGGGACACCTCCCACTGTCCCAGGCTGCTCCAAGCCCCAATGTCCAACCTTGGATATTTCCAGGGATCCAGGGGCAGCCACAGCTGCTCTGGGAATTCCAGCCCAGCCCCTCCTCATCCTCCCAGGGAATAATTCCTGCCCAATATCCCACCCAGCTCTGCCATCTTCCATCTTAAAATATTTCCCCTTTTTTCTATCGCTCCATTCCCTTCTCCAAAATCCCTCTCTAGACTTCTAAGCCTCCATTCTGTTTTTGAAATCTTCCCACCACACTTTTGTATTTTTTATTTTCCAGATTTTTTTTTCCTTGTCTGCAATCAGAGACTGGGGCAGAGTCTCCTCAGCCCTTCCTGAAGGTTTTTCTGGGTCATTTCTGAACAAAAATCCACTGCAGAGCACCCTGGGACAGTGAGAGGTGTCCCTGCCGTGGCAGGGGTGGCACTGGATGGGATTTAAGGTCCTTTCCGACCCCAAACCAGTCTGGGATTTCATTTTAGGGTTCCCTGCTGGGTGGAGGAGCCACTTTCAGATGCACCAGGGGCACAAATTCCTTCAGGGATCACTGGGGCAGATTTCTGGTGATCACATTTCCCCTCTGAGCGGCACAAACCCCTCAGAGAAATCAACAGCAAAGAGGGGGAACCCCAAGAACAGAAAAGGAGGAAACCCCAAATTCTTTATAAAAGGCTTCCTGCTTCTCTGTGTAATATAATTTAATAATAATGAAATTCTGATGTTTTTAATGATTAAGTTTTAATTATAAAGTCTCCCCAGCAGCACAGCCGTTCATTTTTTGCTCCCCCACGCCAGGTCAGGCCGTGAGGTTCCAGCTCTGGCGCTCGGATGGAAGCAAGGAAAACTTTTTTGGACAAGAGCTGAGAGGCTGACAAGGAACACAGTGTGCAGGACATGTGCAGGCACTCGAACAAAAATGCAAATCCAACTCTCCAGTCTCCAGCTTTTCCGGTCGGGAAGAATTGCCAGAAAATAACTCCAAACAAAAAAAATGATGCTGCTGTGATTCTCGTCAATTGTTTCCAAACTCACTTTCTTTTTTTGGGATAACTGAGGAGAACGTCAGGACACGGATCCTGATTCTCTGTCCCTGCTCGGGGCAGCAGAAATCCTCCAGCCTGGAAGGATTTGAGGGGGATCCTTGGGAATGACAGAAATCCCAGTGGGGATTCCTGGCTGAGCTCAGCCAGGTGGGAGGAGGGAAAAGCAGTAAAAACTCAGGGAATTGTGGAATGATTTGGGAAAGAAGGAAGCTAAAAAATATTTAATTCCACCTCCTGCCCCTCCCAGGTTGCTCCAAGCCCTGTCCAGCCTGAGCTTGGACACTTCCAGGGACGGCAACACAAACTCTTCCACACCCAAAGAGCTTTTTTTTTTTTTCCCTCAAAGGATTTTTTTTGGGAAATTGATTATTTGGGAATAACTTGGATTTTTGGGATAGGTGAGAAGGTGGCAGCCAGTTCCAGGAAGTAAGAGGAGCCCAGCAGAGGAGGGAGGGATGGAAAAGGAAAATCCCACGGGAGCTTCCAGTATCAGAACCAAAGGAAGATAAATTTGATTCTCTCCCTGCCTCGAGGGAACAACTTTGCAACCAAACAGGATCACAAAATCCCTGGCTCCTCCAGCAGCACCTATTCCCAGGAAAAACTTCCTCCAAGCCCCTCAGCGTCATTCCCATGGGATGGGAAGAAGGAAAAGTGTCACACCTGGGAGTGGCACCCTGGGGACAAAGGCTCTGCTCCAGAGGGAGCTGCCACCATCTCGTTCCCACTTCTCCAGCGCCAAAACCTTCTGGAATCTTCTCCCAGTCCCTAAAGCAGCATTCAAACCATGAGCAAGGGGGACAACAAGAAAATCAATCCTTCCAAGCCACTGTCCCAAAAAACTCCTGGAAAACTCAATCCTTTCAAGCCACTGTCCCAAAAATCTCAATCCCTCCAAGACATTGTCCCCAAAAAACTCCTGGAAAAACTCAACCCCTCCAAGCCATTGTCCCCAGCAAACTCAATCCCTCCAAACCTCTGTCCCAAAAAACTCCTGGAAAACTCAACCCCTCCAAGCCACTGTCCCCAAAAAATCCTGGAAAACTCAATCTCTCCAAGCCATTGACCCCAAAAAACTCCTGGAAAAATTCAATCCCTGCATGCCACTGTCCCCAAAAAACTCTTGGAAAAATTCAACCCCTCCAAGCCATTGTCCCCAACAAACTCAATCCCTCCAAACCTCTGTCCCCCAGAAATCTCCTGGAAAAACTCAATCCCTCCAAGCCTTTGTCCCAAAAAACTCCTGGAAAACTCAATCCCTCCAAGCCATTGTCCCAAAAAACCCTGGAAAAACTCAATCCCTCCAAGCCACCATCCCTAAAAATCTCCTGGAAACTCAACCCCTCCAAGCCACTGTCCCCAAAAAACTCAATCCCTCCAAGCCACTGTCCCCCCCTGCAAAAAAACTCCTGAAAATCTCAACCCCTCCAAGCCACTGTCCCCAAAAAATCCTGGAAAAACTCAATCTCTCCAAGCCATTGACCCCAAAAAACTCCTGGAAAAATTCAATCCCTGCATGCCACTGTCCCCAAAAAACTCTTGGAAAAATTCAACCCCTCCAAGCCATTGTCCCCAACAAACTCAATCCCTCCAAACCTCTTTCCCCCCAAAATTTTATGGAAAAACTCAATCCTTCCAAGTCACTGTCCCAAAAAACCCTGGAAAAACTCAATCCCTCCAAGCCACCGTCCCTAAAAATCTCCTGGAAACTCAACCCCTCCAAGCCACTGTCCCCAAAAGATCTTGGAAAAACTCAATCTCTCCAAGCCATTGACCCCAAAAAACTCCTGGAAAAATTCAATCCCTGCATGCCACTGTCCCCAAAAAATCCTGGAAAAACTCAATCCTTCCACGCTGCTGTCCTCAAAAAACTCCTGGAAAAACTCAATCTCTCCAAGCCACTATCCCCAAAAAACTCAATCCCTCTAAGCCACTGTCCCAAAAAAAATTCCTAGAAAAACTCAATCCCTCCAAGCCTTTGTCCCAAACAACTTCTGGAAAAACTCAATCCCTCCAAGCCACTGTCTCCCAAAAAAACCCTGAAAAAACTCAATCCCTCCAAGCCATTGTCCCCAAAAAACTCAATCCCTCCAAACCTCTGTCCCCCAAAAATTTCATGGAAAAACTCAATCCCTCCAAGCCATTGTCCCAAAAAACCCTGGAAAACTCAATCCCTCCAAGCCATTGTCCCAAAAAGCCCTGGAAAAACTCAATCCCTCCAAGCCACCGTCCCTAAAAATCTCCTGGAAACTCAACCCCTCCAAGCCACTGTCCCCAAAAAACTCAATCCCTCCAAGCCACTGTCCGCAAAAAATCCTGGAAAAACTCAATCTCTCCAAGCCATTGACCCCAAAAAACTCCTGGAAAAATTCAATCCCTGCATGCCACTGTCCCCAAAAAACTCTTGAAAAAACTCAATCCCTCCGAGCCACTGTCCCCAAAAAACTCCTAGAAAAACTCAATCCTTCCACACTGCTGTCCTCAAAAAACTCCTGGAAAAACTCAATCTCTCCAAGCCACTATCCCCAAAAAACTCAATCCCTCTAAGCCACTGTCCCAAAAAAAATTCCTAGAAAAACTCAATCCCTCCAAGCCTTTGTCCCAAACAACTCCTGGAAAAACTCAATCCCTCCAAGCCATTGTCCCCAAAAAACTCAATCCCTCCAAACCTCTGTCCCCCAAAAATTTCATGGAAAAACTCAATCTCTCCAAGCCACTGTCCCCAAAAAATCCTGGAAAAACTCAATCTCTCCAAGCCATTGACCCCAAAAAACTCCTGGAAAAATTCAATCCCTCCAAGCCACTGTCCCTCCAAAAAATACCTCCTGGAAAAACTCAATCTGTCCAAGCCTCTGTCCCCAAAATCTCCTGGAAAAACTCAATCCCTCCAAGCCTTTGTCCCAAAAAACTCCTGGAAAACTCAATCCCTCCAAGCCATTGTCCCAAAAAAACCCTGAAAAAACTCAATCCCTCCAAGCCATTGTCCCCAAAAAACTCAATCCCTCCAAGCCACTGTTCCCCCCCCAAAAAACCTGAAAAACTCAACCCCTGCAAGCCACAGTCCCAAAAATCTCCTAGAAAAAATCAATCCGCCAAATCACTGTCCCCAAAAACTCTTGGAAAAACTCAATCCTTCCAAGCTACTGTCCCAAAAAAAACCTGGAAAAACCGGCCCGAGAGGCAGGGAAATAAATCAGGACGTGCAGCAGCTGTCAGGGACAGGAATCTTTCCCTGCCAGGTCAAAGCAGCCGGGCTGAGTTTGGATATCACGGAAGGACAGAGGTAACAGCTCAAGGAGAATTATTTAGGTTGGAAAGACACAGCAAAAAAAAATCCTTAAACGTTGAATTAAAATATTCAAAGATGAAAACTTTGAAATTTCAATCAAAATTTAATTAAAATTTAAAATCTGAAGCCTGAAAGTTCGTGCTGATGTAGCTGGGTAAAATCTAAATAAATGAAATTAATTTTCTGAATAAAAAGCTGCATCCCCAAAACCTTTTGCTCATTTTCACGAAGGAAATTTTATCTGAAGCAGTGAAAGATCCTTTGAGTTTTATACAAAGCAAATAAATACGGAAATAAACAGAGGGAAAATTGGGATCAGCTGGAGCCCAAAATCCTTTTCCAGCCCAGCCGCTCTGGGGGATGAAATCCATCAGCTCTGCAAAGTCTGCCCCGTGCTGCTCACTGGGCTCAAGGAGCTCCAGATGATTCCGATTTCTGCCTTTCCTTCAAAAGAAGCCACAAAAAAAAATAGAAAAATCTCCTGTTTTCTATGGACAGACAGAATTGGTGGCCCAGACTCCCTGGTTATTAATTAACCCACTCTAATCACCTTGCTAATGAGATTTGGGGTGGTTTGTGAGGTCATAGCATGAAGATATCGACTGGAAAGCCCCAAAAAATCTTGATAAATTCAAATTGGCTCTAAAATTTCCCTGGTTTAAACACATCTCAGATTTTCTGTAAGAATTCCAATCATGAATTTACAACGCATGAATTATTTTTGATTTTAATTTTCATTTATTCAGTGGACAGCAGGGCACTGATCTTTGCATCATTTTCCAAATCTGGTGTAAATTTATCCCTTAATTCTGATTTTTTTTCCTCTGCCCACAGGATCTGGCATGAAAAGGGGCTGAAACTAAAAGGATTAGAGAATGAACATAAAATTAAGTAATTTCCAGGTCAGCATCGCTCATTAGAGGAGAAAATTTAATATTTTCAGATTAAACTTAGTAACAAATGGCTCCTCACATAGCTGGGAAAATTGATTTGGGTTTAAGAGAAAATGAAAATCGATTTGGGTTTGAAAGAACATGAAAATCAAACTGAATTTAAATTAACGTGAAAATAAATTTGGATTTAAATCAACATGAAAATAAATTTGGATCTAAATGAACCCGAAAATAATTTTGGATTTTTTTCTGTGTCTCTCAATATTACAATGCCAAAGGGCCAAGAATGAAGATAATAATTTAAAAAAGGGAAAAACCGGGTTTTTCAGAGTGGGGTGGTTAATTCCCAGAGTTAATTAGAGATAAATTATATCTCTGGGGGATTGAGAGGGACTTTCCACAAAGGAAAGTGAGAGGAAAAGAGGGAACGGCCCAGTTGGAGCCAGCCATGGATATTTTGGGATGAGGAAACCACAGCTTCTCTAGGAAACCCATTCCAGGGAGGAATTTCTCCCCAATATCCCATCGAATCCTTCAGTTCAAAGCCATTCCTGCTCATCCTATCCCTGGGAAAAGTCCATTTCCAAAAGAAGGAGTAGGAGAAGAAGAGGAAGAAGAAGAAGAAGAAGGAGAAGAAGGAGAAGAAGGAGAAGAAGGAGAAGAAGGAGAAGAAGGAGAAGAAGGAGAAGGAGAAGAGGGGAGAAGTTCCCATTACAATCCATTAAATCTTTCATCCTGAATATTCTCATTTACACCAACCAATGCAGTACAAGACACAAATCCTACAGCATTTACACACAGCCTGTAAGAATCACTACATTCCCACACTGTGTTATATTTTAAACCCTAAAAACGACTCTTGGGACCCCTCCTGCCGAGCCAGCAGGGTCTGCTCTGACCCTTGGACTCTTGGTAAGGAGAAGGGCGTTGTTTAATCAATTAATTTAATTATTTCATCAATTAATTTGTTTAACCTTCAGCTGGCCATACCATTGTTTTCCAGTTGTTCAGTGAATAAAGCTCGGAATCTTAGACATCGAAACTTGATTTCAACTCTATTTCACTTATAGGTTTCATATTCTCTAAATCTAAGCAGTCGTATTTATAAAACTTTCTTGTTTCATCCTCCCCAACAGCTGGCACAACTGGGACAGCCAGGATTTAAGGCAGAGGTGCCAAATCCTCTGGACAAATCCTTCCCCTCCTTGCCTGGAAAACTCCTGGAAGCTCCTGGGCAATCCCAGCTTGGTGACAACTCCAGATGCCCCCTAAAACCCGCGCTCATTCCAGAGAAATCTTCTGGAAAAGTCGATGACAAGGCGCTGACAGCTCCCCCATCATCCCGCCGGGATGCTCCTGGTGATGACAGCTGCTCCAGAATAATAATAAATAAAAAAACCAAAAAAAAACAGGGAAGAAAAACCAGATCCAGACAAGCTGCTCTCTCTATATTCGGACTGCCGGCACCGAATATTTTTCCCGATTTCCAGTGTCACTCCGGAGTTTGTAAAACCCAACCGCCGGAACTGGAAGCGAATTCCTCAATTCCCAAGGGAACCAAATCCAAAGGATCAAAAGATTCCTGGAAAAACCCTTCCCGAAACCGCCAAGTCCGTGCTGAGCGCCCAACCCCGGGATGAGCTCGGCTCGGAGCAGCGGCAGTGAGGCAATTAATTAGGAGGTGATGGAGATAATTAATTAATTGCTTTCCTAGAGTTGCGGAGGAACTCTGGAATTCCAGGAATTTCGCCCGCGGGGCGGGAGAGGCAGATAAGAGAGGAGACAAAGAGAAGGTGAACTGATCCACCAGTGCTTTGTGCCCTCGCCAAAATTCCAATTTTTTTTTAACCAGCCAGGCTAAAAATCCTTGGGATCATCCCGCTCCAATCCTGTTTTCCCGCATTTCATTTTCCCGGCGGAAAGCGCAATTATTTAGGCTGGATTAAAATTTAGGAGAGACTCCAGTGATCCCCCCAAGGATTTCCCAGCCTGGCAAAGCGATGTGGGATCAGATTCCCCAAGCTCTGGCTGCAAAATTTAGGGTGGGATTAAGCCTGAACTTAATTTTAGCCCTAAATTTACCTCATTTTCCCTAATTTTAGCCAATCTGCTCCCTTTCCAGGCAGGAGAGGTTGGGGAGGCGCTCGCAGAGGGGGATTCGGGCTCCTCATCCCAGAGATTTATCCCGGGATGGGAACAAACCCTACAAGGAGCTGCCTCCCTGCTCCTCTACCCCACATTAACAGGGAATAAACCGGTGGGGCCGGATTTTCCCAGAAAATCAGCCAAATCCTGAATATCTCTCCTTTTCCTGGGCATTTTTTGGGAATTTGAAGCTTTCAGGCAGGTGGGCCCTGAGAATTTTTGTAGATAATCAGGCATAAATGAGAAATATTTATTATTTATCCTACACGGAGTTTTTTTCCCCAAGAGTTGCACAAACTCATCCAACAACATCAATGTCATGTTCCCACATTATCTAGCAAACAGGGAATAAATTAATGGATTTTTCCATAAAATGAGCCTCAATCCAAACATCTCATCCTTTACAAATCTCCTTTTCCTGGACATTTTTTGGGAATTTGAAGCTTTTAGGCCCTGAGAACAACTTGTAGATAGAGCAGGGCTGGCATAAATTTGAAATATTTATTATTTATCCCACACGGAATTTTTTTCCTCAAGAGTTGCACAAACTCATCCAACAACATCAATGTCATGACTTCCACATATTACACAGGGAACAGGGAATAAATGGATGGATTTTTCCATAAAATGAGCCTTATCCTTTACAAGTCTCCTTTTCCTGGACATTTTTTTGGGAATTTGAAGCTTTTAGACCCTGAGAACAACTTGTAGATAAGCAGGGCTGGCATAAATTACAAATATTTATTATTTATCCTGCAAGGATTTTCTTTCCCCAAGAGTTGCACAAACTGATCCAACATCATCAATGTCATGACTTCCCCACATTACTCAGGGAATAGGGAATAAATGGATGGATTTTTCCATAAAATGAGCCTCATCCCAAACATCCCATCCTTTACAAGTCTTCTCTTCCTGGGCATTTTTTGGGGAATTTGAACTCTCCTGGAAAATATAACTTGCAGATAAGCAGGGCCGGCATAAATTTGAGATATTCCTTATTTATCCTACGTGGAATTTTTTCTTTCCAAGAGCTGTACAAGCTGATCAGCATTATTAGCATTATTCATGGCTAAAAATATTTGTTTTCTGCCTGTTTTTTCTAAGGCTCCATTACAGCAATGATAATACAACAAAACGATAATAAAACCCTTCCAGCAGGAATAAATCCTCCTAAAACTTCCAAAGGAATGGCTCAAGGTTTGGATACAAACTTTCCATTAGAGGAACTGCATGGATCCACACAATTCTTTGGGAATCTGTGTGTCCCAAGGAATTTTCCTGTGTGCAGAAGCAAGAAAAGTTTAACAGCACTCGAGTTTAACATGGAAAAGAGTGAAGTGTCTGAATTGGTTTCGAGCGCAATGCAGTGAGATCAAGATCTAATTTAGGGAATTCTATCCATCCATTATCCATCCATCCATCCATCCATCCATCCATCCATCCATTATCCATCCATCCATCCCATTTTAGGATAAATCCCCTTAAAACTTCCAAAAATAAATAAATTCAATTAAAACCTCCAAAGAAAACACTCGAGGCTTTGGATATGAATTTTCCATTAGAGGAGCTGCATGGATTCACAAAATTCTTCGGGAATTTGTGTGTCCCGAGGATTTTTCCTGCCTGTAAAAGCACTCGAGTTTAACATGGAAAAGAGTCAAACACCCGAGGTGGATCCTGGGTTTCAAACACAATGCAGTGAGATCAAGATCTAATTTAGGGAATTCTGTCCATCAATCCCATTTTAGGATAAATTCCCCTAAAACTTCCGAAGGAATCGCTCAAGGTTTTTTAGATATGAACCTTCCATTAGAGGAACTGCACGGATTCACACAAATTTTTGTGAATTTCTGTGTCCCAAGGATTTTTCCTGCCTGAGTTTAAAGCACTTGAATTTAACATGGAAAAGAGTGAAACGTCTGAGGTGGTTTTGAGCACACAGTGCAGTGGGATCAAGATCTAATTCAGGGAATTCCATCCATCCATCCATCCCGTTTTATGAGATCAAGGTCTAATTTAGGGAATTCTATCCAACCATCCCATTTTATGAGGTCAAGATCTAATTTAGGGAATTCCATCCATCCATCCATCCATCCATCCATCCATCCATCCATCCATCCCATTTTGGGATAAATTCTCCTAAAACTACCAAAGGAATCGCTCAAGGTTTGGATACAAACTTTCCATTAGAGGAACTGCATGGATCCACACAATTCTTTGGGAATCTGTGTGTCCCAAGGAATTTTCCTGTGTGCAGAAGCAAGAAGAGTTTAACAGCACTCGAGTTTAACATGGAAAAGAGCGAAGTGTCTGAGGTGATTTCAAGCACAGTGCAGTGAGATCAAGATCTAATTCAGGGAATTCCATCCATCCATTCATCCCATTTTATGAGATCAAGGTCTAATTTAGGGAATTCCATCTATCCATCCCATTTTAGGATAAATTCCCCTAAAACTTCCAAAGGAATCACTCAAGGATTAAAACATGAACTTTCCATTAGAGGAACTGCATGGATTCACACAAATTTTTGGGAATTTTTGTGTCCCATGGAATTTTCTTGCCTGCAAAAGCAGTCACAGCACTCGAGTTTAACATGGAAAAGAGTGAAGTGTCTGAGGTGATTTCAAGCACAATGCAGTGAGATCGAGATCTAATTCAGGGAATTCCATCCATCCATCCATCCCGTTTTATGAGATCAAGGTCTAATTTAGGGAATTCTATCCAACCATCCCATTTTATGAGGTCAAGATCTAATTTAGGGAATTCGATCCATCCATCCATCCATCCATCCCATTTTGGGATAAATTCCCCTAAAACTACCAAAGGAATCGCTCAAGGTTTGGATACGAACTTTCCATTAGAGGAACTGCATGGATCCACACAATTCTTTGGGAATTTGTGTGTCCCAAGGAATTTTCCTGTGTGCAGAAGCAAGAAGAGTTTAACAGCACTCGAGTTTAACATGGAAAAGAGCGAAGTGTCTGAGGTGATTTCAAGCACAGTGCAGTGAGATCAAGATCTAATTCAGGGAATTCCATCCATCCATCCCATTTTATGAGGTCAAGATCTAATTTAGGGAATTCTATCCATCTATCCCGTTTTAGGATAAATTCCCCTAAAACTTCCAAAGGAATCACTCAAGGTTTGGATATGAATTTTCCATTAGAGGAGCTGCATGGATTCACACAATTCTTCGGGAATTTGTGTGTCCCGAGGATTTTTCCTGCCTGTAAAAGCACTTGAGTTTAACATGGAAAAGAGTCAAACACCCAAGGTGGATCCTGGGTTTCAAACACAATGCAGTGAGATCAAGATCTAATTTAGGGAATTCTGTCCATCAATCCCATTTTAGGATAAATTCCCCTAAAACTTCCGAAGGAATCGCTCAAGGTTTTTTAGATATGAACCTTCCATTAGAGGAACTGCACGGATTCACACAAATTTTTGTGAATTTCTGTGTCCCAAGGATTTTTCCTGCCTGAGTTTAAAGCACTTGAATTTAACATGGAAAAGAGTGAAACGTCTGAGGTGGTTTTGAGCACACAGTGCAGTGGGATCAAGATCTAATTCAGGGAATTCCATCCATCCATCCATCCCGTTTTATGAGATCAAGGTCTAATTTAGGGAATTCTATCCAACCATCCCATTTTATGAGGTCAAGATCTAATTTAGGGAATTCCATCCATCCATCCATCCATCCATCCATCCATCCATCCCATTTTGGGATAAATTCTCCTAAAACTACCAAAGGAATCGCTCAAGGTTTGGATACAAACTTTCCATTAGAGGAACTGCATGGATCCACACAATTCTTTGGGAATCTGTGTGTCCCAAGGAATTTTCCTGTGTGCAGAAGCAAGAAGAGTTTAACAGCACTCGAGTTTAACATGGAAAAGAGCGAAGTGTCTGAGGTGATTTCAAGCACAGTGCAGTGAGATCAAGATCTAATTCAGGGAATTCCATCCATCCATTCATCCCATTTTATGAGATCAAGGTCTAATTTAGGGAATTCCATCTATCCATCCCATTTTAGGATAAATTCCCCTAAAACTTCCAAAGGAATCACTCAAGGATTAAAACATGAACTTTCCATTAGAGGAACTGCATGGATTCACACAAATTTTTGGGAATTTTTGTGTCCCATGGAATTTTCTTGCCTGCAAAAGCAGTCACAGCACTCAAGTTTAACATGGAAAAGAGTGAAGTGTCTGAGGTGATTTCAAGCACAATGCAGTGAGATCAAGATCTAATTCAGGGAATTCCATCCATCCATTCATCCCATTTTATGAGATCAAGGTCTAATTTAGGGAATTCTATCCAACCATCCCATTTTATGAGGTCAAGATCTAATTTAGGGAATTCCATCCATCCATCCATCCATCCATCCATCCATCCATCCATCCATCCATCCCATTTGGGGATAAATTCTCCTAAAACTACCAAAGGAATCGCTCAAGGTTTGGATACGAACTTTCCATTAGAGGAACTGCATGGATCCACACAATTCTTTGGGAATTTGTGTTACCCAAGGAATTTTCCTGTGTGCAGAAGCAAGAAGAGTTTAACAGCACTCGAGTTTAACATGGAAAAGAGTGAAGTGTCTGAGGTGATTTCAAGCACAATGCAGTGAGATCAAGATCTAATTCAGGGAATTCCATCCATCCATCCCCATTTTATGAGGTCATGATCTAATTTAGGGAATTCTATCCATCTATCCCGTTTTAGGATAAATTCCCCTAAAACTTCCAAAGGAATCGCTCAAGGTTTGGATATGAACTTTCCATTAGAGGAACTGCATGGATTCACAAAATTCTTTGGGAATTTGTGTGTCCCGAGGATTTTTCCTGCCTGTAAAAGCACTTGAGTTTAACATGGAAAAGAGTCAAACACCCAAGGTGGATCCTGGGTTTCAAACACAATGCAGTGAGATCAGGATCTAATTTAGGGAATTCCATCCATCCAACCATCCCATTTTATGAGATCAAGATCTAATTTAAGGAATTCTATCCATCCATCCATCCTGTTTTAGGATAAATCCCCCTAAAACTTCCAAAGGAATCGCTCAAGGCTGTGGATATGAACTTTCCATTAGAGGAGCTTCACGGATTCTTTGGGAATTTTTGTGTCCCAAGGAATTTTCCTGCCTGCAAAAGCAGTCACAGCACACGAGCTTAACATGGAAAAGAGTGAAATGTCTGAGGTGGTTTTGAGCACACAGTGCAGTGGGATCAAGATCTAATTCAGGGAATTCCATCCATCCATCCATCCATCCATCCATCCATCCCATTTTATGAGATCAAGATCTAATTTAGGGAATTCCATCCACCCATCCCGTTTTAGCCCTCCCGGAGCAGGGAGACAGCTGGCAGTGAGCTCACCGGGGCACGTGGCAGTGAGTCAGACAGGAGAAAGGGGAGCGGAGGCTCCCGCCAGTGGGAAAGGCAAACACGGCTCAGCCCTGAGCTGAGCTTTGATGCTGAGTGAACGCCGAGGGAAGGAGCTGATGTAAAATGTGACTCATCCATTATTTTCCTTGGAACAGACGAGGAAAAATAAAAAGTAAAATAAAATAAAGTGAAGTAAAGTAAAATAAAGTAAAATAAAGTAATATAAAATAAAGTAAAATAAAGTAAAATAAAATAAAATTAAGTAAAATAAAATAAAGTAAAATAAAATAAAATAAAGTAATATAAAATTAAGTAAAATAAAGTAAAGTAAAATAAAATAAAATTAAGTAAAATAAAATATAAAATAAAACAAAACAAAATAAAGTAAAATAAAAATAAAACAAAACAAAACAAATACAATACGATACAATACAACGTAATACAATAAAACAAAACAAATAAAATACAATAAAATAAAATAAAACAAAACAAATAAGATACAGTAAAATAAAATAAAATAAATAAAATAAAATAAAATAAAATAAAATAAAATAAAATAAAATAATCCCACCCCGTGGAAGAGTTCTGCTGCGTGACACCATCACGCTTGGGTAGGAACAGATGTGGAAATGTTCCTCAGGAATTCCAGGGATGGAATTACTGACTTTGGCAGCTTGGGAGGGAAACTGGAGGATGCTGAACTCTGGGAAGATCCTATTTGTGGGATATAGGGAGACTTGGGAATAACACAGGGCCTGGTTTGCTCTTAAAACAAGGGAGAACAAGGAGGAGGAGGAGGAGGAGAAAAAGAAAGAAAAAGAAAGAAAAAGGAAAAGGAAAAGGAAAAGGAAAAGGAAAAGAAAAAGAAAAAGAAAAAGAAAAAAAAAAAGAAAAGAAAAAGAAAAAGAAAAAGAAAAAGAAAAAGAAAAAGAAAAAGAAAAAGAAAAAGAAAAAGAAAAAGAAAAAGAAAAAGAAAAAGAAAAAGAAAAAGAAAAAGAAAAAGAAAAAGAAAAAGAAAAAGAAAAAGAAAAAGAAAAAGAAGATGGAGAAGGAGAAGGAAAAGGAGAAGGAGAAGAAGAAGAAGAAGAAGAAGAAGAAGAAGGAGGAGAAGGAGAAGAAGAAGAAGAAGAAGAAGAAGAAGAAGAAGAAGAAGAAGAAGAAGAAGAAGAAGAGGAAATTACTTTTTAAAATTTTTTATCACTTTTGATAGGTGCAGGAAGAATGTCCTAAATTGCTCAGGGAATTCTCCCCAGCTTTAGGAAAATGTTTCTGTCCCGAATGTGAGTGCCTTGGAAAAGGGATTTCAGAGGAAAAATCCCATCTTTTCCCTGAGAAGATGAGCGGTGCTTCAAAACTGCAGAGCCAGGAGAGATGTCCTGCCCCAAAGAGAGGAACCCACAGGCTTGGCTTGAAATTCCCACTCACTTCAGCAAGGATTTAGGGACAGACTCAATAAACCAGATAGAATTCAAAAAGAAAGGCCTCAGGGACAGTTTCCTAAATGCCAGTGAGCTGGAATCATGGAATCATGGAATGGTTTGGGTTGGAAGAGATCTTAAAGTTCATCTCATCCCATGGCAGGGACACCTCCCACTGTCCCAGGCTGCTCCAAGCCCCAATGTCCAACCTGGCCTGGGACACCTCCAGGGATGAGAGCTCCACAGCCTCCCTGGGCAAGTCCCAAACCTCCCTGAGCAAAGCCCAGCTCATCCCTCACCTCCTGCTTGCTGCCAATCCATGATTTGGGACTTTCTGGACTGGGATGTTCTCCCAGCTCCACAGCCACCACAAACAACCACTGCGGCCTACTAAGGAAATTCCCAAGTTTGGGGCAGAATCTGTGGGATGGGACATCCTTGTGGAGGATCCCACCCCATTGCTGGTGGCTTGGAGTGTCCCTCCAAACCTTGGGGACAACCGTGGCCACCAGTGGTCAGCCCTGCCCTGGTTTCCTGCACTTTTGCCTCCTGAAATCCAAACTCCTCATGGGTTGAGGCTTCAGGGATGACCCAGGCCTAAAGTTCACTCATGGAACTCATTCCTTTTCTTGTTTTTCCCTAAAATCTTCTCCTCTGGAGTGAAAGCTGCTGGAAAGGCACTCCCAAGGGTTGACCAAGGAACAACACCCCGGGCAAGGCCACGGGATGTCCCAAATCTCCATGGTCAATTCCATGGTGACTTTCCATACCTTAAATGGGATTTGCAGCGTTGCTGGGAGGGTTTTGGTGGAAACAGAGCAACCACAGGTTGTGCTTTAACTCAAATCATTTCTCACCCCCCAAACCTCACAGTGGGGCCTTTTTTAACAGGATTTTTTTTTTTTTTTTTTTTTTTTTTTTTTTGCTGTCAGCTCCCATGAAAAATGAGATCTTTTAGCAGGGATAATTCCAACTGGAAATTCCAACTCAAACGTTTGAGTTGGGAATTTGATGACAGCTCTACATCCCTGTGCAGGGTCCATTTTTCTGGAAACGGGTTCTCCCCTGCCAAAAATCCTTGCAGTGTGCTCAGGGCAGGAAGGTGAAACCCTTCCAGGCTGGTTGGGATTTCTCTTTCCAGGCACAAACCCAAGGAAAGCCGCAGTGGATACCTGATACTCCGACACCTCCCTGAGAGGTGTGGGGATAACCAGAGCAGCCCTGCTGGGCTGAGAGGGAGGAGAAATGGAAGAGGGAGGTCAGAGAAGATACCCAGGGAGTTCCACCTCTCTGCGGAGCTCTGGAACCATCCCGGCTTGGAAAACAGCTTCAAAATTTAAAAATTCCCTCCCCAGAGCAGGAGGCAACATGAAGGACTATCATGGATTTAATTCTTGCCATCATCTCCAGGGATGGGACATTCATGGGACATTCCTGAAGTCACAATCAGGTGTGGGGTACCTCCATATCCTCCATCCCCCTTGGAATTTCCTTTGGATGCCCAGCGGCTTCCAAATCTGGAGCCAAATCCACTCCAAAAAATACAAACAAACTAAAGGTAGAGGAAAGTTACCTTAGGTTTGGCTGTGGGTTGTTTTTTCGGGTTTTTTAAAATTAAAGATGAAGCCACTGGGTTCAATTCTGGGAAATTTTTTTCCTTCTTATCTGAAATATTTTCCACCAGCTGCTTTGGGAGCTGCTGTGCTCCTATGGATGTTTGTGGTGCTGGCACTGGGTGCAGGGAGACACCAACCCTGGCACCAAGACGTTCCTGCAAAGCTGCATTTTTGTGGCTGGGTGAAGTTATTGCTCGTGAAAGGTGACCCAGGGAGAGCTGTGAAGACTGAGATGTACAAAAAAGAGGGAAAAGAAACAATTTTTCCCCTCACAACTCCCCAGAATTCACAAGGAACTGCTCCAGGGAGGGAAGAGGGGACCCTGCAGGACACACAGAGAGCCCAGACCCTGCTGGGACCCCCAGGAGACAAATCCACACCTGGGACAGGAAGGAGCCAACTCATTCCTGATCTCCCTGATCCAGCAGGGAGAGGGTGCTGGGCACTGCCCAGGCTGCCCAGGGAATGGGCACGGCCCCAAGGCTGCCACAGCTCCAGGAGCCTTTGGGCAGCGCTGCCAGGGATGCCCAGGCTGGGATTGCTGGGGGCTCTGGGCAGGGACAGGCTGGGACTGGATCTTTGTGGGGTCCCTTCCCACTCAGGAGGTTCTGTGATCATTCCTAAAACTTTGGCAGGATTGAATTCAAGTGCCTCAAACCATTCACAGCAGCAGTTTCTCAACTTCCCATAGGGAATAATTTGGGATGGAAAGCACCTTAAAACTCATCCCATGGCAGGGACACCTCCCACTGTCCCAGGCTGCTCCAAGCCCCAATGTCCAACCTGGCCTGGGACACTGCCAGGGATCCAGGGGCAGCCACAGCAAATCTGGGAATTCCAGCCCAGCCTCTCCCCACCCTCCCAGGGAAGGATTTTTTCCCAACATCCCACCTAAATTTGTCATTTTTCAGTTTGAAGCCATTCCCTGGGTGCTGTCCCTGCAGCCCTTGGGAATTGTCTCTCTCCAGGGTTCCTGCAGCTCCTTCAGGCCCTGCAAGGCCACCCTGAGCTCAGCCCAAAGCTTCTCCTGGCCAGGCTGAACAATCCCAGCTGTGCCAGCCTTTCCTCCCTGGCCTTGGACACTTCCAGGGATCAGGCAGGGATTTTCCTCCTTGTCCCATTTCTTTGGGAACAATCCCCTTTTCCTACTGCTGGAAATCCTCAGGAGATCGATCCAAGGTAACAACCATGGATGTTTAATTGAAATTACAACATGCACAAGCAAATGGGTGAAGCCTTGCAGTGGCAGCCCAATCCAACCAGGCCCCTCAGGGAAGAATTTTTCCAGCTTTAGGGTACGACAATCTGCTTTTGGGATTCCCTGGATGCAACCCCACTGTTGTTACCCTGGAATTCCCATTCCTGCACATCCCCAGAGCTTTCCCTCCACAGACAGAGCCAGGGGCAGGAGCCTTTGACGCGACTCTTACAGGACATTACAAATCCCCTGGAAATCTGCCAAAAGCTCCGGTTTATTTTGAAATGTTTCAGTTTTTGACTCAAGAGCTCGTCTGCAGTCCTGGAAACACCATTAGGGGTCTGTGTGACTCAATTTATGACTCAGGAAACTGCTGCTCCTGTCTCTCAAAGCAGCACATTTTGAGACCCAGACTTCAGTCAAACTGAGGGCAGATCAAACTGAATTTTTTTCCCTCCCTCTCTGAGTAATTTAATTTGTCTGAACATCCGAAAAAAATAAAAGGAAAATCAAAAAAAAAAGGGAAGAAAATGAAATAAATCCACACTTTTGTTCTAAATGCCCACTGGACATTGAGATACTGGAGTTGTTTATCCCATGTCTTGGTTTCTCTTCATGTTGCCTGTCTGAAATGGGGAATTTTGATGTTTTATTATTTAATATTTTATTTTAAATGTCCACAAATCCCAGGTGCAGCTGTGTCCTCAGAGGAATGGGGCTCCTGCATCTCCTCAGCACCCTGAGCTGTAAATCCTTCCCCAGACAACACTGAAAATTCCCTCTGTCACAATTTTTCCAGTTTTTCCCTTCATAAAATGGGAAAAATTGGGGTTTTTTAGGATTATTTTTGGGTTTCTTCTCACAAATCTCCTCCTCCTTGAACCACACTGAGCACAGCTCAATAACTTTTATCTTTTTAAGTTCCACAGGATCTTGGCACACAACTTTCCTCTCAGACTGGAGATGTCCAGAGTTAAATCCTGATTTTCTTGCCCTGAGACTCTCCCCAGACACTGCAGTGACCTTTTCTCCCCACAAGGGCAGAGTGGTTTCTCATGCTCTGTGCCCTCCTTGGCCAACCCCATCTTCTTGCAAAAAAAAAAAAAAAAAAAAAATAGAAAAATAAAAGGGAGATAAACAAACTCGGGCTTGTTCAGCCAGGGGTTGAAGAAGATTCCAGAAAACCCCATCAGTTCTAGGATTTAACTCTCTTGGAGCCCCTTGAGGCACTGGAAGGGCTCTGAGATCTCCCTGATCCTTCCCAGCTTTTCCAGAGGAGAAAACCAGGCCTGGGAGTTTAATTTTAGTGCTTTCCACACCGTGTCACAGCAATATCCAAATTCAATTTACACTCCCAGATTCTCAGATGTTGCCCATAAAATGAAATTATCTGTGGCTCGTTGGAAGCCTTGAGTGGCAAAGCCATTTACTGAGGTCATCTCCACCTGATCCCACTGCTTTCCACCCTATTTGCAGGAAACTTTCCTAAATCCTGGTTTAGAACCAGCTCTAAACAAGATTTCCTCTCCTTTCTTTCATATCAGGCTGTTAACTTCCCCTAAAACCTGGTCTAGAAATCTAAGTAAGATTTCCTCTTCTCCTTTTCACTTTAAGCAGTTAACTTTCCCTGAAACCTTGTTTAGAACCAGTTTTAAGCAAGATTTCCTCTTCTCCCTTTCATTTCAGGCAGTTAATTTTCCCTAAAACCTGGTCTAGAAATCTAAGTAAGATTTCCTCTTCTTCCTTTCATTTCAGGCCATTAACTTTCCCTAAAACCTGGTTTAGAACCAGCTCTAAGCAAGATTTCCTCGCTTCCCTTTCACTTTGAGCAGTTAACTTTCCCTAAAACCTGGTCTAGAAATCTAAGTAAGATTTCCTCTTCTCCTTTTCACTTTAAGCAGTTAACTTTCCCTGAAACCTTGTTTAGAACCAGTTTTAAGCAAGATTTCCTCTTCTCCCTTTCATTTCAGGCAGTTAATTTTCCCTAAAACCTGGTCTAGAAATCTAAGTAAGATTTCCTATTCTTCCTTTCACTTCAGGCCATTAACTTTCCCTAAAACCTGGTCTAGAATCAGCTCTAAGCAAGATTTTCTCTCTTCCCCTTCATTTCAGGAAGTTAACTTCCCCTAAAACCTGGTCTAGAACCAGCCTTGCAGTTAACTTCCCCTAAAATCTGGTTTAGAACCAGTTTTAAGCAAGATTTCCTCTCCTCCCTTTCATTTCAAGCAGTTAACTTTCCCTAAAACCTGGTCTAGAAATCTAAGTAAGATTTCCTCTTCTCCTTTTCACTTTAAGCAGTTAACTTCCCCTAAAACCTGGTTTAGAACCAGCTCTAAGAAAGATTTCCTCTCTTCCCTTTCATATCAGGCAGTTAATTTCCCCTAAAACCTGGTCTAGAATCAGCTCTAAGAAAGATTTCCTCTCCTCCCTTTCATATCAGGCAGTTAACTTCCCCTAAAATCTGGTTTAGAACCAGTTTTAAGCAAGATTTCCTCTCTTCCCTTTCACTTCAGGCAATTAACTTTCCCTAAAGCCTCATCTAGAACCAGCTCTAAGCAAGATTTCCTCTTTTCCCTTTCACTTCAGGCAGTTTCACTTTGTTTTTTATTTTATTTCCAGCACAAATCTGCCAAGTCCAGGAAAAATAGAAAGAGAAAATCCTTCCTTTCCCTTACCCTGGGCTGAAATATTTTATAAAGTGACTTGAGCTCCATTTGTTCCGTGACTTAAGCTGAATGCAGAGTTTAGAGAAGGGTTTGGGATGTTTTTGGGAGGATGGGGCCGTGCTGTGCTTGGAAGGAGAAGCCAATTAAACCCAGGAGGTCGATGCACACCCCGGCTCTGGAGCTGCTTCCCTAAAGGAAGAGAAACTGCTGGGAGCAGAGGAAATGAGGCTGTGCTAGGGAAAGCCTTGGCTTTGCTCCAGGTTGTTTTTTTAGGATGAGGTTGGAGAGGGTAAGAGGAACTTTTGCTGAGTTTCCAGCACTTTTCCAACTCTCAGCAGCCCGGGCATGCACCTCACACCTGAGGAATGCACCTGTGCTGGGAAAAGCTGTCCCAGTTCCCAGCAGGAAAGCTGAGCCCAGCTCCTCTGGCTGCTCCAGCATCATCTCCTGTCTGGAACAGCAGCACAGGGAGCAAAATCCAGCTGAACACGTGGAAAATTCTGCTGCAGTACAGCTTGTTTGGAGTGGAGAGCAGGGAGTCATGGAATATCCACAGGGAAATGTGGAGAAAGACAATTCCAAAGGGTTGCAGGGACAGCACACAGGGAATGGCTTCACACTGAAAAATGACAGATTTAGGTGGGATATTGGGAAAAAATCCTTCCCTGGAAGGGTGAGGAGGGCCCTGGAATAGATTTCCCAGATCAGCTGTGGCTGCCCCTGGATCCCTGGCAGTGTCCCAGGCCAGGTTGGACATTGGGGCTTGGAGCAGCCTGGGACAGTGGGAGGTGTCCCTGCCATGGCAGGGGTGGCACTGGATGGGCTTTAAGGTCCCTCTAATCCAAATTATTCCATGTTGGAAGTTGAGAAGCTGCTGCTGTGAATGGCTTGAAGCACTTGAGTCAAACCCTGACAAAGTTTTAGGAATGATCACAGAATGTCCTGAGTGGGAACGGACCCCACAAAGATCCAGTCCCAGCCTGTCCCTGCCCAGAGCCCCCAGCAATCCCAGCCTGGGCATCCCTGGCAGCGCTGCCCAAAGGCTCCTGGAGCTGTGGCAGCCTCGGGGCCGTGCCCATTCCCTGGGCAGCCTGGGCAGTGCCCAGCACCCTCTGGGGAAAGAAGAACCTTGCCCTAAAATCCAACCTCAATCCCTCCTGGCACAGCTCCAGCTGCTCCCTGGGTGCTGTCCCAGCAGAGATCCCAGCTGGCCCTCAGGAGGAGCCCCTGAGGAGCCTCCCTTCACTCTCCTCGTTTCCAGCTGGCCATTCCAAGCACCCTCAGCTGCTCCTCCTCCTCTCCAGGCTCTTCCCCATCTTTTTATTCTTCCTTTGGATGTTCTCCAATAATTTAATATCTTTTTTTAAATTATTTTTTATTGAGGTGCTCCCAACTTGCCCAGGACTGGAGTTGAGGCAGCCCGAGCAGGCCGATCCCTCCCTTGCCCCCCTGCTCATCCCATCCTTTTCCCAGGACAGCTTTCCCTGTCTCCCAAGGGATTTTTTTGCTGGAAGTAGCAGAGCCTGAATCATTTGGAACTGGCCAGGATGAAGGGCTCAGGAAGGCAGAGGAGGAGAGAGGAGGAGAGAGGACGAAGCTCTCCCGCCTCAGCAGCGGTGGCGCTCGGATCCCTGCACTAAATCCAAGATTTTCCAACTCTGTGAAAACACCACGAGGCCAAGAGGGGAAATATCCACTCCAGGCTTTTCAAAACACAGCAGCTGAAGCTTCTTGATAATTAGAGAGGAGTTTTTGTTGCTTTTTTGTTTGTTTCTGGCTCCCCTGCGTGCAGGCCGCTGCCCACAGCTCATCTGCTGATGGAAAAGCAAACACAACACAAGTGTGAATTCCCGAGCTCCTGATGGGGCAGGGCTCAGCCAATCTCTGAGTCAGGCTGCACAAAAAATGGATTTTTTGGGGTTTTTGGAAGGAGTTTTCAGCCCTGGCCTCCAGAGGATGGGCCCTGGATCATCCCCTGCTGTGCCAACAGCACCCGGGGCCTGGCAGGGCTCTGTAACTGAAAATAGGGAGGGAAATTTGGGAAATTAAAAGGAAATTAAAAGTTTCGTTCAAGACCAAATTTTTTTTTTCTTTTTTTCTTTCTTTTTTTTTTTTTTTTTTTGTAAAAAGATATGGAGCAGGGTGCCCAGAGCAGCTGTGGCTGCCCCTGGATCCCTGGCAGTGTCCAAGGCCAGGTTGGATATTTGGGATTTGGAGCACCTTGGGACAGTGGGAGGTGTCCCTGGCCATGGCAGGGACCTTAAAATGAGGGACCTTAGATGATCCTTAAAATCCCTTTCAACCCAAAACATCCCAAGATTCCATGATTCCAGTTTTTAGAACTAAATCACCTGCGTTACCTCCTCTTTCTCAAGTAAGCTCCTTACAAAAAATACATTTCAATTCTCACTTTCCACATCCATAGGAAAACTGCGTTATTTTGGGAAAATATCCTACAAAATAAACAGTGGGGCAAGAGCTCATCGTAATATCAGGAGAATTGTATTGGGGTGCCAAAATCCAGGAAAAATCAAAGGGAAAATCCTGCTCAGTTTTATCCCACTTGTGAGCAATCCCAGTGCAGATCCTGAGGCAGGGAAAGGTGGTGACACTTGCCAATGGAAAAGCTGGAGTGGGATTGGAATTTGCCACATATTCAGTAAGAGAAAAGGGGGAAAAGATCACTAAGGTGGGAAGTTTTTGTTTTTCCCAGTGTTGGACAGGGCTTGGAGCAACCTGGGATAGAGGAAAGTGTCCCTGCCAATGGATCTGGATGATCTTCAAGGTCATTCCAACCCAAACCATCCCAAGATTCCATGATTCCAATTTTTAGAGCTAAATCACCTGTGTTACCTCCTCTTTCTCAAGTAAGCTCCTTACGAAAAATACATTTCAGTTCTCACTTTCCACATCCATAGGAAAACTGCGTTATTTTGGGAAAATATCCTACCAAATAAACAGTGGGGCAAGAGCTCATCGTAATATCAGGAGAATTGTATTGGGGTGCCAAAATCCAGGAAAAATCAAAGGGAAAATCCTGCTCAGTTTTATCCCACTTGTGAGCAATCCCAGTGCAGATCCTGAGGCAGGGAAAGGCGGTGGCACTTGCCAATGGAAAAGCTGGAATGGGATTGGAATTTGCCACATATTTGGAAGGAAAAAAGGGGGGAAAGATCACTAAGGTGGGAAGTTTTTGTTTTTCCCAGTGTTGGACAGGGCTTGGAGCAACCTGGAGTAGTGGAAGGTGTCCCTGCCCATGGATCTGGATGATCCTCAAGGTCATTCCAACCCACATAATTCCATAATTCCATGATTTTCTAGACAGACCCTTCCATCTTTGGGTGATCTCACCTCCCAATCTTTGGCCTAATGCTGAAAAATGTGAGATTTTTTTGCCACCTCTGGCAGCTGCAATTCCACCCTGGAGAAAAGCATGGAATTTTAGAGGGGATTATTCCCATTGAAGCATTGGCCTGGGAGTTCACGAAAGTGTGTTTATCACGAAGTAACAAAAATTTACAGCAGATAAAATATTGAGAGAAACAGATTTCTAAGGACAGGCTTAATAGGCAGGATGAAATTCCTATCTATAGAAACTCCCCAGGGAAATCCTGAGCATCACAGGGGTGCCACTGTGTAAATTATTAATTTTCTTTTAAAGAAAAAAATTAATAAAGATACAGAATAAAAATATTGAATAGAGAAAATCAGGATATTTTTGGAATCATGCCCAAGTTTATCCAAAGCTAAAGAGATTTTAGGATCCTTAAAAACTCAATTTTTTTAGTCTGTTACCATTTTTCAGCAGGCTCTAAAAAAGAGGTTTTTCCTGAACAAATAAATTCCTTTTTTTCTTTTTGCACTGGATAAAAATCCCAAAGACTCCAAAGAGGACGCAGCCATCCAAGCCCTCTTCAATTTATTTGATGGGTAAAACAAAAAATACCTCAAGAAAAATAGATAGAGCTGATAAAGTTTAAATGTGTAATTAAATATGTATGAATTATATTGTATTATATTGTATTATATTGCATTGTATTGTATTATATTTACTATATATTAGATAATATATTAATTATACATACAATATATAATATATAATACAAAATATATAATACATAATATATTAAATAATATCTACAATATATTACATATTATATATTATATATAATATATTATATATTATATTATATATTATAATAGATATAATACAATGTATACCATATAATATATATGTTATATATTATATTTTACATTCTATATTTTCTAGATTAAATATTATAGATTATAGACTAGAGATTATATATATAATATATATAAATATAATATATAAAAATATTATATATATAATATAATATAAATAGATATTATAATTATTATATTATATAATTATTATAATTACAAAATATAATTATTATATTATATAATATTATAATTATAATAATATATAATAAATATATAATAAAATATAATAATTATATTATATTATATTATATTATATTATATTATATTATATTATATTATATTATATTATATTATATTATATTATATTATATTATATTATATTATATTATATTATATTATATTATATTATATTATATTATATTATATTATATTTAAACTCCCCATGGAAATCCTGAGCATCACAGGGGGTCCATATTCCCCCCCTCAATTAATAATTTAAGCTAAAATCAGCTGGGAATGCCCCAAATTTTCCAACTTTATGACAGAAAAAATCCCTTTTCCAAGCCAGGGGAAGCAAAAAAATCCTCTCTGTGTTTTCCTTAAATACCTGCAGGTTTCAGGGAGAAGATATGGGAGTAGATGGAATTTTGGCTGGAGCAGCCACGGTTCTTATTCCATATTCTGAGGATCTCAATAATAATAATAATAATAATAATAATAATAATAATAATAATAATAATAATAATAATAATAATAATATTATTTTCAGCCCTTCCCTATCCTCATTTTATTACTAAAATCTGAATCCCTGAGGGCTGGGATCCCTCTGGAGCTGGGTGAGATTCCTTGAATGGATTCAGAAAGGACCTGGAACAAGTTGGCACCACAACTATTAAAAAATTATGGAAGATGGGCTCCTAAATCACTTGGGAACCTCAGGAAATGTGAAATTGTGCCCCTAAATCGACCAAATATTGTTTGTAACTTCCTACCACAGTCAGCTGTTCCTGTTCCATGGAATCATGGAATGGTTTTGGAGGGAAAAATCCTTAAAATTCAATTCCCTGACACAGGAAATAAATCCCAGGCTGCTCCCAGCCCCAATGTCCAACCTGGCCTGGGACACTGCCAGGGATCCAGGGGCAGCCACAGCTGCTCTGGGAATTCCAGCCCAGCCCCTCCCCACCCTCCCAGGGAACAATTCCTGCCCAAAATCCCATCTAAAGTTCCCAGTTCCAAGAAAAACTGAATGGCCCAGCTTTGAAATGAACTCCCTGGAAAGGCACGGCAGAGACCTGCTCCCTTTTTCCTTGGGAAATCCGAGGATTCCAGCTGGCTGTAACAGAAGCCCTGCGCCCCACACTGCCTTTTGTGCACGGATCCCAATAAAAAGGGGGATATTGGATGTCCCTGGGCAGGTGTTACTGGATTAAAGGGGATAAATTCTGATCTGGGTCTTTTTTAACACTGCTTAAATCAATATTATTGAGCGTGCCACCTCCTTTTCTCCTACCAGTGAAGGAGGGATTTGAGTTTGGTTTTTTGGGGAATTTTTGCAGATATATTTTATTAAAAAAAATTTAAAATTAAAGAAAAAAAATAGGAGTCTTTTTAATTTTAAAAAATTAAGAGTTTTGTTTAAAATAGACATAATTCCAGGACCTGAAAGAGCTGACCAGAAAGATGGAGAGAGATTATTGAGGGACAGGACACAGGGAATGGCTTCCCACTGCCAGAAGGCAGGGCTGGATGGGATCTTGGGAAGAAATTCATCCCGGGGAGGGTGGGGAGGGGCTGGGATGGAATTCCCAGAGCAGCTGTGGCTGCCCCTGGATCCCTGGCAGTGTCCCAGGCCAGGTTGGACATTGGGGCTTGGAGACACCTGGGACACTGGAAGGTGTTCCTGCCATAGCAGGGGTGGGATGATCCCAAAAATCCCGTTTTTCCAACCCATTCCATGAATCCAAAGACCTGAATTTATCCTGAACAGGCAGAGGCAATTCATGAGGAGAAAAACCATTCCTGATCCTCCACAAGTTTCTATGCTGGGAGCTTCACAGCTTTTTGTTGCTCTTATGGCAAGAATAATGTTTGCTTTAGGGAAGAAATTATTTGATGCTGATAAGAAAAGAGAGTTCGCTCAGAGGAGTCGGGAAAATCTTTCCCAGAGGTCACAGAGGTTTTGTTTTTAAGCAGGAGCAATAATAACATTTGGTTTTACGGCTTCACCCCTCTTCACATCTTTTTCTGTCTGCAGACGTCTATCCTCCTTTGCGGCAGCTGCATCCCAGAGTCACCAGGGTGGGAAGAGAGCTCCAGGATCATCCCAAACCCTGTCCCCAAAAGCCACATCCAGACTCCTCCTGAGCACTGCCACAGACAGTGACTCCACCATGGGCAACTTATTCCACTTCCTGACTGCTCCTGTGGGGGGGTAAAAACCTCAAATCTCTTTTCAGAACCTCCCCTGGCACATTTTAAGTAATTTTTTTTTTTCAATCCTTTCACTTGAGCTGTGACATCTCAAAGTCTGTGTGGCACTGAGACAGAAGGATGTGGCCTTTGGGGACAGAGTTTGGGATGATCCTGGAGCTCTCTCCACACCCTGGTGATTTTGGGATGCAGCTGCCACAGAGGAAGATCAACGTCTGCAGACAGAAAAAGATGTGAAGAGGGGTGAAGCCATAAAACCAAATATTATTGCTCCTGCTTAAAAACAAAACCTCTGTGACCTCTAGGAAAGATTTTTTGAGATCTTTCTGTCACTGATGGCAGAAATGCTTCTCACTCAGTGTCCTGGGATCAGGACCAGTCCTGATCCCCTCCAGAAATGCTCAGAGCATGGGTTAGGCTCAGCCCAAGGAAGAGCTTGGGGACATCAGAGTGGTCGCAAACTCCCCAAACCGTGGCGGGTCCACACTTCTAAATCCAACTGTTGAATTCAGGTGTGTGAGGAAGGGATTAAGAGGAACAGAAATAATCATTGAGAATTCCAGAAAAGATCTAAAAGGTTCATTAGGAACGCTTATTGCAACCTCCTCCTTCCTCAGTGCCCAGCCTGGCGGGAAGGGCGCGAACCCGCGTTTGGAGAGCTCCTGTCCCTTCTGAGAAACCAAAATAACCGAAAAAACAAAAAAGAGCTCGAGAGAGAGAGAGAGAAAAGGACAGGAAAGCACCGGGGGTGGGGAGGGGAGAGCGGGGACGGAACTGCTGCAAGAGTTGAGCCTTATCAGCCCCAGGCAGGGGCTGCGGTTTGCTCGCTCGCGCAACCCTCCTGCAACCGCCGCTCGCTTTCCTGCAAACAGGATGCCCCAGAGAGGCCGGCAGCTGGCCCAGGACTCTGGGGAAAGGGCTCTTTGGGGTGCTTGGTGCCAGCTTGGAGCTCCTGGGTTTTTTTTTCCCCAGAGGAAAAGTGGGTGCAGGTGTGTCCCCAGCTCCTTCCTGTGGCGGAACAACAAAAAAAAGGCGCAGCGCGGTTGTGTGGCTGAGCTCTCGTTTTGCTCCTTTTTGGTGATTCCACCTCAAATTTGTTGTTGAGGGGTCGTGGTGTGCTGAAACCTCTTAGGGAGTATCTCTGGTGGGCACAGGAAGATTGAGGATGCTCCAATCCCCTGGGATTGTCCAAGGCCTGGTCGGATGAGGCTCGGAGCGACCTGGGAGAGTGAGTGGCAGGGGGTAGGAATGAAATGGGTTCACAAGTCCCTCCCAACCCAATCATTCCATGATTCCATGCAGATTTCCATGATTTCTTTGCTGTGCAGGCCCCCTTGGCTGGGGTGAGGGCTGAATGAACGGAAATGCTGCTAAAAAGCCAAAGGAGCAACCGGAGGTGCACAAGGAAGGCCTGGAGGTGGCACTCAGAGCTCTGGGCTGGGGACAAGGTGGGACATTGGGCACTGCTGAAACTCAGCGGTCTCAGAGGACTTTTCCAGCCTCAGGAATTTGGGATTCAGGAATTCTGTGGATCCTGACATCATTTCCACCTCCCTGCCCCAAATTTCGCAGCTGAGGCTCCTCGAGGAGCCCATTCTGTTCTCCAGGGTCACTTGGGCTGTCCCACAGGGAAACCTGCCCTGCAAACAAGCCAGGCAGCAGCCTGGAATTCTTTACCCAGAAGGGAGATAGGGGAAAACCAAAACAAGCTCTGCCCCTGCTCTGATAATTCCCTGGGCAAAGGTTATTCCCTGTGCCAGAGGTGGAGCCTTTCCCAACCCTGCACCCTGCAAGCGTTTCTGGAACTTCTCACATCAGCACCAGAGAGAGCAAGGGAAAAAAAAAGTAGCTCTGGAATTAAATTATTTTTTTAAAGATGAAGTTTTACTTTTCGATTATTTTTTGCAAGAAAAAAAATCTAAAAAAAGAAGAAATAATTTTAAATGCATGAACGAAGTCTCCATGTGCCACAATAACCTCCTGCTCTGGTGGAGGCTTTTAGGGAGTCTATCAAAAATATCCTGAGTTGGAAGGGATCCAGATTGATGTCCAGAAACTGCTCTTGGCATTTGCAAGTTCTCCTGCTGCTCAAAAGTAACCGGAGAACACTTTTTTACCCCTGGATTTTCTTTGTGGTTTTTATTTGAGCTGGATTGCAGCTGGAGAGGCACAACACGAGAGCCCTGAAATAACGTGCGGAGCTCAGGAAATTTCTGATCAGGACATCAGCTCGATTCAATCTGAATTTTGAGGTAGCACGAGATCTTTGGAGAGATGGATGGGCTCAGAACTGTGAAATTGAGCTTCTCAGAACTGCTGGACTTATGATCTGATCATTCATCCCTGAAGAGGAGGGATATCCTATTCTCAGGGCAATTTCAACATTCAGGATGGATTTGACTATCTTTGGATATCTCTGGGGCCAGACTGAGCTGCCAACTCCTCTCTCAGGCTGCTTTTTTGTGGAGGCAGAGCTTGTGTGAGCTCTCCTCGTTGTCTCTGGCCCTCCCCCAGCTTTGTGGTTTGTGGGCCAACTTTACTAAAGTTGATAGAGCAGAAGTGGGCTGAAGTTCCTCTGGCTCCCATGAAACGTGGCTGAGGCTCCGTCAGAGCTGAAGGGAGCCTGAGGGAGGTTTTGGATTCCTCAAGAAAGGAAAAACTTTCCACCGGATTCGATCCCTCTGGGATTTCAGAGACCTCGGGCACAAAGCCTGTAGGAAATCAGCTTCCCCTGCTCTGCCTAGGACAGCACCTCCTGCCTTTCCAATTGCACCCAACCAGGCTTGTCCCGGATTCAGGTGATGCCTGCAGCTGAAATTTTTACCCTCCAAGGAGAAGACTTTCAGTGGCTCTGCCCATTTTCAATGAAAGCTTTTTTGGAATTTCCGAAAGAAAAATTCCAAAAATTCTTTTTTCCTGAGGAAAAAGAATGACAGATCCTCACCAGAAGCAAGAGAGGTTTTCACCACACTGCACAGGCCGTGGGGAAGGCCCCAATGACAACATTTGGATCCTATGGGATTGATACCCATGGAGTAATTAATATCCATGGGGTAATTAATATCCATGGAATAATTAATATCCATGGAGTAATTGCCTGGGGTGTTCAAGGCAATCGATCCATCCCATCCCAAGTGCTTCTCTAACATTTCCCTCAAAACGTGGCCAGGTCAGGGAGGGATCCAGCCCTGCAGGCACCTCTGGGCTGCTGGGTCCAGCCCTCAGCACAGCAGGGCCAGGAGCTCCTGGAGCTGAGCAAGGGCCTGGAGCATCTCCGTGCCCAGGAAAGGCTGAGGGAGCTGCTCAGCCTGGAGAGGAGCCCCAGGGAGAGGGACCCTCAGTCCCTGGGTGTCCCTGGGTGTCCCTGAGTGTCCCTGGGTGTTGCCAGGTGTTCCTGTCAGTCCCTGGGTGTCCCCATCCATCCCTGGGTGTTCATGAGTGTCCCTGGGGGTCCCTGAGTGTCCCCACATATCCCCCTGTGTCCCTGTCTGTCCCTGTCTGTCCCTGGGTGTCTCTGGGTGTCTCTGCATGTCCCTGTGTGTCCCTGGATGTCCCCATGTGTCCCTGTCCTCCCTGGGTGTCTCTGGGTGTCCCTGGGTGTCCTTGGATATCTCTGGGTGTCCCTGTCTGTCCCTCTCCATCCCTGGGTGTCCCTGTTCATCCCTGTCTGTCCCTGGGTATCCAGTCTGTCCCTGTCTGTCCCTGTCTGTCCCTGTCTGTCCCTCCTGTCCCTCTGTCTGTCCCTGTCTGTCCCTGCTGTCCCTCTGTCTGTCCCTGTGTGCAGGGAGGGCAGAGCAGGCCCAGGCTCTGCTCCAGGCCCAGCAATGGCCCCAGAGCCACGGGCAGGGCCTGAGCCCAGCAATTCCCCTGAAATTCTGCCCTGCTCTAACCTTGGCTCCAGCCAACCCTTGGGCCCAACACCCTCCTCACTTTTTTATCTGCCACATCACAACTTGCATCAGAGCTCTGGCACAAGCTGCCTCCCCCGGTTTCACATCTGTTCAAGCGAAAAAGCAACAGCAAAGAAACCAGTTTAGAAATAATTCTTTCTCTTTTTTTTTTTTTTTCCCTCCCATCTTTCCCCCTCCCACGCCCAGCACACGCCACTTTCGAGAGTTTTGCGTTACCAAAATTAATGTCGATGTCGCCGCAATACCGAAATTAACACGCCCTGGCTCATGCAGGAACTTTTCCAGGAGGGAAAAAGGAAATTAAAATCCCACAGGAAGCTATTGATCCAGTGGGATCTATGCACGCTCCTGAACTTGGGATTTTGGGGAAAAAAAATCAGGAATTTGGAGGGATATTCAGCACTTGTGGACTCAGGACTCTCTGTGAACTCAGGAATTGAAGAGGAGGAGTGCACAGCAGCTCCAGGAGGTGCCAATCCTTCCATCCCAGAGAGTTGGGAATTTCCCATCCCTGGATGTGTCTCCACCCCAAGTTAGACGGGAGTTGGAGCAGCCTGGGACAGTGGAAACTTTTAACTGGAAAGTGGCTGAAATGAGATGATTTTCATGCTCCGTCCCAACCCAAACCAATCCATGATTCCATGAGCCTTTCCTGACTTTCTGAAAAAGCTCCAGGAATCAGGAGCAAAGAGAGGAATTCCAGGTGCCAGGCACAGAACTGGGATTTCTTTGGGCCACCTGCGTCCATCCGATCCCAGCCAAAGTGGGAAGACACCAGTGAAGGAAAGGACAATAATTTGATAACCCAGAGGACAATCATTTAATTACCCAGTCAGATGAACAATGGGAGATCGACTTCAAACACTGAGCTTCCAAAAAAAAACCAACAAAACCCTGGAAAAATGCCAGTGGATTATTCTGGGAGCACAAGCTGGGGGAGTTTTCTCCATCCCTTTATTTGAACTCACGTGCAAAGGCAGCTCCAAACACCTGTGTCTCAAATATCAGCAGCTGGGGCCTCAGATTTCCATCACCCACCCATTCCCTGCCATCCTGGCAAAATTCCTCATGAATTTGCTCCATTCCAGCTGGAAAATGCAGCCCCCAGTGGAAAGAGAAGTCAGCAGAGGAAAAGTGGCTTTGCTATATGAGGGTTAAATCAGTCACAAAATGAAAAACCTCTTCCCCTTCCTGACTTTCTCACCCTTTTTTCTGTGCTGAGTTCCAGTAAAAAATTTAAATATTTAATTTTTTTAATATATATATAAAAAAAAAAAAAAACAGGCAAATCTTTAAGCCACTCAGTTTTGGTTTTTTAATTTTTTTCCTTCATTTTATGATAACTCAAAGCAGGCCAGGCTCCAGCTGCAGAAATGCAAACAGCAGCAGAATTTGCAGCCTAAGTCATGCGCTGGAAATGTTTGGGTGAATTGGTTGGTGGCAAGGGCTGCAAAGAGCAGCATTTCCTCCAAACCTCAGTCACGAGGCAGTTTGTTTGCTCACCGGAGAAAAAGAAACTTTGCTGCAGGTAATGACATCCTAAAATAGGCCAGCTCGTGTTTTTCTGTAGGTTATTTATTTAATTTCTCATTCTTCTTCGAGCTGCAGTTTCAAATAAGAGAGGCTTTAAATTTTCTGCAGGAAAAAAAACCCAAACAAATGCAAAAAATTATTTTAAAAAATCCAGCAATGCTTTAAAATATTCAAGTTCTTCACCTTCACAAGAGAGGGACTTCAGCCAGAAAACAACTTAAGGAACAGGGAAATTTTTTTTTTTTGAATTTCAGGAAATTTACCTGAAAATTTTCAGAACATTTTCCTTGGAAATGAGTTGAAATCTGATCAAAAATTTTCTGGTAAATCATGGGGGTTTTGTGGCTTCTTTTTTTCTTTTTTCTTTTTTCTTTTTTCTTTTTTCCTTTTTTTCTTTTTTTCTTTTTTTTTTTTTTTCTTTTTTTCTTTTTTTTCTTTTTTCTTTTCACAAAATCTCTGTGTAGGAATTTGTCTAAACCTGAAGCCTCAGAGGTTGACCTCGTGCCCAGCCTGGTCCCACACCTGATCCCTTCAGACCCCGGGATCTGGAACATCTCCTGCTCCCTCTGCCTGCAACGGCCTTCACCAAAGGCTGACAAAGAGCTGGGACAGATGAAAAAACCTCCAACTGCTTCTGTTTAAAAAGTGCTTTTGATCTCCACCTGGGGTGGTTTCATCAAAGCAGGAACACCCCGAAACCTCAAGAGCTGCTTTTTCCTTCTCCACGTGGGTCGCGGATGTGCCAAAACTTGGAGCTGTCACAGGATGGAAGGATTGGGAGGGGGCTGCCCTAAAAAACCTGGAAAAATGAGTCAAGGCACCAGTGGGCAGCTGGAATTGGGACCTCTGGCTCACAGAGAGGAGTTTTTTTATTCAGCACATCCTGAGAACGGGGCAAAACACGGCAGGGAGAGCCAGGATTGAGCTGCTGGAGCAAACCAGAGGAGGCCCCAGGATGAGCAGAGGGCTGGAGCAGCTCTGCTGGGAGGAAAGGCTGGCACAGCTGGGATTGTTCAGCCTGGCCAGGAGAAGCTTTGGGCTGAGCTCAGGGTGGCCTTGCAGGGCCTGAAGGAGCTGCAGGAACCCTGGAGAGAGACAATTCCCAAGGGCTGCAGGGACAGCACACAGGGAATGGCTTCACACTGAAAAATTACAGGTTTTGATCAGATTTTAGGGAAATTTTTCTCCTTGGCAGAGTGGGAGGGCCCTGGCCCAGGGTGCCCAGAGCAGCTGTGGCTGCCCCTGGATCCCTGGCAGTGTCCCAGGCCAGGTTGGACATTGGGGCTTGGAGCAGCCTGGGACAGTGGGAGGTGTCCCTGCCCGTGGAACTGGATGAGCATTGAAATCCCTTTCCAATCCAAACCATTCCATGATTCCACGATGCTGCTCCAAAGCAAAGCTTGCAGATGTTTGAGGAAGAACTGCTGACCTGGCCCATCAGTGCCACACCTTTTTGTGCAGCACAGGAGTCATCCCAGGTCTCACCCAAAGCCCAAAGCCACCAGCCAGGTCTTTCCAGTGGTTTTCCCTGACTCTTGGATCAGATTCCACGTCCACAAAGTACCGGGCTGCCTTAATTGCGACCCTGAATCATCTCTCCTGGCCTAGAAATCAGTTAAATGACACAAATTCACCCCACAGGGGGACCCTAAATCCCTGCTCATGTTGGTAATGTCTTGTTATCCCAAATGGGATTATAGAAACATGGAATATCCTGAGTTGGAAGAGACCCACAGGATGATCCAGTCCCACCTCTGAGCCCCCAGCAATCCCAGCCTGGGCATCCCTGGCAGCGCTGCCCAAAGCTCCTGGAGCTGTGGCAGCCTCGGGGCCGTGCCCATTCCCTGGGGAACTGGTGACAAAAATTATTATTTCCATTGCAGTCCCTATTAGAGGAAAAGAAAACCACCCCAGCGTTAAAAGTTCTGATTGTTACTCTAAAACCTCAATGATTCATCACTTTTACACCCCAAAACTTTATCCTCTCTCTGGTTTTGAACCTTGGTGAGTCATTCACGTCTAGTTTCCAGGCACGCCGTATATGAAACCCTGCTTCATTTAGAAAATTAAATCATTTTCTCCAGTAAGGGACAGCCAGAAGAAGTTCATGTTCCTATAAGAGATCTGACTCTTGGTTTCAATGCGCAAAGCTTTTTTTTAAATGCTTGGTGTGAAAAATGTGTGGCAGTTCAGCCCCATCCACAATCACTTTTACAGGTTTGATAAAGAGAAAAAC